>OY776277.1:28885613-29245613 GCA_963675445.1 Linnaemya vulpina | reverse complement strand
TGTGCTTTTTCGGCTTGAGGTCTATTTTACAATAAAATAATATTAAAAAATTATTCTTTTAATATATATTTATTCCAATATTTCGACCAACTCTGTTGGTCATCCTCAGGGAATTACAATTTTATTTTTTTTATAGTCCCGGTCTAGTCACTTGCTTATACTTATAAACTTTGTCACCTACTGTTCACTGGTTTTTTTCTTGTTCTGTGTTTGTTTATTGTATATCTATAGATGTGTGCGCAATTGTCAGTGTCTGATTTGTAGTTAATCTTGCATATATCTCTTTGTATAATGCTTCTCTATTTCCAATATTTTTACTTTACTTTAAGTCTGGTTGGTGTCCAGTTATTGCACAGTGGGCAGCAAGTGTAGATTTTTGCTTTAAAGATTATTATTTAGATCCGATTTTTGTCCAGATATTCTAGTCTTTAGTTTTGTTCTTGTCGCACCAACATACATTTCCTTACATGCTTCCGTGTTGTCTCCATTGCAAGTTATTTCATAAACTAAATTTGATTCGTCCATTGTATTGATTTTTTAATTCATATTTGTAAATAACTTCTTAGTTGTATTGTTCGTTTTCATTGCTAGTATGTAGTTGTCTTTATCATATATATCAGAATTTTTTATCCTTTCTGATAACCCAGGTATGTATTGTATTGATTTGTAAATGTTTGTTGGTTTTTCGGTTATTACGTTGTAATTGTGTTTTCTCTTCTGGACTTCAATTCCTATTAGTTGGTTAACTACCCTTGCTCAAAAATCATTTTTCCCCAAAATAGTCTTAATTTTTATTATATTATTTTAATGAAAGTCAGTGTTGCTGGTGTATAGTACTCTATTAATAAAATTAGTGGCGGGACCATAAAAAAATAAAATTGTAATTCCCTGAGGATGACCAACAGAGTTTGTCGAAATATTGGAAAAAATATATATTAAAAGAAAAATGTTTTAATATTATTTTATTATAAAAAAAGACCTCAAGCCGAAAAAGCACTTCACAAACAAATAAAAATATATATATTTACATTTTGATATGTGAAATAGTTTCGGAATTATCTACAACAATACGAGTATTTGAAAAATTTAGTAAAACTGCAAAAACTTTGCCTTCAAGATTTCGCACTTTTTAATTTATTATCGGTTCCATTTACCGCAGGACTAATTAACTGATTCAGAATTTTCTTTCTAAAGCATTTATCCAAAAAAAAAAAAAACTTTAATTCGAATAACATATTTAATTCACTTCCGATCGCTTTCCCGCGAACTGTGCATCGATTATAAGTTCTCTTTTAGATTTGAGATTATTATTTATTCGTTGGAAAATAAATAAATAGTCGAGAAAACATTTGTGTAAATACGATTTTGAATGAGAATAATATTACGCATTTCTGGTTTATTTCATATTTACATGTATTTATAAGTGCGTGTGTATGGATGCCTGTGTGTACACACATATATATGTGTGGATGTATGTAATTGTCAGGTTATTTGGTTAAAATTTTGGTATCGTAATCGTATCGGCAAAACTATTCTTAAAGCAAACATATTTCGTGGTTTACGAAAGTGCTCGTAACTTTGTGATACAGTTGAAGTTCTCTATAACGAACTATATCTGAAAGCTCGTTATAAAGCTGCGCCCCCTGTTGTCTATTTTTCGTTTGTTTTTAGCTGCATGAGAACTATCGATAACCACCATTTGAGAGCTAAGAATGTCAAACTGTGTTGACATTTCTATTCGGTAAGATTTGGCAAGTCGACATGAATCGTTTTTTTATTTTAATTTATTTTTTTTATATATTTATTTATATATTTTTTATATAAAAGATCTTTTCAGAAAACTTTATCCATTTTACTGTCAACTGAAACGTTAACTGGTGCAGTTACTGATCGTTATCCTGCTAATTTTACTTTAACCAAATATATCAACAAATTAAATTAATTGTTTTGCGGGAAAAAATGATTTGTACTTACAAAATCTTTTATTTTTCAATCCTTCGCACGCTTCTTTTGTTTACTGAAAGCAAAAAAGAAAAGAAAAATTAGTAAATCATATATTAAGAGGTCCAACTTTGCAAAAAATCATTTCAATTTTTATTTGAGCTGTTCACACTTCGGAAGTATGGCAACTCCATAGTACAAAAAATTATTTGAAAATAAGACACTATTTTTTTCCCTCGTATTTTGTTACTCCCGTAAAAAAGTGGGAGAATTATTTGCCCAGTTCGACGAACTATTGCGGCATCTCCAATTCACAGGAGCTGTTGTGCCACAATTCCGTCTCTTAATCTTGTTAAAGTTATTAACGAGGAGCACACAGTTATTGAAATGTCTTAAAATTTTG
The DNA here is from genome assembly GCA_963675445.1 of Linnaemya vulpina. Taxonomy (NCBI): domain Eukaryota; kingdom Metazoa; phylum Arthropoda; class Insecta; order Diptera; family Tachinidae; genus Linnaemya; species Linnaemya vulpina. Next base: position 29,243,269 of record OY776277.1, on the reverse strand, counting down.
CTCATTTGGTGGACAGTTGGAGCCAAAGTGTGGAAATGACTGGACCAAACCTTTTGAAAATGCACAAATTTTAATACAATTTTAATGACAAGACAGAAGGTGCCATCAGATCTTAATATAAATTCAAACCACTACGAAATCTTACTGGGCTGAAAGCCCTGATCTACTGTTTGGCGTACAAGTTTGGCAGTCGACGTTATAGAGCAGTTCCACTGTAATTAAAACCATTTTTTTGATTTTATTAATTTCCGTTTACTAGCCAGTGTTGTCAAGGCTGAATAAAAGAGAATAATTTTCAATTTCCATAAATAAGAAAACTCAGTTAAAAACTTCATGGTACTTTCACACTCTGAAAGTTAAAACCTTTTGTACTCTAGATGCCTTCGCTGTTGCCTTTTGCCTGGACATTTTGTTATACTTAATGCACAAACTGAACTGCAGCTGTATTTTTGATATTTTTAATATAATAATTTAAAAAAAAAGTTACATTTTAGTTTAAAATAGGAATTGTTTTGTACTTTGCAAATTCATACTTCAAAAGAATATAAATAATTTCGTAGAGGGAATATATGAATGCTTCAAAGCACATCGTGTGTTTCATATAAAATCATGCAGATTCTGCAAGAAAAAATGCACAAGCGGTGGATGTTCCTCTGTATTATTCAAACAATAGCAGATGATTCCAATTATAACTTGGCAGCACCCAACTTAGCACAGACAACATCAGGCAAAACCAACAAACAAAAAAAAGTTTTAAGCTGGTTTTAGCAAAAGCAGGTTTTAGCAGTTGGTTTTCACATCCAATTCAGAACTTATTAAAACCGTGCCATTGTCAAACCACTATTAAGCTGATATATTAACTTTTGTTAAAAAAATTTTGAAAAATATCACTAGATTTTTATTTTATATTGAACTAATATAATAAAATATTTAATATGTGGAAAGATTTTTTCTTCGAATATGTAAATAGTGATTCAGTGTTTGTAAATTAATTTTTTTAGAGAATCAAAAAAAAAAGAAAGATTATATTTTCAGATTTTAGAATTTAGACTATTTTTGGGTGGAGACCCGTCACACAATTTTCAATGTTAAAGTTTAGTTTAATTGGCAACACTGTTTACTACATAATAACAAAAACTGCTTATTAAACTTAATCATTCGTGCTAGAGTATTTGAAGAAAAAGATTGTCTATATTTTTATATAAAAGAACGTAAATGATCCATAATGAAAAAAATTCTTTCAATTTTAATTGTAGTTTCTTTTGTAAGTAAAAATCTCAAATTACAAGTAATTCTGCCTTCCAGAAATAATATAATTTAATATTCTATCATAGGTTTTGGCCGAAGAACTAATTCCCACTGATGAAGAGATGGCAGAGTTGCGCAGTTTCTGTATGGAACAACATTATCTTTCTTCTGATGAAATAACAGATATACAGAACTATCACTCACTCAATGAGGAACGGGTGCGCAATTATTTTCTCTGCATCGGAAATGGGATATCTTTTTACAATGTTTACAGTGAAAGGATCATTGAATTCAAAAAGAAAATGTTGAAGGACTCAAGCAATTTGGCTAAACGCTGTTTGGATTTACATTTCAACAACGATGATACAGCCGACGAGTTTACAAGTGATTTTGAAGATTGTGTGAAAAGTGGTGCGGTTGAGGACTACACATAAGATTTCATGAAATAAATCAACGACATGAATAATTTATTTAAGTTAAAAAGAAAAGATGAAGAGAACTCTTTTCGTATCAAAATTTTATTTTTATTATACATTTTAATTGCTTTTTAAAAATACTTGTATTGTTATTTACAAGATATTATTCTATGAGTTGTACTTCATATACTTTATTTTAATAAAATATATTTATTTTAATGTGAACTCAGGCAGCAGGGCTCAGACTGTTCATAAAATAAAATGTGTTGGGACAGCTGGCGGAAGTCAGGTAAAATAATTTGTAGTGTTTTAAAACTACTTTGCAACTGAATTCACAAAGTATCGCTGCACAGATGTCGACTAGTGACAATAACCAACGCAGCGATGCTGTCAACCCGAATTTTATTCGTTACTGTGACTGACTGACTGTACCCGACTTGTGCCTTCCGATAAGTAGTAAAACCGTAGTTAACCATAGAAAATTGTTCAGAAGAACCGTAAAAGTTAACATGTGCGAGTGAGACGCAAAACAATCGAAAGAGAGGGAGCGACCAGTGGCATGGCTGCACTTAAAATATATTCACCAACGAGGCTTAATGTTGTTGACTGACTCAGAACTACTTTGAGACTCTGGGAAAAATAAAAATTAATTATTGTTATCGTTATTATCTATTTAACGTTCTTCAAATAATACAACAACAATTAACACAATCACACACTACTGTGAGATCAGATATTGTTAACATGACACACGAAGTACTTCCGATTTGAATTTATGACAAGTCAGTCCCGAGAGACACATTAAAAAAAAAGATATTAAACACGGAAGCAGGAGAGTAACTGTGCAATTCGATTCGAAAGAATATGCTTTCGAATTGCAATTCCAACTGCATACAATTTCTATGTTATACTCGAAAAGTCTATAAAAAAAGTTGCCTTAATGTATTTTAACTATATAAATTGTATAAGATTAAATTATTTCATAATAAATTAATTATAATTAATTAATAAGCTTTTGATTTTCAATTATATTTCTTAATAATCAGCTTGAGGTTACTTTTTTATACGAAAACCTTAAGCTTTTTCATTTTCGGGACATCAATTGGCCTAGACAGAAAACTCTGGAACTTTAAGTTGACTCTCTTTGGAGTACCAAAAGCAACGTAAAGAATAAAATAAGAAGAAAAGAATATTGTAACCAGTTAACATTTAATACAGCTAATTTCTAATTTCCTGTGACATTTATTTTGAATTTTGCTTTGCGCTTTTTAAATTTGTTTTATGTTTTTAATATGTGACAAATAATCGCATGAATGTTGTTGCCCAAATATTCGAGAATTCGAATACGATATGAAATAATAGCACATCACTAGTAGTTACGCACACATTCATAAATATGTGCATGTGTTCTAATTTTGTTGAAATACTTTTACAATCTTAATAAACAGTGACATTAAATTGTTTTCAAATATATATTCTTGTAAAAAAAACATTTGAATAAATATTAAACTGAGAGTAAATAAATTTGCAGCAAATCGCTCTTGTTGATGTCAATAACACAAAACACGCAAAAGTTAATTAACAAAAAAAAAAAAGGCCAAATACATAAAGTTTAATTACAACGTGATTTCCCAGAATATTCCGTCAATAACTATTTGAAATCGTTTTCGAAAAGAATAATTCATTCGTCTTATTACTTCTGTCACAGTCAATAGCTTGATCAAGCAATTCCAGCCGATAATTATCGAGTGCATATTTTTTATTATGCCTATTTTTATTATGCATATTTTTTATTATGCATATATTTTATTATGCCAGGGACCGCAAATAACGATTATTTGCCACATTTCCAATAACAATACACCAAGCAAATCCTTGTTAAATGAGCTTTTTATAAGTGTATTAATTTTCATTTCTGCCGAGATTTTTTAGTCTTCAGAAAATAAAACTTTTGTTTTCTGATTAAAATACACAATTTATTTCTTGATTTTTATTTATTCCTGAGAAAATAAAAGTTATTTCTTAGCTTTATTATTCGATCAGAAAATGGAAATTATTTCTTAATTTTTTTATTTATCTGGAATTAAAAGTTATTTCTAAAGTTTTAGTTTTGTTAAAATTAATAACGTCATATTCCCTGAGAAAACCATTATTGGATATATAAAATTAATTAAATAAATTGTAACGCCTTTTAGGCGAAATATATAATAGCTGTCATTTTATTTATTGTCCGAGGATTAAAATTTATAAAGAAATAACTTTAATTTTCGAGGAGTAAATAAAAATCAAGAAATAACTTATCTGATCGCAATATAAGTCAAGAAATAACTTTTCTTTTCTGAGAAATAAAATATATCGAGGAGTAACTTTTATTTTCAGAGGAACAAATCAAAATCAAAAAATAACGTGTCTTATCTGAGCGAAATATAAAAGTCATGAGATAATTTAATTTGTAGAGGAATAAAACAAATCAATAATAACATTTACTTTCAGAGGAATACATAAAAATGAAAACATTAATGTTATTTTCTGAAGAATAATAACAATCAAAAATAACTTGTTTTATCTCATCGAAAAATAAAATTTAAGATATAACTTTTATTTTCAGAGAAGTTAATAAAAACCAATATGTAACTTTTATTATCTAATCGATATATAAAAGTCAAAATATAACTTTTATTTTCAAAGAAATAAAATTAATCAAAAAATAACTTCTATGTTTAGAGCAATATATGAAACATAGAAAATAACTTTTATTTTTTTATATATAAAAATCAACTTATAACTTTTATTACCTGGTCGAAAAATAAAAGTTCAGAAATAACTTTTATTTTTTGAGGATTAAAAAAATCACGACATAACTATTATATTCAGAAGAATAAATAAAACTCAAAATAACTTTTATTTTTTAAGCGTATAATAACACTCAGATAATAACGATTAAAATGTGATTTGAAAAATAAACTTATAACCGTTACGGTCCCTGAAAATACACATAAACGTTTACATGTACGATTTGTTGCATTTATGTACTCCACAAGTTTTAATACCGATAATGTGGGCAGGGAGAACAAACTTATCACCAGCCATAAAACTTTCTGATAACAATTTCATAAATTTACAGCAAAAATTGTTTTAAACAAAAACAACAGAGTATATAAAAACTTACTGATAGCAGCAGGAGTAACAGAGACACAAAAAATCTTTTTAAGGACTATACGAGTGTCTATTGTACACTCAAAAAAGAAAATTATTGCAAAATCTTCAGAAAGAACTTCTAGATTTGACTTTCATAAGTTTCAAGGCCGATCGACAATTCTGAATTAATTCAAGATCTATACGACTCTTCAAATAATATTTGACGCAGAGGATATAGAAACTCGCCGATATTCACAAGAGTTTAGAATGAACGACACACGCTTTGTGTGTAGAGCTTCCGGCCTTTAGGCAGTTAATTTCGTCGGGCAATCTTTTCTGCCTCCCTTTTCACTACTAAAAAGTAACTGGAAGACTTTGTGAGTGTAGAAATCCTTAACATGAGGAAAGGAAATGTTCGCAAACATCAAGTGACTAAATAAAATACAACAACTGCATGCGCATGTATGTATAAGTTTAGTAGCGCAGGCAGTAGTGGCATTGATAGCACCAGTGGGATTGGTACTATTAATATAAAATTATAGTATAAAACCATTAAAACCAATTTACTGCCAAAGTACTTTCAACTCTTGAGTAACTGATAAACTTTTTCCATAGTTTCAGGATTTACTTTTTTTTTGTTTAGAATTTTCAGCGTTTTATATACTGACAAATATTGTGTTAATAGTTGAAGGTGTTTGCGGACAACAGTTTTAGGAACGATGAAAAAAAAAAGTAAGGAAAAATTGAATCTAGAGCGACAAGCCACAAACCACTTATCACACCGCAAAAACACATACTCCAGCACATGCAAAGAGAAGCATTCAACAAACTACAGGCTACACACTACAAACTTTTATGTTAGTCTGTCATACAACAACTTTACACACATAAGCAACTTAACGTTAACAAAATTATTTGTTGGAATACACTCATATTGTACAATAACGAAACAACAACGTTTATGAAAATCTCAACAAGTCAAAAGCAAACAAAAAGTTTAAGCAAACCGCACCATATAATATTGCAATAAATGATGAAGAGACCAACCATCCAGTTGCAGCAGGATGGATAAAATCCATACATTCTACGCAACCTTAAGTATGGTTAATACAATTTTAAGAGACACAACAATTTTGTAGTTTTAGGATGTTGGATTTTTCATCAGTACTGACATTTAATTGACGATACGATAACTTCACAGCGGTCTTCAAAGCCGGCATAATAGCCCATGCCATCGGTCTGATTTAGTCAGATTTAAGAGTCATTGATTATTGAAAGTTTTGGATGCGCTCAAACCAGACGGACATTTCAAAGATGTTATATTCTACACATAATGGCTCAGTAGTTCTTTCAAACGAATACAAATTTTTGATGTATAACACACGCACACCCCCACATTCTCTGCAGGTTTAATAACATCAGGTTTCAACGCACAAGTTGTCCAATAAATTTAATAACAATAAATTAGATTTCCCAAAGAAATAAATTTATTTGATGTTGGTTGATCTTGTCTTTCCTTTAAATTCTGCTAACAGTACGTTTTCAATATATAACTTGGCAGCACTGAACATAGCACAGACAAAAACAGGAAAAAACGAGGTTGCATTTCATAAAACCTACTTAAAACCAATTTAAAAGTGTTTTTAAGCTGTTAAGTTTAACTGTTAAGTTTTAACAGTTAAAAGCAGAAATTATTAAAACCACGTCAGTGTGAAAACACTATTAGTTTCAATTTAATTTGAAGACAACATCCCTTTGCGTATGTGTATTTGCCTATAATATATATTTGCATACAATTACTACATTAAATTGCAACAACAATTGCAAGTTAACAAACTGCATCGGATACAGAATACAAATGAACATCACTAATGATCGTAATAACAATAACAAAAATACACCACACAATCACAGTTTGTGAATAAATTTCGTGTCAAAAATTTGACACATTTCGCAACCACAAATAATCAAAAATCTATACAGAACATTAAGCATTTTTGTGACATACATACAAGTACACAGTTTTGAGCAAAACAGTACCAGCATAAACTTTAGAAATAATAATTTTAACAATAACAGTTTCATACGTTCTGTTTTATGTACTCTAAGCCTTACCCTATGGCTCAGCAGACCTCCTTACTTCAGGGATTATTGAAGACCTGCGCAGGCATATTTTTATTCAACTGTCATTCTTATGTAATTGCTAAATATCTCATAGAAGGCTTCGATCAAAGTATATGTACATTAAGTATTTCCAAGAGCTCTGCCGCTCTCTTTTTTAATTTTCTTCTTACATAAGATAATATCATATATGGTATAACAATATGAGGAGAAAACGTATAGATATGTATATAAACAAATTTTGAAACTTCATATATGTATATCAATATACTTCGGCTTCGACTATTCCGTATACAATTTTCGATGAACATTCCATCTTTCTAAAATACTAAAATATTAAAATTAGACATATTGGTCACTTATAAGCTGGACTGTTGTATTGGCCTTGGCGAAGCACAAAATTTTTTTTTTTTGGTCGGCGTTTAAATTGATTTGCGTAATGACTTGTAGGTTCATAACAAATACACTTGATGTGAGATATAATTCCCAAAAAAAATATATTTCAAAATGAAATTAAAGTTAATATTATTTGTTATAAATAGGGCAGTAATTACTTTTAATTGCATAAAAGGGAAAACTTTAAGTTCGTAATTAATTTCACCTTTATTTTGCACATCACTGTAATGCAGGTTGCACTACAAATACAGCATTCGTTATATAACATTTTCGAGAACGAAGATTTAAAAATAAAATTAATATTTAGAGCAGCAATCGAAATAGAGGAAAATAAAAATGTACAATAATTAAACCACAAAATATATTTCAGACACAATATCATGTGCTTGTTTTGGTATTGTTACCTTTTATATTTGCAACAAAATAGTCAAATAATAGTTAAATGAGAGATTTTTGCTTTAAACGTTAGCAAATAAAGGAGTAAGCCCTTGTTATGAAAGTTATTTATTTAGTATGTAACGACAGAAAGAGAATAAAAAAATACGTCGATTTTGGGTCTCACAATTGCATGCAGTGGTTTTTGTTGTGGGCTTCAATGAGTTTTTATAAATTTTTGTACAATTATTTTGTATACGTGGCTTGCGACCACATTCAAGTCCTTAATATTTCTGTAAAACTAATTTAAGGCTTTGGGTTGACAAACAGGAATGTTAGACATGAACGATTTCAGAACTTTGTTTGGCGTTCTAATCTCCGAAGGCAATTTTTGTCTTGGACCAGCGCTCAGGGGATGATCTCAGCATATGCAGTGTATTGTGCGAAAACTGCGCTTTGCATACATGCCAGTGTCGGTAATGTTCAGCAACCAGTGCTAAGCCTTCGGCATTGTATAGTTTTGGGTATATTTAATGGCCCATGCGCAAATAGAATGGCCTATTCCGAAATAGAGTGCAAGATGAAATTTTTGAAGCGGCATTAAAATTTTTAAATTAGAGTGTTATAATGTGTTGCACTACTTTATACCTTCGCAGGATACATATATGTATATCAAATACATTCAATTTTCAAGTATTGTGCTCAATATAGACATATCTGAATAAAAGTATTTTTCATTATTATTTAGTGGTTGTGGTTTTTATTAAATAAATGCGAACGTACCTTTATTTAAGTATTTTTTACTGATTCAAGGATTTAAAATAATTTGAATAGTTACGATTTACGGAAATTATTTTAAATGCACCCATTTTTATATTTTTATTTTCTTTGCCGTAACCTTAAAAAGACCAGGGTATTTCGACGGCTATTGTAATTATTTTCACAAAAATATATCAAAACTTGGCATTCGAGATCTTTTTGTATATTTTCTAGAGGTTGGTATATTCATTATACCAACCGCTGTTTGAGATGGCTACATCAATACGTGCGTACAATTACCCAGTGTCATCACATGCGCATACTGGGCCTGTGCGTGCTCCGCCTAATTTTTAGCCACCGCGCGGCTAAACGAATACTACCTGAAAAAATTGTGAAAGTGTAGAATTTTATAAATGAACTCACCCCTTGATCGATACAAATATACATATATAATGTTTAATTTTGATTCGATTTTATCACTTAATCACTTTATCGGTTTGGCTAATATATAACTAAAATTTGTTTAAAATCAAATACACTTTAATCAACTGCATAAAACTATTTTATTTTAATTTGTTATAAGCACTCACACGCACTAAATTTTTATATAAACACCATTTTATCAAAAATATACTTCAATTTTATTTGACGTTAAGGATAAAGCACTTTAACATATTTTATGAATTTGCTGTCAAAAGTTCTTTTGTTCTTATCTTCTTTACTTTTTCCTTTCACTTCATTATTACCAACATATATGGATGTGTGAGTCCATATATGAAGATACCATTCATTTAACGGTAGCTTTCGCAGTTATTATTAATTTAAGTAGCACCCTGTGATTATACTATTTTTGACATTTCCACGCTACTTCACAGTGAACAGACCCTTTCATCAAATTGTCAATTATATTTTTTTCGGCATTTAACAGATTTGCGGCGCTGCAGAGGGAAACTAAAAAAAACTACATAAAAGAGAAGAAAAAGAATAGGCCACAAGAAAAATTTTGCTTATATATTTTTATACAACAACAATATAAATTTTAATTAAGAAAAAGTTAGTTTATTGGCAAATAGTGGAAAATTCTAGCGAAGTAGGAGGAGCAGAAGGGATTCTCTTCTGTTAAGAAACTTAGAGGGAGTCATTTGCTCGGAATAACGAAAAAGGGAAGTGAAGTAATAACAGGCAAGGTCGTCATCACTGTGAAAGAAATAAAAGATCAACAAAAAGCAACATGGTACGTCTTGTCAAAAGAATTTAAAAACTAAGAACTTTTAATTATAATTTAAGCAGTTTGGGAAAAATTACAAACTACATGCAGTGGTCTTAAGATTAATCGGTAAAATGAACTATAAACGGTTGCAAAATCTGATGTGAACTGCTTACTGTTTTTTGTTCTAATATCCAATATAATGCTGTTAGTCCAAATTGAACTTTGACCAAAAATTATAATATTTAAAGAAATTGTTGTACATCACTGAAATTTGTATAAATCACAAATTATTTAATCTAATTTAGGATGTATTTCTGATGATAAGAAGACACAAAACAACTATATTTACTGATGCAAAAGAAAATACTTCTGTGGCTGAATTAAAACGTATGCTGGAAGGTAGGTTTAACATAAAAGTATTTAATTTTTATTTACTTAGTTCTATTCATCATAAGATATAGTCCAAGGTCAATCTATTTCTCATTATCATTTATTTTTAAATTTGGAGCACTAAATACTAAATCGACTAATATTTTTGTAGGCATTTTAAAAGTCAAACCTGCAGATCAACGCCTTTACAATCAGGACAACGATATTATGGAAGATGACAATACATTGCAAGATTATGGCATAACAATGTCCACGGCAAAGGCACAAGCACCTGCTCAATTAGGCCTGGCTTTAAGGTAATTGATTTTCATTCAGATTGTAAAAAGTAAACAAAGCATATACATACATTCAGATCAAGTCTTATTAATAAGACAAGCAATGAACCATTTTTTACACTGTAAAAAGCGAAGGTCACAAGAAATGTAAACTATCTTATTCCAGTGTAGTGAATTTGGGTTAATAAGATGACTTTTTACTGATTATACATATGTGCTTTTAAAGCACAAACTATACACAAATTTACGCATTATTTCATTTATGTGTAAGTCTGCTGCAACACTCTTATCTTTAATTGAAAATAAGGAGGATCGCGTTGAACTTTTATTCTGGTTATAAGTTTAATAAAGTAGACATCATTAATATTTGATGTATAGATTAAACAGTTCATTAGAAGCCAATATAAGGATAGAAAAAGAGAAGACATGTATATATGTATGGGCGATCGAAATAAATACAATCAACTTGATTTGTTACTTAGCTATACGTTAGGACTTATATCACTAGAATACTTATGTGTTCAAATGTTACTTCATACAAGCATATTAAGTAAAGTTCGAAATCAAAAAAATATTTTCAATTCAATACTTTGATATCAATGAATACTTATTTTATGTAAAAAAGATGACAACCAGCTTGATAACTATTTTAACGACGTTCAAAACTATTTTAGTTGGATTTTCGTCAACATTATTGTGTAGCCGGACACTGATATACATATTATTCATAATTTATAATCATATTACTCTTGTTTTATAGAAAGGAAAGCGGTGATATTGAATCACTCGAAGTTACACCATATTCATCACCACCTGACTTACCCGAAGTCATGAAAAACCAAGAGGCTGCTAATGGTAAAGAACAAGTGGCATAGATTACAGACAGTCAATTGATAACACTACTATCATCAAGGACAAGAACAACAATAGCAAAGAACAGGAAAATGTTTGTCATCACTTATCAACCCGTAAAAACTAATCCTTTCTATTGTTTTTTCCTTTACTTAAATAACAAAAATCACATGAAATAAAAACAATTGTAAGACGAAAGAGAATTAAAATTAATTGTAATTGCTTAAAACAATTAGAAGGACAGACACCATTTACCAACTTAAAATAATATTTTACAAATCTAACTAATGAAATAAAAATTATAGAAAAGTGTTGTGGTAAATGTTAAGATTTACTGTTGTAATTTCACAGAAAATATGAAAAATCGAAAAAATGTTTAGTTTTTTAAGCAAATTTATTTAATACATTTTAATGGGGGGGCTCAATCTTTTAAATTTTCAGTTTGATTGTTATGTTTTCTGTAACTTAATTTTGATATTCAATGTTTCTTTTTGATAAAAAATAAATTAAGGTAAAATAATATACATTTTAATTTATAGTTTCAAAAGCCACAATTCTTGAAAAATTCTAAGCTTAGCCGAAGAAAATAAACTAAATTATTCAAATAACATCTGCAATTTCTATAAAAATAAAACATATAAATAATTGATTTATAATTTCAATTAGATTTTGAAGTACCAATTTTAAGATATTTCTTTAAGGAAACTCCTGATTAATAAATAAAAATAAGAAGTAAAAAAGCCTTGTTAAAATCTCGTTAATAAAAAATGAATGTAAGAAATATTAACAAAGTAATATATAATGAAATAAAAATACATCATGATTTTTAGTTCATAATAGAAATGGCATTGCGAGCAATTTGTCAATCGCGATTATACACGCTCAAGATCCAAAAGATTTTTCATTCACGATGCTTTGTCTCGCACCTATTTGTGCATCTATTCCAGAAATGACCAGAAATAATCACACTAACGAAATATATTCTAGAAAAGAATTTAAGCAAAATTATTTGCCATTAAAATAGTTTATGAAACAATAAAACACTATCTTCGATATTAGTTTTTCACAATGTACGAATTGTTTTTCAGAAATTTTGTTTATTTCAAATCATTTTAATAAGACTTTGGAATTTGAACATAGTATCCTATAAATCAAAATACAGTTTATGGCAAAGATTTTACACTATTGTATCCAAGCATAGTTACATTATTGAAGTAAATTTATGGCTTCGCCTTGTCCATCTCAAATTTATAATAATGTACTGTAACTAAAATCATTAATCTGAAAATTCATAATTATTTTCTAAAGGCATTATTAACAATACATTTAATATACATATGTATGTATGTATACATAAAACAAGTGAAACTTTAGTTATTTTCTGTATTTAAATTGGATTGTAATTATATCTTGGGTTAATTTTATTGAAAATTAAGAAAAAATAAATTTAAATTTTGTAAACTTAAAAAATTATATGGTCTGTCTTTACGTACTGTTTTCTGAATCGGATATTATATGGTCGCCTTCTTGCTGTTCCTCGACAAAAGTTGCATTAGATGTTTGTTGCAGTTCTAAATTCTCCAAATATTCTTGCAATCGATCTTGAAAAAAATTAACATATGTTTGTTTCTGATGAGATGTGGCCGGAAAATAATGTCCGCCATTATGCTCTAAAATTTCAACGTTTTTGTAATGATTGACCAAATCTTGGCTCATTTCTTTCGGTATTATATCGTCTGCTAACCCATAAACATGTAACGTAGGAATGGTAATAGATTCTTCGTAAGCACTCTTGTGCACTAAACTGCCAGATATGAATCCAGAAGAGAGTATGGCGAATTCAGGTCTAATGGATGTCACTGAAATAAAACCCTTATTATGTAGATATATATATTCGTTGAAATCCTAGGAATGATTTATTAGTCATGCGAAATAAAAGTTTTGAGGTAACACATGTATCAACCAAAATGATTCTATAGATTTGAGGATTACCCTTTGATAACTCAAGGTCGCTGAAATTTTAACATGTAATGCTTACGATCATTTCATGTTTTATTAGATAGTCAAATATCTACTTATATAGTTGCACATATATTCTTATGTGCATGCATACATATAGATGACTGTATTTTGAAAATGTTTCCTTTAACACCTTATTTACAAAATTTAAATTTAATATAATAAAAGATTTATATACATACACGATTTTTATAAATACAAGATTTTTATAAGTAAAAGCCTGCGGCAGATGGTCGCTATATTTATACAAAATGTTATATCTAATCTCAAGCAATCTATAGTGGTTTTTATAACAATATACATTTACTGGGGAATCGCAGTAACTAAATTGGAACAGATGTATGTATTTATATATGTATATATACGTATAACTATGTATACAAAACAAATTTTGTGTTTTTCTTTTATTGAGTAAATCTCAAAGCATCAGTAGAATATACATAACGGTTTTGGTAGCCAGGATAGTGACTACTTATAGAGTTTAGCTTTGAGCTACGTACGCATATTACTAATTAATATCTTGTAATAAATAAAAATCACTTCTACTTCAGTTCTTTTCCACACATTTATATGCTTACTCACATTTCTTCTTCGCCAGACCACATATTATTCCTACAAAGCATGCACCTTGGGAGAATCCCAGCAATCCATGAAATGGGCCTTTGTTTTTCCATGTGTCTTCTACAAGTTTTAAACTCTCTTGAAAACCAAATGCCGGCCCATTTTTATTTGTGCCTTTGAAAGATCCATCATCGTTATTGAACCACCAGCTCAGCTGATCTTGTTGAGGTTCTGCAGAATCGTCCATTGGTTTGGCCTTATGCGGAGCATCAATAAATACAAATTCTGCATATTTGTTAACATATTTGCGAAAGGAACCTATTTTACTTTTAAAACTATCGGCATTTTGCCGATAGCCGTGCAAGCACAAAACGCGCACTTTGTCTTTGATTTCTAGTTGAGTTGTAAGAGACTTCTGTTTGCTTGATGGTAAAGTTGCGGATGATGAGCCAGCCTCGTTGTTGGTCATATTATTTATTATGATTCTATAAATCTGTCCTTCTTCATACAATTGGTCCAGGTGAAGGATTGTAATACCAAATACTTGTACTTAACATTTAATTTAAAAGGTGATGACACTCTTGCAACAAAGCTATCAAATAGTTGGCAGCACAGAAAAGTAGTAGTCAATGTTTGGCAGTACGCTGTCAAACAATATAAAATAAACGAAGATGGTATTCATATAAGACGCCGGTAGTGGCTTCTATTGAATATGATAGCGACGACACTCTTTTATGTACTAGGAAGATCGCAGTATACCCAGATTAGCTACAATTCTGACTTCAGCAAGCCAAACACGTCCAGGTTGTGCTATGAGCAAGTGAATATAGTTTATCATATGATTATATATTCCTTCTGCATGGGACGAGACATTAAATTATAAAGTGGTGTGGCAAATATATATAAGAACATTTTTATCCACATATGAACAATTAAACCGAACACCTTGGTAGAGACCTACGCTTCATATAAATCAATATCCGGATCAGGTGCGATATAATATCTTGATCGGTAGATATATGGAATAGGTGTAAATGTGTATTTGGTACCATACTAGCACAATATATGTGTCATGCGGTACGTGGTATATTTTGTCACTCTTATGCATACACACGTGCACACCTCTAGTAAGCAGCCTTTGTTTTGGTTTCTATAATTTTGACATTTACTCCTCATCAGTCGATTCCGCATTTTCTTATGTAAAATATAATTTGTATATTTTTCTTGCGCACTTTTTTTTTTGGCAAACATACTTGATTCCTATTTTTAAAAGTAAAGTTTTACACAACATAGTGAAGTGAAAATTTTGTACGCAATAAAAAATGATACTAACTGTTGCTCTTTTAAGCAAGGGATCCTTTTTGGGTTCTTTGATAAACAAATGCAGGCAAGTTGTACGAATTAAACCTGTTAAAAAAATAGAATCTAATATCACACCCAACATCTCTACTTCTATAACGACAAATCCATCCGCAACTGCTAATATAAAATCGCCTGCATTTCCGTCATCTTCGGACCAACAAACAAATAGACCTGCTTCTGTTGCAAACTTTAGTCTAAACAATCCTTCATATGTCGCGAAAACTTTGGAGGAAAAAGCTGGACTGCCACCAAAGCCAAAGAAACCTTTAACACCTTACTTTCGATTTATGAATGAGCAAAGAGCCAAATTAATGGCCTCAAATCCGAAACTTTCCATTCTTGAAATAGTAAAACAAATCGCAATTCAATGGGAGACCGCCGACCCCACACTTAAACAGCGATTGCAAGAAGAGTACAAAAAAGATCAGCAAAAATATGTCGAAATGCGAACTAAATATGACTCGAAAATAACAGATGAACAACGTTTACAATTGAAAGAGCTAAAGCAGGAGCGAATTGATGCTAAGGAAAGACGCATGATGCGCAAGCGTATCAAAGAATTAGGAAAACCCAAAAAACCCGCCTCAGCGTTTTTGCGTTTCATTGCCAAGGAACGCACCTTAACACCCCAGACAGCAAAAGAAACTTTTCGAGAATGGCATCAAAAGGCGACAGCAAGATGGGGTACATTGTCAGAAGACGAGAAGAGTCGTTATATGGATGAATCACGTACAGAATTGGAAACATACAAGTAATTTGATAAAATATCTTATTTAGTCGCATTATATTTATACAAAATTTTTCAGAAAAGAACTTTTATTGTGGGAAGAAAAAATGATACGCCT
Organism: Linnaemya vulpina; assembly: GCA_963675445.1. Classification (NCBI taxonomy): domain Eukaryota; kingdom Metazoa; phylum Arthropoda; class Insecta; order Diptera; family Tachinidae; genus Linnaemya; species Linnaemya vulpina. Next base: position 29,227,302 of record OY776277.1, on the reverse strand, counting down.
GGGTAACATAGATGTCATACGTCATAGCAATTTGATTGATCCACCCGAGCCCAAGTCAAAGAAACTTTAAGCAGCAACATAAAGACTTTTCATTCATATATGTTTCATTCACAAAAAATAACAACGGCTTTATATAAGCCGAGTTTCCAAAACAAGATCTTTGTCATTAATTGTAGTGCCACGACAATTTAAACCTAATTTATATTTTTTGCTAATATAGATTTTTAATCCTGAAATGAAATATTTGTATCGAAAATATATAAGGAACTTGAATTAATATAAATATATTTGTGTACAAATACATGGAGTTTCATTCATCTGAAGAAGTTCTCCATTTAAGCAATTGATAAGTTATATTTTCATCATATAGTAGATACGCATATAACAAATATGTTATACGAACATTTTTGGTGTGCAGTTATACATTTTTCGGACAATAAAGTTGTACAACCATCAGTTACTCTTATGTATATCGTAATTTATTTTAATACATGTACCTATCGTATTTTAATTTGTTGTACTTTGTAAAAATATGTATAAAATAATTGCAATAGCTTCGTTGGTGATGTATATTGTAAAATAATGCAACTAGGGACGGAATGTAGACCTAAAAACGAATTTACAGGTATGTATAAAATTACAACTAAGAAAACAATGAGATTCCTAAAATAAGTGGAATTTGTATATGTTGCTAAATTATTAAGTTACAGTAAAAAAAAGTTCGATATTTCCTCAAAAGTAAAATATTTTGTTAAGAATATAACCTAACGTTAAAGATAACACAATATCCACATTAACAAACGTTTCGATTCGACTAGCTCCGGCTTTGTAAAAGTCCCAATCAAAAATAATATTAGATGCATCGGATGGGCGCCAAGGGTTTTCGCCATCATCAAAGTACATAGGACAATCGTCCCTTTCTCGTTCATATTCTATGGCATCAATGGCTACTGCTGCTCCTTCGCTGTGATTCCACGATGTCACATCCTGATTAAGTTTGCAAAATGCTCCCACAGCTTAAAATATATATATATATATATATATATATATATATATGTACATACATATAAATTTAGGATTCTATTAATCTTCTAGGTTTTCTAATTACCTTGTGACATTAAAACTCTGTTTAAATCTGCTCTTTGATACACCCAACATCTATACTTCGATAAAGGATCTAAGTCGTCATAAGTTATTAAGTAGGACTTCAAATTTTCTTTCCAAAAACCAATACATTTCATACGATTGTCGGGATCGCCTAATTTTTTTATAAATTGTTAATAAACTTTTTCTATTATTTAAACGTCAAACTTACTGTATATATCTACAGGTCTTCCCAAGTGATCCACAGATAAACAATAGTTTTCATCCACTGCCATTTCTTTTTGGTCTGTATCACAAACTGACAAATCGGAAATATTCTGTTTACAATGTATATCCGGACGTGGACTCAGAGTTACACCTCCCAAAATCCTATATGTTTATAAAAATTACGTACATAGATTGAATCATTGAATTATCTAAAATTATGTTGCAAGTTGTAACAAAATATATAACTTCCCGCCCAACAACTATTTACTTACCTTGTTTTAAAAGGATGTTCACCACGTTGGGTAAAGTTAAATTTTCCCGCTACTGGACATCTAACCGGAACTGGATTTTTTGCTAAAAACAAATCATACTTCCAAGCGACATCATTTTTAAATTGAACCCATGAACAAACAGTACTAAAGTCATCTTTTATGACAGCCAAACCTTTGCGATAACGAATGATATTGTGATGGCGAGGCATAAAATCAAAACAAACATAATCCTTTTGACAGCCATCCACAGTGAGACGAGCCATCATAATTCGATTTCCACGACGTTCGCGACATACATAAATTGTGCGCCTATATCGAGCCTTATCGGGATAGTAGGTTTCATTTATATGAGTCTCCCCTATAATAACGTCAGCATCAATGTTTGCGGTATTAACCCACTCTCCAGAGAAATTTTGTGGTAAAGTACAACCAGGTTCAACGTATTCAGCTTTGACAGGGGTAAGTTTCAAACGCTCAGGAGATTTTTCGGGTGTTTTAAGTGTATTGCACTCAGCGGTTATGGAAACACCCACATACAAATCATCATCACGATTTTTCAGAAAACAGCGATATTTCTCATCTTTACGTGATTCTTTTGTATTTGCTACTGCGAAATAATGGTTTTTGCCGACAAACCAATCACCTAAGCAGTTGTATTCTACAATGCCATTAAATGTCCCTTCCATGCCCTCGCATTGTCTATAAGTAATATTGAACTTTTGATTTTGTATCAAAAATTGAGTTCCAGCAGTTTGACAAGATTGTATTCTGGCATCAGGTTTGTCACACACGCCAGTAAAACGGAAACGATTTTGATAATTAAATTGCCAAACACCCTCCAAGGAGCTGCGACAATTGATAGGAATAAAATTTTCATTGAACAATGTAATCAATTGTTGGTCATCTTTAATTCCACGACATACGTTATGTACCGAAAGTTTATCACCATCTGGTATAGTAACACAAGGGCCTAGAATGTAAAATGATTTATTTAGTATTGAATGTTATATTTTTTGTTATATTCGTTGCTTACTTTCGAACTTCTCAAAAACATTTAAGGTTCTTATAAAGGTTTTAACACAATGATAGCATCCTTTACCGCTTTCTTTGAAAACGAAAGAATACTCATCTCCATGATGTTTCTCCATTGTTATACAATAACCTCGTTTACTCATTTGTCTGGCATCTATTATAGTTTGTGTTGGTAAGCCAGATTCCCATGAAAACCAAGATCCTTGTAAGATTTTAGGAATAATACAATGCTGTTCTTCCAATTGATTATATTGTCCTTCCACTATTTTATGTATGTAAATATATGTATTATTAAACTAAGCATAATTTTCATGATTCAACAAGCTTTCAGCTCTTAGGGTGTGGCTTAAAACTCGAATCATTGAAATTCTCAATCTGATAAACCTTACCTGCCAGGACAATACCCATAAGGGTATATAATCCATACAGTTTCATAATTATTTTATATCAAAATTTCAAAGTATCACTAATTTACCAAGTATATAAAGATTAAAAACAATTTAATAAAAGAACTGAGTATTTAGCAAAACAATTGCACAAGTAAATTTTAGCTGCGTTTGAGTGCAAAAGTTGCCAACTACTCATACAAGCTGTGTTTGACTTTTTTTTTTTGACCTGCCAGACTGATGGGAAAATATATTCGCGGTGATTAACGAATATAAAGAGCGCATTCACGAAACAGCCCAACCCAAGCTCGTGACTTCGACAGGACATACATCAAGCATATATTCCAATTAATTGCGCATAAATACATAACAATATATTAATTGGAGATGTATATAAAAACAGAAATGGAAAGAAACTATATTGCTTTTCAAAATTCTTAACTTTTTTGAAATAACTTCCATTTTGATAGTTAACACGCACTTGTGATTTGTGTATACGATTTGTTCATCTCGTCGTCTATGTTCGGATTGTACTGTAAAGAGATATACTATGCGAACAAACCGTAGGCAGAAATCCCAAATATGTGGCCACCTTAAATAATATTCTGTGCCAACTAAATTACTGCTATTTTTGTTTTATATATTTTTTAGTATTCAAATAACTTTGTTTTATTTGTAGTTTTAATTGTTAGTAAAATAGTAAATTAACTATTTGACATACTGTCATTTTACTATTATGATATGAAATTTATTTGTTGGCGCTTTTAGCAAATCGTCAGTAGACTTCAACCATAGTTTTGAAAAATTAAAAAAAAAATGCATATAGCCATTGCTTAACCACCCAATGAATAAATTTCATATTATGTTAGTAAAATATTTTTATTTTGAAGTTTTTTATTTATTTATACAACCATGCTTGATAACTGAGAAAATATATATGTAGATACATAAGTATTTCATTGTTTATTATTTAAAAAATCACAAGTTTTCCTTTACAAGAAGCAAATAAAAATAAGATGTTAGGAATAAAAGATCAGAATCAAGTATAATTGACCTTATATAATTGTTTAATCTACAAAATGTTTTCTGTGTACTTCATATCCTAACTCGTTTAAAATACATTGATCTGCGATGGAATATTTACTCTAGTTTCATATAAAATCAAAATAAGGGATTGGGGTAGGGTAGTAAATATTGGAAAATATAAAAATTATGTTATAAAATTAGTATTTAGTGCGAATAAGTAAGTAAAAATAGAATTCGATGATTAGATATAAAAATACGGCAGCAATAAAAAAATCTATTTCTCAGTAGACGCCATTTATATTGTTGTGGGAGGATGGAGTACTGTTTTCCTGGGCTATCAAACGTCTTCTTGCAGATGATGCTGTGGAGAATGTGGAAGCAGAGGCACGATTACCACTTACTTTCTCGGCTTCTATACGACCTGATAAAAACTTAGCCAGGCGTTCCTTTTCAAAATAGAACAAGAACAATAGTCTCATTCATGTATTACAAAATGTATTTTTCATTATTTACCAAATATCCATTAGAAAGGTTTTGTAGGCTACTATAAAAGTTAGTCATACGTTTAATCAATGTCTCGGCTTCTCCTTTTGACAGTTTTTTTACTTTATCCAATTTTGTTATGCTTATTAAACGATTATTAAAATACATCATTTGGTGAACAACTTCCGTTTTAGTGTGAGATACAGATCTATGAAATAAAAATAAGATATGTTTGTAGGTATAAAATATGTTTGTAGGTATTGAAAAATATACTTGGGTAGATTTGCTGCCACATTTGCACTAAAATTAACAGCATGCACCAATTTTCTGGCCGATTCCCGCGTCAATAGCACGATTAATTGCTCCAACGTTGTAGGCCTGGCTTGGTTTTCGGGCTCATCTAAACTTAAATAAGCCCACAGCTCCTTTGCCTTTTGTAAGGCCAATTTAGGATCCTTGGCAATCTAATAATTTTCGTTTGTATTAATATAATTAATTATTATACATAAATGAAAAAATTTACCAATTCAGCAGCATATATTATTACATGTATGGCTTCTTTACTTTGTTTCTTTAAGGCTCTAGCTTCAGCCAAAGTCCTTTGAGTCAAGCGTCTTTTGAGTTTTCGCGAAAAACGTTGTCCATGATGAATGGCTTTGATTGCGCTTTTTTCATCCGGTGCATCTGCACCGATATCTTCATCATTTGGTGCTATATGAAAGAAAACATGCATACACAAATACATACATACATATATAGAAATTATTTTTATATAAAATTCTTGGCAAACTTAAAATTATCACTCGAAAGGCCATTTAGTCAAAACAAAAAAACCTAAGATCACCTCATGGATTAATAACCTGAACAAGTTTTACCACTATTGAAATTTTGGCTCAGATTATTTAAAGCAGTTTTAAGATGTGACATATTATTTTGAGATATATAACTGGCATGGAAGATATTAAAGTAAGTTTTGTCTATAAAAGTAAATAAATCATTTATGTATTCAATAATATATAATGTTCAAATTTAACGATAAGTTACTGGCAGTGATTTTCAGAAAAAACGCAAGTTGAGAATATTCTTGCCAGTTTTACAAAATGTATACATGTTTAATTATAATCGAAAGCAATAAACAAAATACGAGTCAAACAATCTAATAGGACCCAAAATTACGATCAAGATATGGAAATAAAATATGAGACTTATTGCACAAGAATAATACAGAAATTAAAAAAAAAAAAACAGAAAAATGATCCAAAACAAAATTCGATTATGAAAAATTTTGATACGATTTAATTACTAATTACTTTCAACCAACCATGAACAATTTTTTTTATGAAAGAAACAATTGTATCTTTAAATATACATATAATGGAAATGATGTTTCACATTCCCGAAAAAATATACGATTTGTGTAATATGCATTCTAAACTTACTGCATGTTTTTTTTTTTTATAAATAAACAAACATTTGCTTTACTTACTTCAACTTATTATTGCACGAGTCCCGAAGAAGCAAGCAATCGGCTTGTTTATTTTTACTTTTGAAAATTTAAAGATTAAAAGTTATTTATTTGTATTATTTGCTGTCAACTTTTCTCAAAAAAAAGAAAAAATAATAATATATATATATATATATATATATATATATATATATATATATATGGATGTACATTTGCAAGGAAACGATAACCTCAAGACAGCTCATATGACTTTTTTTGTTTTGTTATTTAGCATAAATAAAACAGATATTTAAAGTACAAGTATGTACAAAGTTACATGCAGATACAAAGATTCATTTACTAATCAATTTTCAAGCTCTTTGCAGAACAACTAAAAGAGAGCTTGATATTGAAATTTCAACGCCGACGATGATCAACAACAAGAATTCACCAAAAAATAAAAACTTATGCTTTTATGCTATTTTAATTTAAAAATTGCGTGCAAAAACTTCTAGTGAAATCGAGTATACAGCTTTCCGACCATATATTGTGTGGTGCATTTTTGTCTTAACGATTCTTAATGGTCCGATACTGATGTATTGACGATACTTCAGGTTTCGACTTTGTTTTACAAACAAATTAAGTTTTCAATATTTATCAAACTGTTACATCCATTTAAGTAAAAATTTCAAATATATAATTTAATACTGAGAAAAATTAATTGATGTTGAGAATATAGAAATTAATAACAAGAAGCAAAAATTGAGAAATGAAAAATTGATATTAAAATATTTAATTTTATATTAAGAAAATAGAAATTGATAATAAGATATACAAATTGATTTTGGGAAATTAGAAATTGATAATAAAAAAGATGAATTATATTTAGAAAATAAAATTTTAAATTGAAAAACTTCAATTTAGTATTAAGAAAACCAAATATATAAAGAGCAAGAATATTTTTAATATAAAACATATTAAAAATGTTGCAATAAAAAAATGTCTGCATTAATTTGTTTCCTCTCAATTTATATTTTTTTACTGAATATTAATTTCTGTTTTCACATTTTTAAGTTTTAGTTTCGCAATATCAATTGGGATTTCTCAATATCAGTTTGTATTTTCTCAATATTAATTAAATTCGTTTTTTACAAGCAATTTCAATTCTATATTTAATTTTAAAAAGGCATAGTCAACCCGATTAAGGGTCTACGATAGGTAAAATTTTACTTCATTTAACAAATTTTTTTTCATACTTTTTCTCGTAAAAAAGTTTCTTTGTTGTACACCTAAACTGATGTGACTTGGTAATAGTCAATGCTCTTGCCTTATCGTTATTTAGCTATTGTGCCTATCAATTTATAAATAAATAGTACATGAACCCATTTATCTGCTATGTATATATGTGGGTAGATACGTATAGATGTATATATATATATATATATATATATATATATATATATATACGTAAAGTTTTGTCTGCCACTCACCATCAGTTTGATCACCATCCGCCCCAATAGGTACCAAATATTTGTCTACGAATTTATCACCAGCGGTTAGAGCGCCGTCTAAACGTTCCGCCGCATATGCAGTTATTGGACTCTCCAGTACCGCATTACCGATTTGTTTCATTGAATCGGCACGTTTTAAAACAGGTTTTACCAAATGGTCGGCCATGTATTCCTTTGTATTCCAATACATCTTTAAGCCCAGAACAATAGTCTAATAGTCGTAATATGCATATTGGCTTATGACTAAATTTTCTTAACTTACCAGTTCAGGTGGTAAATACACCAAAGGAGCGCGTTGCTCTAATATATCTAGACTTTTACACATAACTGAGTCCAAACGTTTGAGTGGCGCTTCGAATAGTTTCACTGCAGGTTGTACAGATTCATAAGCCGATATGATAGTGTATTCAGCAGTTTCGAAGTACCAATTGAATAGCCGATTACTATTCTTAACTTTGGCATATATATTCTCTACCCGTTTTATACTTGTTTCGATTAATGGTATACTTCCAATACGATCGATTGTTTCCAAATGTAATTTTATACTTGGTGTATTCGCTTAAAAACATTTTTATATAAATTTTATTTTTCTATATTTATTTCAATAACTAACCCATGTTTTGTTTTCTGTTAACACTGTTTCGAAAGAAAATGTTACAAGTCTATCTACTCGTATGTGTATATTTCAAAACACTTATTCGAAAAATCCGCTTTGATGCGGCCTGTTGTATAATGAACCTTCTCGCTTAAACTCTATACAAAAACTAAAATCTCATTGAGCTGTAAGCGTTCTTTTAAAAATTATTTTATTTGCTTTACTCAACGTGTTTGTTCGTACGTACATTGTAGATACATATCATCGAGCCTTTGCTGCAATAGAGTAATAACTCAAATTAGAAAAAAACTGAGAAAAACGAGTTTAGAGATTTCAATTCGCCATAAAATCACTGTTGTCTACGGAGATACTTTTGTTCATAAAATTTACAAGAATGGATCTAAATGCACAATTTTATTTTAGAGCACAGGCATTATTCCAACTAACATTTGTTCATATCTATTTGACATTTTTTTAAATTTTACATATGACTATATTGCAGCAAGTACCCGATATATACGTACGTATGTACCAACGTAAACACTATTTAGGCTTTATTCAATAATGTACGCTGAATAGCGGAAAACACTCGCTTTCAGGGATTAAAATTAATTTGTTTGTAGCTTTTATGTTGCATTAGTTAGCGATGCCAAGGTTCATTAATACAAATATGCTGTGAGCAATTTTTAATTCTACGATCAACGTTACCATAAACATGTTTTTGAATGAGATCTGCAGACTACAATTCGATTTTTTATTACACATATAAAGAGTAGATATGTATGTGTATATATGCATGATTACATATATATGCATGTTATCCTCTTAAGTAAAAACTTAATTCACTTTGTCCCGTCCTTTGTTTCACTCGAAATAAAAATAATTACAATATCTCATGGCAATAGTGGTATACATATTTACATTATCTGCAGTTCAAGTGTAACACAAAAGAGAAAATATGTAAATTCCATTTTCGTAATTGAGCACTTTTAAGATTATTTATTACTGCCTGAAAACCTATTGTTATTCGAAGGTCAGAAAATTTGACTAAAAAACAAATTTAATGCAATAAAAGCAAATCAGCTAAATATTCGAAAAATAGCACAACAAAATATTACTTTAAAAATTATTAATATATAATTGAATGGCACATACAGTCACAATAGCAAATTACAACACTTTTGGTATGCGTAAAGCTTTCCAAGGAAAACACATCACCAACTAATTACCTGATATAAAGGATATATTACAATACTGTACATGAATATTAATGCTCTATTAATAGCTTAGTGATATGCACACACATACATGTGTGTATGTATACATGTTTGGCAAGTCAGCCAATATTTATATATTGTATAACTGAATAACTTTTCTGTCTACTCTTCTTATATTCATATATATATCAAATAATATATATATAATTGAAAATATTTATGATGCACTATTTTAATTGTACTCTCAGCACAAACGATGTATGTATGTATGTATGCATAAAAATAGAAAGCCTAACCTCTAGGAGACTTCCACTGATAAGCGATGTGAGTAGTACAAATTGATAATAAAACAAAATGTTATGAAAATAGTAAAAATTTAGCTGAACAGAAATATTTATTTGTATATGAACGTATACATATATGTATAAACATATTTTGAAATATGCTAAAGTCCAGATGGTTTATTTAGATCGGCGGAATCGATATTCTACTTCATACAACAATAGAATCGCCAAAACTTGAGTAACAGAAATTAAAATTTCCAAATTGTACTACTTCTAGAACACAAATTGTACAGAAAAAAAAAAATAAAATAACTGCCAGGTCCACTAAGGGTACGGTTACACTTATCAAATATTTGCTCAAAATAGAGTAACCACTAAACTCGAGTGAAAAATCTTTTAATACAGATAATTTTTGATTGAATAACACATTTTTTAATAATATCACATTTCACGACGCTTTCTATTAGTTATAAACCGAAGTGTTTTACTCAATAAGTACTTATCTCAAAAAAACTATATTCATTGGTATTTACTGGTAACGCTTTTTCTTATCTTATCTTGTCTTATCTTTTTTATAAGAATTGTACTTTGATTTTTGTGGAAAAAAACACTTGGTTTTCCAGAAATCACATTAACTAAAAATTAATGTAAGATATTATTAAAATTACTTAATATTTTGTACACTCTCATCTAGTAGGATAAGCTTTTAATACTTTTTTCTTTCAATGATTAAATATTTTTAGAATTCCTCTTTTCAAGCATTGCTAAGTACACGATGAGTTTATTATATTTTAACACGATTATTTTAATTAATTATTTTAATCTGCTGCAGACATATTTTATTGTTAATATTTGTATTCGTTTCAATTAAGAATATGAAAATAAGAAGCTTTAATAGTTCACTATTTAAACGTTATCAAAAGTAGAAAATATGATGGAACAAATTTCTGTCTGATCACAGTCTACAATTTCTGTTGTCAATTACTCTTTACAAGTCAATAACCCATTTTTTCTTAACTGTATTTATGTGTAAGAATTCATGTATATAATATATAATTATATAATATATATATATATATATATATATATACATATATATATATATATATATATATATATATATATATATATATATAATATATATATATATATATATATATATATATATATATTCACTTCATGCCTATTTCAAATTTCATTATGGTCTATATGAACGGTGTTGAATAATTTTTAGCTTCCAAAACATTGCAATGAAACTAGAATTTGTATTGGAAAGGACGGTAGCGGTAGACAGTAAAATTGGGTATAAAAAAATTTAAGTATAAAATGTCATTACACCGGTGAAAAAGCGACAAATCAAGGTTTAAAATATCACAATGAAATGCACCGAAAACTGCATAAATTCGGAATTTATTGCGGTCTTCGGATAGAAAACTGTCGAACATATCGACTGGTGAAGTGCTTTTTTTTATTTCTGCTGTAATTTCGTAATTTTATAAGCAAATGCGCAAGTAAAAGCTGTTACACAATGAGAAGATTTTTAATAGTCGCACTAAAAGTATAACGGAAAGACATATATATGTACAATTGCACATATGTATATATGTAAGTAATTAACCGAAATTTCTGACATATTTAGATATTTGTATTCCTCTAAGCCTAATATTTCTCAAATATTTTATAAGGATGCTTAAGGAAGCATAACAAATTAGTAGTAAGACTGGAAAAAAATACTTTATTTCATCTCCAAGGAATAAATAAGCTCCTTTACTATTCGGCAACGTCATGTTAAGACAACACCGAAAGTTGGTCACTTACATACTAAGCCCCTAATTCATAAACGATTCTTAAAATTAAAGTGGCTTTAAAGTATGGTTAAAGATCTCTTAAAACATTCATTAACTTTAACAATATTTTGCGAATTAGGGGGTTAATCTTTTTCTTCAGCAGTTGACTAAGTTTAATAGCCTCTTGTTATTTTCTGGCCATTAAAGAGTGTGGTGTCCTATTATTCATATTTTTGTAACGCGACGTTGGCACAAAGTTATAGAATAAAGGTTGCAATATTGAATTTTACTATTGGCCAACACAAAAACATAAATAAAAATATCTTGCCACGAATACCGTGTAAGCACACTATGTATAATTAAGCTAGCGGCCTCATTTGCTCATCATAGACAAAGATCTAGGTTTTTGTGTAAGAAAGTCGACTGAGTCAATTTAGCCCAAGTCCGACTACAACTTCAAGTAGCGTTGACATTGAATATTGATTCAGATACTCGTATACGTGCTTGCGAACGCCAAAAATTTACATTAATCTTATCACAACTACGTACGTATATTGCAATTTCTTCAATATTGTGGAAACTTCAAATACTGGACCTTTTTATACAAGACGAATTCAGAGATATTATACATTCACAGCTATATAATCTGCAAAAGTTTTATTGTATTATAATGCTTTTACTTAATTTAATTTTGTTAAGTACAAATCCAGTAGAAAGTACAGTTGTATAAAACTATTTGTGTAATTAAATACATTGGGAACACGTATATATACATATATACATATATTATACTAATATATTTTATTTATTTATTTTAAATATTCTTTGCAAAACAAATTTGCAATGTAAAACACATATTGTTTTAATGTGATTATTATGAGCACATGATCAGTTAGTAGTAAACAAATTGTGAAAATGTTGTGATTTAATTTTAAGCGTGGTAATATGTAGCCACACAAATCTGGGATGCATTCGATTAGCTTTGAAGTCGATGCTGTTAAAAAATAATTCAATTAAAAATACTAATATAATAATTCAATTATTTTTAACTATTTCCTAACGTCAAATCAAGAATAAACCGAAAATAAAACAGTTCTGTACTAGTTGTAGTTAATTGTTGCCCACAGGCTGCAGGTAAATGTCGTATTATTGATGTTGTTTTGACGTGATTAAGAGTTTTGTTAAAAATCAACAGAATAAAGTATTCTTCTTATTGTTAAATTGAATAAATATTAAACTGAATGTTCAAATTTTAAATATATGTACCTTGTTTAAATTCAGTTTGACAAAAAGCTGAAATTTGGATTTGACTAGTTATGTCCTTAATTTAAATGTGTTGAGACGTAGCGTCATCATCTGCAGTCATATTAAAAAATTTCTGTCTATAAAATTTCAACTCGTTGATGCTGTCATGTATATCTTCTAAACTACGATGAGTGAATCTCTTTTTGGGCGCTGTATCAAAGACATTTGGGTTCCAACGTCTTGCTAATTCTTTTATAGAGGAAACATCAATAATACGATAATGCATATAGTCATCCACAGATGGCATCAATTGTCGTAAAAACAATCTAGGAGTAAACATATTGTTACAATTAACGATTAAATAAACTTATTCCTAATTGACATCTTATAAATATATTTATTATAAGTACTAAAAAAATCATATTAAGTGAATTTACAGTATTTCTAACTTAAAATGTTATCCTATTCGATTTTAGATTGTATTAGCTGTAGTGAGAATCAAGTGAGGAGAGGATTAATAAAATAAAAATATTAAGCAGAGCTTTTTACATATCTACGTCGAGAGGCTGACCAAGAAAAATTTGGAAGCTTGGTCACAATAATCTGCAAATGCTGATATGTAATCATCAAGTAGGATTCAGAAAAGGCAAGTTAAGCAAGGGTGTTCGGTTGATAACAACTTAAATCTTGTTTAAATAATATACAAATTTTATTTTTATATTGAAAACACAACAAACTAGTTTTATTCGTTATGAATCTGATTTATTATTAATTATAAATTATATAATTATATATAATTATATAATTATATATAATTATGCTAAAGCATTTCAATGTAAATTTTTTTGAAATATCAGTCATATATTAAACTGCAGAATTACAAAATTTTCAGTCAATATTCAACCACACGACATTTATAGTTAAAATAGATATGATGATCTTATAATTTACATATATTCTTAAGCCTACCATAAACATTTTAGGAAAATTAATAATAAAAATTATTAAATATGTATGTATGTTCATGTATATCTTTTTGGATATGGATACATATTTAGTAGAATTTCTATATTTTACCGTAAAACTAATGCTTACCTGTCCATATAGACGGTGCTTCCAGCCAAAGGGCACATGCCTTTAGGTATATGTTTTTTTAAAAAATTCAATACCATTTGCTCACCACTCTCAATTGTGATTTGAGATTTCAAACACTTTTCTAGTAAACCAGATTCTTTATGGTGTTTCTTACACCAATCGTTCATATGTTGAAAAACAGTTTCGGGATGATTGACAGCAAAACATGGCCCTTCAGCTATGATATTCAAATTTTTGTCGGTTAGGAGACAAGATATTTCTAATATTGTGTCTTTTTTTATATCCAGCCCTGTCATTTCTAAATCCATCCATACGATGTGGCTGCAATAGTCTTCATTGTTGGTCATTTTTTCTGTCTCTCGCGAAGGAGCGCTTAAGTGTCTTATGTCCGAATATTTGTAGGGAATCAGAAGTAATTTTCTATTTATAGTAATTAATTTGTTTAACACAGAAACCATTTAAAATCTTTGTGATAAGGAAAATTTAATTGCACGTTTCCTTGATTTAGTAGCACGTTCAAATGAACAAAAGAAGGGCGAAATCAAGGCAGATTAATTTGCCTTGGGCGAAATACTAGTTCGCTTAAATATTATGAGTCAGTGTGACCGCTGAAGTCGTTCAAGTAGTATGGGGAAACCTTAACATCAATTGCCAAGGTAAATTTATATGTCGACATACCTCGCTATAGGACATATAAGACCATGTATTGTTTCTGATTTGCTCTTTGAATGTTTTTGCATATATTTCGCTTTGAAAAAGATATACAATATAGATGAATGTAGCCTAGCAAGAAGTGTGTCCCGATCAAAAAAACATCCATTATCACGCCAAACAAGTTATTAACTAATTTACAACTGTGCATCACAGCTTTGTAACATTTATACATCCCTGCGTTTTTATCAAATAAAATTCTATGCAGCATTAAAATTAAATTGATGTAAAGTAATAATAATTGGTGAAAAATTAAATAAAAAGGACTATACGAAAAAATTAAATAAATTTGTACTTCATTACCACAAAAGAAAAATAACTGACGAATTGGCGCCAATTAGTCCAAACCGCAGATTTACAATACAAATATTCTAATAAACATTTTTTTTCATTATTTTGATACAGAAAAAAAGCAATGAGTTCGGATCAGCCCAGTACATCGAAAGAATCCTTTGATGTTTTTTACACAGAAGTAAGTAATAGGATGGAATCAAAAGTTAACTTAGCTCTTTTTCATTGTCGTTGTTTATGTAAAGAGCCAAACCCATATCTAAGCAATCAAACAAACGAAAACTTAAAAAGAGACACAACATTGCATTGTGTGATCATAATTAGGTTTAAAATTGAATTTGTTGTAAATTAAAAGATATTTTGCCATATTCACAGGTTAAAGAAATTGAAAAACGTGATTCCGTACTAACATCTACTCAACAAATTGATCGTTTACTTCGTCCAGGTTCAACGTACTTTAATCTCAACCCATTCGAGGTACTACAAATTGAACCGGAAGCCACGGTCGAACAAATCAAGAAACGTTATCGTCAGTTGTCAATACTAGTGCACCCTGATAAAAACCAAGATGATAAAGAGCGCGCCCAAAAAGCGTTTGATATTATAAATCGTGCGTGGAAGACATTAGAAAACGATTTAGGTCGTAAGAAATGCTTGGATGTGTATGAAGAAGCTAAAGAAAGAACAGACCATATGGTATGCGCAGAAAACGAACATTTTTTTGTACTAAACATTGCATTTTTTGCAGATAGCAGAAAAGCGGAAAAAAATAAAAAAGGAGAATCGCTGCTTTGAAACAATACCCGAAGATGACCCTGTTAAATATAAGCATGCCGTTTACGTTATGGTCATGAAGCTCTTTGCGGACATGGAACGTCGACGTCAACAACTCGATCAGCGCGACCAAGAAGAGCGTAGACGTAAAAGAGAGACCGAAATAGAGGAGGAAGAAAAGCGCCAAGCGGACAAAGAATGGCAGCAAAACTTCGAAGAATCCCGCCAAAGTCGCGTTAACAGCTGGCATGACTTTCAATCGGGAAAATCAGCTAAAAAAGCTAAAAAGCAAAAACGAATGCATGGCATGATGATGCCACCCAAATTTAAGCCTGAAACTCGATAAATGACTCTATTGCAATTAAATTAAGTTCGTTGTAAGACCTCTTTTCCTCAAACTTTTAAAATTTATTTTCATTATTATTTTAATATTCATAATGAGTAACATTGCGTTGCTAAGTGCATGAACCGTGAAAGCAACGCGATTCCAAAACTCGTTTTGTACTTTTTATCTTAGCATGACAGAACAATTTGGAATATATTTTATAGTAGCGTACACGGCAGTTGCAGTAAGCACCTCAATGGATCTTTTATATGTTTTTACTAAGAAATGCAAACTAAAACTAACGGAAACATTAGGGTTTTAATAATAAAAATTGTTCATAACTTTAAGCATATGCGCACAAATTCCGTAAAAATTCATTCAATAGTTAATTTATGTGATGCTTTTTAAGAAAGATAGATAAAACAACATCGAGACAACTTCACAAAATTTGTTTTCTATTGTATAGGTTACTAGTTGTCACCTAACGAATTTTTCAAATAGTGTGGATGCTAACCCTCTATAGTTTTATTGTGTATAGAGCATAATTATAAAAGCACTCGTATAAAAATATTGTAAAAAGTTTATATTCGTATTCTCCAAATCAATAGCTTAAAATGTTGTGTACAAACTGGCCGTAAATACAATATCACGTTTAATAGCATTCGATGCCTCTTCCATTTTACATTGTAATTCAGGATTGCCAATGCGTATGGCGGCGGTTTTTACATCACGTAATGTTTCATCCAATTGCTGAATGCAACGAACGATAATGCCTTCTTGCACTTCAGTAAGCTTCATTATTTCAGCAAATGGCTAACACAAATAAATGTTTTATAGACCCTTAATATGTTTTACGTATAAATTTCTGCAAGAAAGCACACTTACTTTGTTACGGGCCCACTCGTAAACAACTTCAAGTAATCCAAAATTTAAACGGTCTTCTGATTCGGCAACTGCTTGATGTCTTAACTCTTCGGCTAAAATATTGTCATTAATTTCTTCAAATTCTTTAACGCACTTTAGAAAAGATATAACCATTTCAGTTCTATGTTATTTTCTTTTTTTATATTGAATTAAAAACCTTTTTTAGCTTTTCAGGTATTGCAGGTTCCCCTTGAGTTTTCGCTTGGAATACCAAGGCAGATAATAACGCAGCTATTTCGGCTGGTTCAAGATCGTTAAATATATTGCAAAGTATCAACTCGGTTATCAACAATTCATTTTGCCCCATTTCACATGCTACCTTACCCTTAAGAGTCACTAAAAAGAAAAAATAGTTTAATTTTGCAATTAAAAATTTTTAAATTACCTTCATCCAGTTCATCTATGTATTTTAAGGCCCTTAAAACGTCAAGTTTATTACAGTAGTCTGGATACAAAGACAGATTTTTCGTAGAGTTTTTAAATTTCAATTCGTCAATACGTTGCTGTAATATTTTTCGTTCATAGACTATGGCAAATTCTTGCTCGAAACCTGCTATATTCGTATGTGGTAATACCTCCTGTAGTTGTCGCCATACATGCTCTAAATAACGTATTTGACTCATTTCCGTATCGGCGTTGACATTGATTTCCTTAGACATGTTGATAAATTTCAAGCTATCCGGTTTTTGTATATATGTTTCATTAATTTGATGTAGTTCTGAAACTACCTTCACCACTGTTGCGGAAGGTGGAGAATCTTTAAAACGTTCAATTTGACGTTGTTCCCAGTTGCGTATAACAGTGTCAGCATCAATTTTCATTGAAGATTTCGTAATTTGAACAAAATCCGCAGACTTCAAGTTTAAAATTGTGTGACCTCCAATCCCTTCGGGATGATAAAATTTATGTTGAGGATTAAGAGAAACCATTTTGTAGTACATATCACCACGTTGTAATTCATCCTGTATGTAGTAAATATTAGTCAATATTTAATATATGTGTATGCTCTATAAAACTTTGTGGAATTTTATACAAATAATTCACTTGACAGACTAATTTTCATATCATTAAATTATATGTACATATAATTATTTTAATAGTCTTCACAATGAACTTCGTAGCCTAATTTTAACAAAATCTGGCTTACTTTTTACTAACTTAATTGAATAGTTGTTATATACCTTATTTTCTGTTTTGAATTGATGATCTAATACCAAAACACGATAGACAGTATCATTGCCAGCAACAGATTTAATCGATAGGACTACACCCACCTTATTATAATGATTTCCTTTGGTTACAACTACAATACGACCAACTTTTAATTCTTTAACAATTTTAGGTTGAGCCATTAAAAATTTCTAAAAATAAATAAGTTTTTAATTAAAAATTAATCTTATAAAAACCGACCCCAAAACAGATGGAACAATCGTTACCAATTGTCCAGTATAATCTTTCAGTCGGCTAAAAAAATATTTTTTTTTAGAAGAATTTTGGGGCTTACTCTGTAATTCCAAACTTAAAAGAAAATTGTTTATTCGTATCGATTACAGAGTAACTCCCTTAATTAAGTCCTTGCCATAAGTCTCTGTTTCTCCGTTATGTATTCCCAGGATAGATCGAAAAATTTGGATAGGGGCTGTAAATGTTCGCTCAATTCGGGCATTTGGGAAAATTTATTTTGAGCAACTTCTAATTGTTTCTGTTGCGCCGGCAACTGCAGTTTTTGGTTGAATTCTTTAAATGAATACTTCATAATGTCTTCCACCTTAATGCTTTCAATACGCAGACAAGTCAATATTACGGCATATCGTAAAATAAATTGTGATTCTAATTTTTCTGGTTTACCCAAAATCATTGAACGTAAATCTTGTACTGGAGGTACCTTTGATTTGCACAATAAAATAACGCAACCGTTTTTATCATGACCCCTGCGACCGGCTCGACCAGCCATTTGTATATATTCTCCTGGTTTAAGATTGCGAATATCTAAACCATCAAATTTAAGATGAGAATCGAATACAACTGTTCGAGCTGGCATATTCACTCCCATAGCAAAAGTTTCAGTGGCAAAGAGCAATTTTACAAGACCAGCTTGAAACAACATTTCAACGATTTCCTTCAGTATAGGTAAAATACCACTGTGATGAACGCCAATACCACGGCCAAGAGAATCTTTCATTGTTAAAACTTGTGGCAAGACGCGATCTGGAGCTTTGAGTTTCGACAGACATTGTTGAAAGAATATTTCAACAGAACCTTTTTCACGTGCGGTGTTCAAATCTATAGATTGAAGAGCCTAAAGTAATAGAAGGTAATCAAAATATTAACGAAATAACATGGCATAAAAATTTCGAAACTATTGCACTTACCAAAGCATTTCTGTCACAACGATTTCTTGACAAAGTAAATGCTACTACTGGCAATTTATCATTACGTTTGAGAAAATCAATTAAACCAATCCAAATATTTTGATCTTGTTTCGGATTAGTCGATTGTTGTTTAGCGCCCATTCTTTTTGTTTTACTTTGCATCGCTTCCTTCCTCTCGACAGCCTTATCGTAGCCCTGTTGTATGAAATTACCATTTTCGTCGACCAATAAAAATATGTCATCTTTACTTTTTCCTCCAGAGCCCGTGTACAAATAGTGCATTAACGGTACCGGTCGTTTTAAAGTACTTATCACATAAACCTTACGCTTTTTTGTGCTTCCTACCCAATCAGCCAATTCCATGGTATTTGGAACAGTTGCAGACAGCATTATAATGTTGACGTGATCTGGTAAAAGTATAATGACCTCTTCCCATACGTGCCCCCGATCTGGATCATTAATATAGTGGACCTCATCAAATATAACATACTCAAGATCACGTGTAATATCACTACCACAATAGAGTAATGATCGCAAAATTTCCGTTGTCATTATCAGACAAGTGGCTGTAGGATCAATTTGTAGATCTCCTGTTATGAGACCAACATCTTGGAATGTTTTTTTAAAATCACGATACTTTTGGTTAGATAGAGCTTTGATTGGTGATGTGTAGATAGTTCGAGTTAAATCTCTTTGTGATAGCGCTATGGCATATTCAGCCACAACGGTTTTGCCAGCCGATGTATGAGCGGCAACAAAAACATATTGCCTTTCTTCCAATTTTAATATGGCTTGTTTTTGAAAAGTATCTAACTCAAAGGGATATTTCATAGCTGGACATGGTATTTTTTTGTCAAAATCTTCAATTGGAAGCGATATATCTAACATTTCGGCCCATTCAGTACGCGAACTTATATTTTTAGTAGTTGATATCTCTAACACAGGTCTCAGTTCACTGGCCATTATATGCTTATCGACATCCTCAAATTCTTCATTTTGTTTTGTGTTGACATTAACTGATTGTTTAGTACAATTAGATGGTTCATTGTGGGTCATATTTAACCATTCTTGGACATCTAAATTGTCTTCCAAATTTTTAAGCAAATTTACATTTTCTTCATGCTTTGGTATATAAATTTTATTTTTGTAGTTAGTATCATCAAAATCGTAACCATTTTTAAAACCTGGCGGTACTGTCAGTAAATCTCCTTCAATTTCTAAACTTTGCATACTCAAGGTTTTTATTTCTTTGTCAGTTTCATCTAGACCTCCGGGCCAAAACGGATAGTTCATTGCAGAACCCCTAATTATCTCGTCTAACAATCCAGGCTCACGTTTCATAGATGTAGAGTTATTCGCATTCGCTCCTACATCTTCAATGTCCACTTCCACAAAATTAGTAATCTTACCGGTCACTAAGTCTCTTTTTGGAACCAGTTTCGTGCTTGATGGCCCCGGTGGCAAATTCAACAAACGCAACACATTGTAATGACGTGGTATTATATCTGGCAATGGATCGTAAATTGATAACTCAGGTGAGATAATATAATTTCTTAATTTCATAATATTTTCGTCTTCTACCGTGCCCATTGTGTATTTATTTCTTAAATTATTTCGGGGTTATAATTTGAACGAAATGATTTCTTGATGGGGTTTGATTATTTGTCAATGGGGGTTTGTTTACAATTACTTCTCTAGGTTTAGCATCTACATGAGCTGCCAGACTTCATTTTTCAATTTATATTCATACAATCCATACGATACCGATTATTGGCCCATTATCAATATGTCACTACTCATATACAATCATATGATTGTATATAAGAACATACTAGAATACAGTATATGTGTTTGTACAATTTATTTCTCTATTTCGAAGGCAACAAATCACGCCAACAACTAAGAAACAACGTAACAGTCGTTGCAGTCTTTCAGAGATCAATATTCGAAAGGCAAGTGCTACGCAGTGTCTTAACATATATGGGTTTATTTCATATATATATTTTATATTAATCGTATATGATACGTATTTTATAGTGGTATATGGCAGCTTTGTTTCAATCGATTGATATTTTGGATATGGCATCACGTTAGTTTATAGTGCCGTTCGAATCGCAGAGTAAAATTAAATAAACGGTACCTAGAAATTTTAATATTTTAAAACTTATTTATTACAAGTAAAAATCAAACATGGCTTTAAACGTGTTGCTATGTAATACAACTAAAATCAACAGTAAGTATAAGAAAATCGCAAAAATTTGGAAAAAGATGTGTATTATATAACCAGCTTCCCTTATGCACAATTCTTCACTAACACATGATTTCAGCCGCTGCTGGTTTATTGAAGTCGGCAAGGCTGACTCCTCTGAAGACATATGCCACACTGTCTTCAATGCAACGTAATCTATTAGTTAAGCCCCTGAATGTGGCTCAATTTGCAAGCGTAAGTATCTGTATTCATTAAGTTTACTAGTGACGCAAACAAAACGATTTCTATTAGAAAACAGTACCACGAAACATTGCATTGAGTGCTCCTCGTATGTCGGCTGATGGAGGAAGTCACACAGCTTTGTGGTCCATCGAGCGTGGTCTTTCTGCCGCTCTTTTGGCTGTTATTCCGGCAGCATTTTTGGTGCCATCCCAGACAATGGATGCTTTGTTAGCAGTATCTTTAGTTTTGCATAATCATTGGTAAGGAAAATTGATGTTTCATATACCTCTACAATAGAAAACTACTTTATGATTTTAATTTCTAGGGGTATCGAAGCCTTGGTTACTGATTATGTTCGTCCCTCCGTTGTAGGAAATATTTTACCAAAAGTGGCTCATGCTTCTTTGTTATTGATTTCTATGGCTACTTTGGGGGGTCTGTTCTATATGATCTATAATGATATTGGTATTGCAAAATCCATAAAAAAATTATGGGGAGTTAAAGGAGTTTAAATAAGGATTGCGATAACTTGCTAAATATATTGCAAATTTCCTGTAATTGTTTTAGTTCAAAACGAATGGTAAACTTACTTTTCTTCCCGTTACAAGATGAACATTACTATAAATTTTTTTTGAAGAAAAACAATTATCAGTTTTTCATATCACTGCTTAAGTCAAAAAAGCTTTAACTGTAGTAGTTTTTGAAATAATTGTCTAAGTTTTTGAACACAACTTGTTAAATAAATTCTGTCACCAGTTTGTAAATTGAAATCTGGACGCATCAAGCCAATAACCTTTTAATTTTAAGTGCATCATGTCTGCACTCATCTTAAAAAATATAATGTATAGTAAGTACATATTATAGTTAATGCATAAGCATATGTACTAAGTTTCATTAATAAATAGTGAAGACTTGCTATCGATATACCAACATTTTGAAGATAACGAAAAATAGTTTTGTCGCCAACAACTGCAAGTTATTACTGCAAGCTCAAGCTATAACTGATCATCATGCTCTCCGTACTGTGTCATCAAAGTCCCTTGCAATGAAGCAATATAAAAGTAGCCGTAGATACACTATGATCTGGAAATCAGAACGTTTTGTTGGATGGTCTCTAATAGTTTTAATACCAATGGGATTCGCCACAGAATCCAATGCATTAGAAATGGTATTGAGTACTGTTGCTCTACTGCATACATACTGGTAGGTATCAGTACTACATAATTTGTACAAATTAAAACAATTTCTTAAAATAGGGGCTGCCAATCTATGTGCAGTGATTATTTACGCTCCTCTGTAGTAGGTAAATTGTTGCCAATAATTATTCGACTGTCTATAACATTAATTTGTATAACATCATTGGTTGGAGCGCACGAATTGATTTATAAAGATATGGGGCTTATGAACACGATCAAAAAGATTTGGTCTATAAGAGGCCGAGATTATATGTCTCGCAAAAAGTTGCAAAGAATTGAAAAGCCCAAAAATATATTCAACATGTTTTTCCGTAAATAGTTCAAAATTCATATTTATATAATATATGTACATAAATAATAATTGAATATATATATATAATATAAAAATAATAATAGAATATACATTTCGTTTTATCAAGAATTTTGCATTACTTTAATAACAATAAATAATATTGAATATCACATTAGTGACACAATTGACAACACAAAAATATTCAGTCGTAATCATTAAATTTATATTTCCTGTCATGATGACCTTTTTTGTAAGTGATTTTTGTGGAATAATCTCAGAGCATCCCATTGTTTTGTATGTAATAATACATGAGATCTACAGTTTCTCATATGTTCAACAGCTTGCTCAGGTGTCCATCCGTTTTTCTTAAAATAGAGAAAATTTTTATTTTAGTTATTGGTGAAAGGAATCAGAATTATTTTGAATTGACAAGAAAGTTTGTTTTTATGAGAAATAAATAACTCAATTATCAATGAGAAATTATTAAGTCATTTATGCTGTCCTGCCTGATTTTAAGCCTTAAATAAATTTCTACACGCAAATAATTTATGTGTAGATATGTAAATTAATATAGAGAAATTCATACTGATTACTGTTACGACTACAAACAGTTATTTGAAGGCGAAAACGCCAGCCATAATCAGGCTGATTGTTTATATTTTTTTGATCCAACAATTGCATGAATCAAAGCGTATGTTATAAAAGTTATGACTTGATATATACATGTATGTGACTCAAATTCATATAGAATTACATTCTGTTTAAAATTTCGGAGGTAGTTCTGAAAAAGCTCATAAAAATATCTGAACTCCCGGCTTATTTCATGTGCCGATACATTTTAGCATATAAAACTACTCACGATCATTAAATAGCAACCAACTAGTGTAGCGCTACGAGTCCTTCCAGCCTTGCAATGAACGTACACAGTTCCAACATTTTCTGGACTTGAGGTAGTTGACAGTCCTTTGATACGATTACTTTTAGGAAGAAATTTATTCATGAACTCTACACCACTAAAGAGCTTATCTTGACAAGGTGATTCAAAAATATCAGTAGTAGCTAACTGTAGAAATTCTACACCCAGCAAATTCCATTTAGAGGCGTTATTCGAAAAAACAGTCAGTTCATAATCTTCATTCATAGAAACAACAGCTTTTATATTCTCATTTTCAATAAGCTAAGACAGTGAAATAAATTGTATGAGGTAAAGTTTTTTATAATTTGACATAATACTTACACTTTTTGCTTGGGAGCGAAATGGTAAAGCACCCAATATGACATTTTCGTCAATGCGGTCATACCAATTACGGGAAGTAACCTTTTCCATTAAAACATTGTAAAGTAGAGTGGGGTAAAAACTGACACGAGCAAACATAGCAGACTTATGTAATATAACGTATTATGGGACAGAAATCGTCAAAAGCCGTATGCAAAAAACAAATTAAATATATAATATTAATACATGAAAATGAGCTTTCACTTCGCACAATAACACCATTTGAATCTCGGCTTTCTTTAATATATATTACAGTACTATTCATTAATCGAAATCTATTCGTAGCGTAAAAAGCAAGACACGATCTAATAGCTCTCTAATCTTGAATGAAAAACTGGTTTTTAAGCTTTGTGATCATAATTTGATATGCAACTTAATATTTGAGCCTAAAGTTTCTTTTTGTATACATACATACGTAAATATTGTGTGTACAAAACTTACACCCATTTCCATGCTTTGTTTATTTATGTTTTATTCAGCTTCAACAACAATTGAACAAATAATTCTATTTTAGATATTTACTTAGAGATTTAGTCGACAATTGTAGCTTCTTTATAATTTACATATTTATGTGCGAATACAGCTATTTAATTATTTATGGATTTTATCTACTACACTACATCTATAAGAAAAAATTATCCCAAATGCTTGTTAAAAACAGCATGGGGATTCAATCATTGAATTAGTGGTGTCAACATACTGTATATATGTACCTAAACTCAAAAAGAGGATTAAGTAAATTATATATATTATTAATTATTCCATTATAAACTATATATATATATATATATATATATATATATATATAATGACGTGTTACGCCATATTCGCCATATAATTATTGTAAGAAGATATATATAATGGTCGATCTCCTGGGATTAACAAGTCAACATATATAGTGCATATAATATGGTATATAACTCAAGTATATACCATATACTTGAGTTATATCACAGATATATCTAGACTATTATGCTATATATATATATATATATATATATATATATATCTATATATATACTACAGCATTAGAAAGTTTATGTTATTGAAAGGTTGATATAAAATATATGTTGCGGAATAACGAATAAAAGTGGCGGTTTTTATATTTTCCACATCGCTTATATGAATATAAATTCGTGCGTTGGCAGCATTATGTGACATTTCGTTCAGTTTCTGTTTTCGATGACATTTTCCAAAAGTGGGGTTTTCGACAGTTCTACAGCTCCACGTCAAATATATTGATAGAGGAAACAAACGAAACTGCTAATCATTTTATATATATTCCATTTTCATACCAAAATTTACTAAAAAATGGTTACTTTAATAAATACTATAGACACCGGTCATGAAGACATGATACACAATGCGATTTTAGACTATTACGGTCTACATTTGGCAACCTGTTCTTCAGATGGTTCAGTAAAAATTTTTGATGTAAAGAATGGCAACCAAGTTTTAGTTGCTGATATGAAAGGTCATCAAGGACCTGTGTGGCAAGTGGCATGGGCCCATCCAAAATATGGTAATATATTGGCATCATGTTCCTATGATCGCAAAGTAATTGTGTGGAAGGAAAGTGGATCCAATGATTGGGCAAAAATGTAA
The DNA here is from genome assembly GCA_963675445.1 of Linnaemya vulpina. Taxonomy (NCBI): domain Eukaryota; kingdom Metazoa; phylum Arthropoda; class Insecta; order Diptera; family Tachinidae; genus Linnaemya; species Linnaemya vulpina. Next base: position 29,201,417 of record OY776277.1, on the reverse strand, counting down.
AAAATATGAAATTCAAAGAGAGGAAATGATGTCACTGATTAATATTATTTGTTTCAGCCATGAATACAGCAATCATGATTCCTCTGTGAATTCGGTGGCTTTTGCGCCAGCCGAGTATGGTTTAATTTTAGCTTGTGGCAGTTCCGACGGTTCTATATCGGTGTTGACCTGTAACACAGAATATGGAGGTTGGGATTGTAAAAAAATACCGAATGCTCATACAATTGGTTGTAATGCAGTTTCTTGGTGCCCTTCGACAGTACCAGAACCAGCCTTTGACCAAAAATCGACGTTACGTTCGGTAGGTATAAAACGCTTGGCTAGTGGTGGTTGTGATAACTGCGTGAAGATTTGGCGTGAAGATAACGACCGTTGGGTAGAAGAAAATCGTTTAGAAGCTCATTCAGATTGGGTGCGTGACGTAGCATGGGCGCCCTCTATTGGTCTGCCACGCTCCCAAATTGCTTCTGCTTCGCAGGATCGTCATGTTATCATATGGAATAGCACCGATTTTACAACATGGTCACCAACCATCTTACATACATTTGATGATGTTGTATGGTCGGTAAGTTGGTCAATGACTGGTAACATTCTAGCCGTAACTGGTGGAGACAATAAAGTTACCCTTTGGAAGGAAAATAACGAAAATCAATGGACTTGCATAAATGATGATGCTTCAACAGGCGGTGCACAACAGTCGGAGCAGAGAACTCTTTGAACATGTTTTTTACTTCTTATCTTTGAATTACATGTTTTAAATTCTTCAATACCTGTTAAACATCATTTACTAGTGTGTGCGTCTATTAAAAGCAGAATACGACTTCATCTGTATCTACTCTGGAAAAAAACAACAACTATAAGTTGTAGATAAGAAATTTAAATTTTCTAACATTTTGTCTAGTTCTATGATAAGCTTAATATAACTGCACGTACAGCAATAATATATTCCTGCAGAGCAGTTCTTGAGATATTTTGTGGAAGAACTACATACCTAATAAAACATATTTTGGCCTTTTATTAACGTTTCCAGTAATTCGAAAGTTAATCCGTACGTAATGAATGATTGGTATAGGGTGCTAGCCTATTATTTTTTGTGTGTTTCTGCAGACAAGACAAAATGATGGGTTTTGAAACTTCCAGTAACCAGTAAATTTTACTGCTTACTGAAAAAATTTCCAATAAATGTACTATATAAAAAATAACTCAAAGAATAAGGTAAATTTTATACATTCAGTTTACAAATATAAAGTTCAGTTTAGACCTGAACTGGGACCTAGAAATTGGGAAACTAGAAACTTTGCAAGTAAACTTGCAAAATATCGATGGTCATAATACCATTGCCGATCATTGTCATTGCGATGTTAAACAACGGGTAACGGGCAAACGCAAAACTCTCGAAACAGAGTAGACGATTAGTGGTCAGGTTGCACCTAAAATATAGTTGATATCGGCTTAACTATCTCAGAGGTGCTTTGGGACTGACATTCATACATATGTATATACAATTTAATATATGGCATATTGTCGTACTGTTATAAATTAAATATACTTGTTGGCTGGTTAAGCAATGTGCACATCCATTTCATTGGTGCTTTATCAAATCATTTAATATAAAGAATTTTATAAACCATTTAAACCTGTTATAAGAAGTGGAGACGTGACAAAATTATTAAATACAATTATCCGAAGTATACAAACCCTTTGAAGATAAATACATACATATATTTCTTAGGATGGAAAACACTCATCCTAGCGGCAGCAGTTTTATGTATTCTGTTAGTGTGTCGGTTCCAGTTATTATAATACATATGTACATAGAACAACGGAAACTATGACGAAAACCTTTGTGCTGCGCGGAAGTCTCAGTGCCATCTCCCGTTGTAATAGTGAAATAAAAAGAATGTTAAAAACTATGTATATACATACACATGGTTTGTAAAAATAACTGTTAATGCATATTTCATAATTAAAACTAAATATCCAAGCAAATAATTTAATTGTTCGCGTTAAAAGGTGTTAACTCAAAGATCTGTGGCCAGCGCAGTTGGCTGAACATGTTTGGGAGAGCGGCTAGAGCATTTATTGCTGCGTTTGCTTTGAGAGAATATATATTGTTTTGTTTATTAAACAAAACCTATAGTGAGTTTATCAATATAACGGGAGGAAATAAGAAGACAGGAAACAGTGTTGCAGTGGCAAAAAAAGATCAATAAAATAAACTTTCAAAATAGGCATGTACAAGGCGAATTAAGTTCAATAATGATTTTATTTTGTTGCAAAACTAAAATAATAATACAAATCTTTAAAAAGATCCATAAAAATGATGAGAACTCCTCTAAACACATCGATATAGTATATGTGTGTATGTATAAAAATAAGTTCTTTGTAATATGTATTCTGTTTTACATAACACTGGCAACGCCGATTTTCTTTTTGTTTTCTTTGCTTCTCTCTTTTCCTGTTAATATTAGTTACATCAAAATTTTTGTGCTGCGTGAATGTGTCTGCTTTAACTCCTGTGAAATTCTATTAAGCAAATAGTTATTATTGTAGGAAAATGCATAATTTCTGTTAATAATTGTTAACTAATTCCTTCTTAACAAATAAAAAATATGTCTGCTCAGTTAATTCAGTTATTAAAGCTGATAAATGTGTGAAAATGTCCTGGTACAAAATATAACTAATGACAGCGCAGCCACTCTTGGTTTAACGTGCCTGTTAAGAACGCGAAATTTTTGAGCAGCCCTGTTTTAGTGTTTTGTTGTTTAGGCGGTATGAAAATGGTGAGAGAAAAATGTAGTCAACAAGCAAAAAAAATAAAAAATTAAATTGAAAAGCAAATAATGTGATATAATAAAAGCAGTTATTATCTGCAGTTTTGAATCAAAATGATATAATAAAAAAATCATACCAAAATTTATTATCATAATAAATAAATATTTGAGATGGAAAATTCCACAAAATATGGCCTTTTTTAAAAGAAAATCTGTGTGAATAAATATCATATATAAAAAGTGTTTGTGTAATTTAGTGATACATGAAATAAACCCGCCAAAACTTAAATTCAATATCAAAGGTAAATATTTTATGTTACATATTTTTGATTTATTTTAGGGAATAATACAATATTTTGATTTATATAAAATATTTTCTATTCCATTTACAACTATATACATATATGTACATCCTCTTCGATTTTTATCTTCCTTGATAAATTCCAAATATTCAACATATCAATTTGTGTTTAACAAAAATAAAATTTGTTGCTCAATTCTAAATTCTTGTTGTATGAATTAAATATGTATGAGACCGTAAAGTTTATAATTTTATAATTTTTAATTATGTGCTAGTTCTTTGTTCCCAAAATCTTATTAAAAAATCAAATTGATCAGTTGAGGGGTTTTAGCTGGTTCCTATGCACATTTCACTGGGGCTAATGCAGATCATCAGGGAACCTTTACCCTACATTTTTTAGAATAACTAGAGATATTTATTTCAAACTTCCACATTAATAAATGGGAAGCCTAAAACAATATCAAAGTCACAACAACATCTAAGAGAGATAAAGTGGTGATTTCAGCACTTATTGTGCCCAGATGGCAAGCCTGTTAGTTAAGAACCGTTACTTATACTAATTTTGTAAAATACGATTGAGTTTAACAGTTTCCGTTATACCGTTCTTTTTTCTATTTTGCTTTTGCCATTCGCGCCAAAAAATAATTTTGTTGTTTATATACTCATACACGTGTTAAATATTTACAACGTTACACCCAGTTCAGCTAAATGTAAAATGAAAAAGGGAAAGTAACCATCGTTGATGTTGATGATGTCATTGATTGCGTGTTGGAAAAACGTCATGAACATTCTAAATGCGATTTGTGTTGTACATTCTCTTTTTCCCGTAACACACATACAAATATACTTGTAAGTAAGGATATTTCAACAAACATAAATAATCTTTCGATTACATTTAAAACAGTTCAATGTGAATTTCTAAACACTTTGTATATTGTTTATGTATATACTATTTATATACAATTTGTAATGAATGGTCAGTTATTCAAATCCTCGTCCGGCAAATTTTTCTGCTCAGTCATGCGTTAATTTTCCCATCTTCCCTGGAATATTAATAATCACTCAGAAATACAGTTCTCGTATACTATTTCCTCATAAAAAAAAAACTATAATTAACAACTCTTCATTTTCAATTAAGCAAATAACGAAAAATAAAATACAAGTGAGTATTGAAGATGAAAGTGTAACAGCTTTTGATGTAGTCTTGCGTCTGAATGTTATTACCGAGCTAATGTAATCGGCCATTTAAAATCATGTCCTAATATTTGAATTGACTTTGTATTTTGCTTTGGAAGAAAAGCAATTTTTAAACTGTTTTATGTATAAAGAAATTAAATGGCCATTCAAGGTCTAAATATTTTTATATATTTTAAATGATTGTATAGTACAATTATCAACAACTTAAAAAATGCGAATTTTGTTAAGTTTTGTTATTTTGTAACAAAACGACTTTTAGCTTCTACCTAGAAAAATTTAAAATTTAAAAAAATGGGGGAGTTGCTGGCTTTACGTTTAAAAAAAATCGAGCTCTCATAAGAACTCCACGTTTTGCGGTCCTAGGAAGCTTCGCTGACTAATTCCTATAGCTTTTAAACAGAATGTTCCTGAATTTAGAATTGCTGCGAGTTTGACAACATTCAATATCTCAAAACAAATTTAGAAAAAAAAACACTTTTCAAAATTAATATTTTTATAGGCTAATTGTTCTAACTTAGTTAAAATCTCAGAAAGACATGATGATAAATATTCCTAGGCACAAAGGAAGTCAAAAAAATTCAGAAAAATGAGACATGAAGAAAATAATCAAATGGCAACACAGGTATCATAACACACAAGTGTTAACATCAGGTTGATACAGTTCTCGGATTGTTTTTCACAATAAAAATTTGTGTAAATAGAAAACTGTTATCACATTCAACTAAGCCACCTAAACAGCGGTGATAAACACAATATACACATGAGCACTGAAGATGAAAGTGTAGCGACTTTCGAAAACAGCTGTTCTGCTCTGCTGTGTAAGTTGAATAAAACTGATGTTGACTTCCTTTGTGCCTAGGAATATTTATCATCATGTCTTTCTGAGATTTTAACTAAGTTAGAACAATTAGCCTATAAAAAATATTAATATAGCAAAATAAAAATGTTCAATAAAAATAAAATCACTTTTCAAAATGTTTTTTGGATTGACGTTCAAGAACCACGTCGATCACAGCAAACCGGATCGTGAAGGTCGAAAAATTTGGAAAAAAGTGAAAAACTCAAAATTATATAACTGATCAGTTACTGTTCTCGAGTCTTTTATAGTTATCGAAAACTGCATCAATCATCATCATTTATCGCGTGGGAACGGACTGATTCGAAAATTAAAATAATAGATTTTTAGTTCAAAGAGCTCAAAAATATAGAAGAACACAAAAAACACATTAAAATTTGTAGAAAGTTGCAGGGATGGTTTTGGGGTCATCGGTTTTCCATATTTTTGTTTTATTGATGTTTAAGGAGACAAGGGAGAAACAACTTTAATTCCGTAGCTGCCGTGTTTTTGTGTATACCCTACGTTTTCTGGTGGTTCACTTATGTGTAGACTCATGTCTCACATATTCATGCAAATATCGAATGAAACTGAATCTGAGGAGTGATATCAAGAAGGAACAGTTTTATAAAAATTATTAATACATTTGTGGTGCATGTATGAATATATGTGAGTATGTATATGTATATATGTATATATCAATCTGTGTGTTTGAGGAAGTTCCATTCAGACCCAAAAGTTATGATAGAACTCATGACATAATGCAACGTCTAACATAATTATATTTTAAAATCGCCACGTCTGACGCTGGCGTCCGATGATATTATCAAATTAAGCCATATTTTGTTCTATAAGCTTTTCCAAATACACGTTTCTACTTTCGAATGCTACTATTTTTTTTTTAAACTTAATATCATATATTTATTTTTCCATTTTTGAAGGTTCCCCTTTCAGGTATAAACAAAATATTTTTGTTTGTTAATTATATGCAATTTAGTTTATCTGATTTTATTGAACTTTAAAAACTGTGACATGAAAGATTAGCAAAATCAAGGACAGAATTTACAAGGTAACAGAATTCCACAAGAAAATGTTTCACATCCACGAAAGAAATAAAAAATGTGTATAATTAATTGTTATTAAAGCAACTAATAATTATTTCGAAACCGAACAGAATTTAAAGTAATGAAATCGTCAAGGAAATAAACAGATGAACTTTAATTATATAATTATTATAATTATAATAATTATAAAACTAAGATCCCAATAATTAAAACTTTATAACACGCACTGTCAGCTGGAAGAGGTGCAATTGGAACGTAAATAAAAGGCAAATTCGAACAGTGCACCCACGGTTGCCACTCTAAATTTTTCTTCGGGACCAAAATCCATAAAAAAAAGAACCAAAATAAAAAAGGAGAACCAATTTTTTGAATTTTATTTGCATACCAGCATAATACAATACTTTTTACACTGAAGTCAAATTGTCTATTTCTGACTTGTAAACAAAAGTAATAATCGATCAGTGTTGCCAATATAGCTTTTTGATTTACTACTGTGGGTAGGTAATAATCGATTACTATCAAGTGTTGTAAACGAATCAAATCTTTTACTTTATGTGAAGAGTAATAATTTTCGTAAATACATTTTTACAGGCATGATAAAACTTTCAAAATTTATTTATATTTTAATCGTTTACTTTTCATAAAAGAAAAAAAAATTAACCAACGAACCAAACGTAAAAAAAACAACAATTTTTGGTTCAATTGTACCACAGTGGCAACTGTGAGTGCACCTCTAGATTTAGAGCACGAATCATAAGCAAAACTCCAAACTGTTACATATTCTGTATTAATTCTACGTAATTGCATGATGTAACAATTTGAGGTGGCAGTACTAGGGCAACAAGTAGCACAACAAACGATGGAGTTTGTCATGGTACACGTAAAAAATTATAGCAACAATACAAATTGAAGTGCCGCACTCTTGCACAATTACTAACAACGTTGACATGACAAATACAACGAGGAGTTATGGTACACAAAAATTTGACATTAATGTGGTCTAATAATTTTTGAGCAAAGAACTGATATTTGCTGCAGCACTGCCACCTTGTATTCTTACACCATATATAATTGCGTATATATATATATATATATATATATATATATATATATATATATATTAAGGTTTGCAATAACCCAATTGCCAAAGAAAAAGTTTATCAGAAAAATTTCGTTCTGACCCAAATTCATATTTTCCTAATAAATAGCTTAAGGTACAGTTGCTTTGGGGGCAAATATTTGGCCAAACAAGCGCAACCACTAAATCCTAATGGCAAATGTTTCATTCCAAGCACGTTTCTTTTTGAGTTAAACAGTTTCCAATGCTACGATATTCTATACACTGACTAATGAAATTGCTTTTGATTATATAAATTGGTGTTTAGTGGTTACGCTTTTTTGGGCAAATATATTCCTAGTGTAACTGGTGGCCCTTTAAATTTTTTAGTTCTCTGCTCCAAAACAAATATTACGTGTTTTTAAAAATTAATGCGCAAATGGAAACTTGCATTTTTTTGATTAATAAATGATTAAGGCTTTTTATTCAAACATAATTTGTGGAATCAGTACGATGTTGTGGCATCCTATACTAAAATAATAATCGCTTCACTCGAAAATTATATAAATGGTTTATTGTTCAAGGATATTTCAGCGATTAATCGAAAGATCGGTTATCGCTTTAAAACTAAATTTTTTAATTTGTGTTCGTTTTGAATATAATTTTGTTCGGCAGATCTATAGTGACGTCATGGACAGACAGTTAGAGCATATGGGACGCACCGGCACACAAAAAAAGCTCTGTCTCCCCAGCCAGGGAAATCGAATTCCCTGAAGCTGAAATGCTTGTCATTATATTATATATTATATAAGATGAATCCTTCCAATTGCTTAGAAAATTTTTTGTATCCCGGTGTAATAGCCATTCCTACAATAGTGGACTTCTTTCCGCAATTACCAAAATATGAATGTGCTGCTGTTACCTCAATTAAGCCAATTGTGTGCACTTTGAAATTTCATATGTATGAAATTATCAAGAAATCAAAAGTTTCTTTAAAATATTTCGTGTTTTTTCTTTCGTGCATGATCCAAACCATTAAATGTCGTCCTTTTTAATTATGGATAGCGCTGTTAAAGCTCATCACAAGTGCAAGGAAACAATTAGGCCTCAATGTAATACACACAAGATGTAAAGCAACGTGTATAAAAAACGAAAGAAAACAAAGAAAATAAAGAAAAACCATCTAACAATAACAATTCCTTTGACACAACATTAAACAAGTGCACGAAACAGGCAAAACAGGAAACGAATCCAAGAGTTTGGCATGAGCACAGTAACTGAATCATAATATATTTAAATAAAATTGTTTCCAAGTCAATTTTCTTTCTTTAAGCGTCGTTAATCCAAAATATTTGTAATTGAAAAATAGTTATAAAAATATATTTAGAATGTAACTTCAGTTCTTGTTGCATTATGATGTTCTCTTGTAAGGCAAAATATTTTTGTTTTTATTTTTATTACTGCAGACATAATTAATTAAATCACTTAAACTTTTCCGCAAACACTTAACATTTATAACAGTTGCTTTATAAAATTTCAACAATATATATATACTTTTTGGCCAATTGAGAAACTAGCTATTGGCAAGTGTCGTGAGAATTGGAAATAATTATTATTTTATAAACAAATTTTCCTTTCCCTTTTGTTATCTGGCATTAAAAGAACCTAAACTAGTGATATGGATTTACTAACACTAACACAACTGTTAAACATAAAGAAAATCTATAATTTGTTAATATTGTTTGTTGAAGACCTTAAAGAAAATATTCAGAATATGTATTGTCCGAATTTCTCTATTAAAAATCTTGGCTATTGAGCGTACCTAAGACCTACAAAAAAAAAATATTCTCTTCAATTTTAATTATGTGCTGTTTCTTTTTCCCAAAATCTTCCCAAAAAATTCAAAGTGATCAGTGAGTTCTTCTTATGACTTTGATGTTTGTTTTTAAACTTCTCATTTATTAATGTGGAAGTTTAAAATAAATATCTTTAGTTATTCTAAGAAAGGTTGGGTAAAGTTTCCCTGATGATCTGCATTAGCCCCAGTGACATGGGCATAGGAACCCTCAATTGATCACTTTGAATTATATAGTAAAATTTTGGGAAAAAAGAAGCAGCACATAATTAAAATTGAAGAGTTTAAAACGACAATTCCCCAAAATATACACTAAAACAAGATATAGTCATGTGAGCGACTGGTTTCCCAGGATCCTGGCTTATCCTCTCTAGAATCTTATAGTCTTTGTACACAAAAAATCACAGTTTATCGGCATAGCTACACCAAAGTATGAAATTATTAGGAAAACTAAATATATAGTTGGAAGTTCTATTAATTTTTTCCTAGGTTGGCGCAAAAATGTGGCCATTGTTCCATTTGGAATATATGCACTCGGATATATCATGCTTAACAGCGCTCTGTTAACATGTTATTAGAGATCTGTTAACGTGCCTGTTTTATAAATTTGGACATTTAATTTCACGCACCTTTCAACTGGGTAGATTTCAAGGGATCTCAATTGAAACTATGTAGGTAATTTTTTTTTCATCGATCGATTCTTTAAACTAACTCGCTCTTGACCGTCGTCGATCACTGTGAATCGAGTCGAAATCGGTTTATCTGTTGGTGCGATATCGTAAACGATTAAATTCGATAAAAGTGATTTGTTTTGAAGACCTCCCAAATGATATATCTGATCAATTAGTTTCCCGATTCGTTTATAGTAACCAAAAAGCACATCGATCACCGCTTATAACGCAAGAATCGGTTTGGTTTTATTATTAAAATAATAGTGTTCTATCCCGAAGAGCTAAAAGAATAGCACAAAAACCAGGTCACTTTAGCTTTGCAGGATGTTACAAAGTTGTCCTTTAGTGTCAACCATTTTCCATGTACTTTTTTTTTTCAATTACCACAAGGCCGAAATATTTTACTAGCTCGACATCAATGATTAGTATCGGTGGGGCTAATGCAGACCATCAGGCATCCTTTACCCAACATTTCTTAGAATATCTAAAAACAATACAATTGAAAATGGACACTCAAATAAAAATAATATGATAAGATTTTTTGAGCTGCGTTTAATTAAAGTCATATTATTTTAGAACAGTTTAAAAAAATATTTATTATGCTGCACACAAAAAAAGTCATAAAATAATAAGACTTTTTGAGCAGCATTTAATTGGGATGCTATTGCATTATATTGTCATAAAGTCCTATTATTTTAGAATAGTTTCAAAAATGGTTGTTCTGTGGCATACAAAAAAGATATAAAATTATAAGAAGTTTATAGTTTTTTCATATAAATCTGATTAATTAATTTGAACTACTGATTAGTCGAGACGGCTTCTGTATGATAAAAAAACAAAAGGTTTTTCCTTTAAAGTAAATTAAATTATTGGGGGATTCATACTGTAGTCATAAAGTCATAAGTCATAAAATAATAGCACGAAAAATATGACTAGTGTTAACAACCCGTCATAACTTGGTCTGCTAAATAAATTTGTATATATAAACTCTAACAGCTGCTGTCCTGTCATGAGCTCAATAAAAATTTTTCGCGAGGGCATACGGAAAAACATTCAGTGGCTGCCAGCTACGTAAGTTAAACGAGAAAAATTGTTCACTTTTTTATATTTAGTTTTTGCGATTTAGTGCTCTTTTAATTTTATAAAAATGTGATTTAATGTACAGACATATAAGTATGAAAATTATAAAAAATAAGTAAAAAAGGCAAAATGATACTATCGTCTTCTCGCCAAAAATTTTCAGCCGTTCAACTCAGGTCTCTAGAGCATTTTATGACAACACAAAAACCTACCTGACAGAGTGATATTATTTAATGACTTTGTATATGCAGCACAACAACAACTTTTTTAAACTGGTCTAAAATTTTATGACTTTATAACTATATGACTAAGTAGCACGAAGTGTGAATCCCTCCAATGATTTTTTAAATTTTTTAAATTTCAAAAATTGAAACGATAAAACTGATGCATTTTTAGGCCATTTATTTATTAACATGTTGGCTAATTTGGAGTGATTTTGCTTTATTAAAAATACAAAATAATCTTTTGTGTCATCCTTTTCTATGATTTCGCAGCAGTTAGCTTTTATGAATCCATAAACTTATTAACATAATAAATACTATTAAAACTTGTTTACTTTTAACGAGAACTTTCTTCAATATAATATTTCATTTTACACAAGTAAAAAAAAATGTGTCTAGAAAGAAAATTATTTACTACGTTTTACCACAAACTATTTAATGCGCTTAGGAATTTTGGCTAATAAAATAAACGGGCAGGGTAATTAAGTAAACCGAAGTTATAAAAAATGCTTCATTTAAATAAATAATTCTTTAATTAATATAATTTATTGCTCATGGTGTAGGTTACGTATTGGGCGCAATGTTTATCGCTTCAAGCACGGCTTCTTTAAGAGTTAATAAATTAAAAGATTAAATGAACTGATGTAGTCGGTTGAATGTGTGCTTAAACCCAATTTGCAGTCACGTATTTAAAAAAAAATCAACAGAAACTATCCACCAAATAAAAAAGCTTCAACAAAATGTTGATTAACAATAACAGCTCAAAGAATTGTGACCATTTCCTTTATCCCAGTTTAGTTTTGATTTTTAAATAGACCGGTTTCGTTAGACGTGCCATTTTTATTAAGTGGCTGTAAAATGGCATAAAGCAGGAAGAATTTAGGGTTAATAAAAATGACATGGAATGGCGTGAAAATCGTTCACCAATTAAATTATTATTCACAGTCTTCTAAAGTGATTTATTTGATTTCTCTGTCAATGAATTTTAGCCAGATGATCATAAGTTTATATATGTTGAGACATACATTACTTTCACATTAACAAGCGCTTTTTATTTATTGGGCTGTTTATTATTTGCCAATATTAAAAGCAAAATGCCTACGCATTATATTAACAATGTCACACAGGTTTAATTGCGAAACCAAAACAAAATGATTTCAAATCGTTTTTGCTAAATAAAATGAAAATAAAATGCCAGCCAAAGAAAGCAAATAAAATAATAATAATAAATAAATCTGTCGTGCTGAATAAAAACTGACCGGGAATAATGAATATTTATGGAACAACTAATTGTGTGCGTGAAAACAATTAATTAGGACCACAAGAGCAGCTGAGAGGGAAAGCGAAAGCCATGCATTAAATCTTTTTGATAAAAGTGTTGAATTGTATAAATAATTCAGAGCACTCGCAATAATTGAATCTGAAAAAAAAAAATAGTTTATACATCGTATCCTTTTTGCATTTTTTCACAAAAACGCAATACACATGAAAGAATAGTAACGAACATTTTAAATGGAAAATATAAATATTTATGCACTCGTAGCAGTTTTGGAATTTGTTTGAAATATTTATACTTTGGAAATGTATAATTAAATTGTTTGGTGTTATATTATTTACTTTCATAATAGTAAATTATATTGATGTATGCAGGTTACATACATATTTATTTAAAGATACAGCGCCATATGAACTTAGAACGGGCGTATGTTATTTCGCAAACATTTGAAAGGTGCAACAAAAATTAAAATGGAAAATTTTCAAATATTTTTCAGTCTTGATACTTCTCTTTGGATACGAAGGTGCCTTATAGTCGATCAATAAATCGATTTTGGTTTTTTTTACATCCCACAAAGAAAATTGAAAATTTTAAAAAATCGGCAAAAAATCGATCATCACAAATCGACGTTTTGAGGTCCCTGACTAATTCTCAGAGGCTGTCGTTATGTCTGTATGTATGTGAGTGTGTGCGTATGGCTGTGTGAGGATGTATGTGTAAATATGCATCAAACCAAACTGGCGGCATTCTAAAGAGTTCTACCAAATTTAGAAGGAACTTAGAAAATTTGGAACCGTTTCGGACCGGTAGATATCGAGAAATCTTAAAAATATATATATTTTTGGTCAGAAGTGTTTATTAATAGTTTTTGAATAGTATTACCGAATGCTTTCAGAAGTTAATCAACTCTGGATATTGAAAAATAACGTTGGTCGCTGAAAATCGGGTCAAAATGGGTTAAGCCGTTGCTGAGATGTTATGAACTAAAAAAATTTGGAAAAAAGTTATTAAAAAAATCCGAAATTATATATCTGATCAGTTAGTGCTTTCGATTCTTTTATAGCATTAGAAAGCTACATCGATCGACGCTTAGAACGGGCAGTCGGTTAATTCATTATAAAGTTATAAAAGTTTGGAAATCAAAATTATAGTTTTTTAACTCGAAGAGCTAACAAACTGAGATCGCTCTTCTTTCTGTATTTTACTATCTGCCTACTCAGGACTGCACACACACTATATATATGGTGTTTCTTATAGAGTGATACAACTTTGAGTTGGCATCACTGCTTTATTTGATCACCCATTTAACAGCTGATAGTTCCTAATTGTTTAGTTTGCTTTGAGATCTTATTATGGATCGACTTACATCTGATAATGGTTCTGTTCGTAAAACTTATGGAGCACTTCGTCCATTCAAAATTTTATTTTCCGATAAAGCCCATTTTTGGTTGAATGGGTACGTAAATAAACAGAATTGTCGCATTTGAAGTGAGGAGAATCCACAAGCTTTTGTCGAAACTCCATTACAGCCACGCTTTATGGGCTGGCGGAGTCATTGGCCCACATGTCTTCAAAAACGATGATGGTCAGAATGTTACTGTCAATGGTGAACGGTATAGGAACATGATTCGAAGTTTTTTCGTACCTCAATTAGCTGGCATTAATCTTGCTGATATGTGGTTCCAACAGGACGGAGCCACGTGCCACACATCGGGCGCTACAATTGATTTACTCAAGGAAACTTTTGAGGAAAAAATAATTTCACGAAATGGTTCAATTAGTTGGCCCCCAAGATCGTGTGATTTAACCCCATTCTTTGGAGCTATGTAAAGTCACTTGTGTACGTCGATAAACCACAAACAATTGAACACCTGGAAATCAACATTCGAAGAGTTATTGGCGAGATACGGCCGCAAATGCTGCGAAAAGTTTGTGAAAATTGGTATTCCAGATTGCGCCTTGTACGCGCCATCCGTGGCGGCCACATGGCCGAAATCATATTTAAACATTAATGACATAAAATTTTCTATCCAATAAAGACCGTTTCAGTGACATCAAAAATATATTACCATGTCTTATTATGATTTAAACTTGTATCACTCTATAAAAAACACCCCATATATGATCTCTTGATTGTGTAAGCTGACATTAGACTCAGGGATGGCCTTTAGGGTCTACCGGCTTGCATGGTTGTTCTTTTTTAAGTTAGGAGTTTCTCATGGCGATATGCTTATGCCCGTAATTCTCTAAGTAGCCTAAGTCAACATATAAAAGATAATTTAAAAGTCCTTCTACTCAAACAGCATTGATTGGAATAGTTAAATGCGTCATGTATGTTTTAGTTTTTCATAGAAAATAAAGTCGTTGTTTTCGAGCCTGTTTCCTATGTCATGTCCAATTAGATAGTTTTCGGCTATAAGTCATTTTCACTTTCATTTTCTTTTTATTTGTATTTTGGGTATAATAGATTCCATTGAAAGTAGGAGTTAGAAGTTCTATTAAATAAAGTGGTTAGTAATATTTTCAGTTTAATATTTTGCTTAGGAATTTAAACACATTTTTGTATTAGACGATTAAAAAAAATATTTTCTAATAAAATCCGCACTATCGCTAAGTAGCAGGTAGTGAAAATAATAATAAAGAAATAAATATGGGGCCTGGGTAGAAAATAGATGGTGCCCAAAGGATTAAAAGATGTTGGGGCATTTCGATAAAATTGTTTGAAAAATAATTTCAAATAAACAACAGCAACGCGAGTAAATGTGTTTTGTACCTGCGACACACATTAAATAGTTATTTAGCATTTAATATTAAAATAAATAGAACCAAGACTTTTAGTTTTGATATTCATAAAGCGAATGCCTGCCTGTACAAATAAGCAAACAATTATTGTTGCTTTTTTACGACTTATTTTATTTTATGTGTGTAAATATACTTTTCTAGTCGTAAAATCAAACTGGTACAAAAGCTTTTTTTATTTCGTTTCCTTTTTTTTTCTAACACAAAGTGCATATACACACACACACAAACACATACAAAAATATATCAATGTATTGTTAAGTACATAAATAAATATAATATTTCTTTTTGCCAAAATGTTCAAATTACATGTTTAATATAAATGTTTAATGCCAAAAATTTCGACATTTATTTCGTTATTGGTGTTACCACAACTAACTGGCTGACCTCTTGCTTTATCGTGATTAGTCTCTCTGACTACTAGACTAGACCATAAAGTCTAGAGTAGGTAGGATGTTTTAGGAAATGTTGCATAAATTATTGTCTTGCCATTAAAACGACAGGAAAATAATGTTGGCATGCAAGTAATTTATCAGTTTATTTCAAACTTCGAACATGTCTTTAGCAGCACATGATAGAACATTTACAACAAGAAGTTGCTGACCATTTCTCAGTTGCACACTATTGATGAATGAACTTTTTATCGTTTAATATCATTTATTGATATTGAGGTAATAATAAATACTAAAATCTCAACTTTAAGATTGTTAATTTTGCAAATTTAAAAATTAAAGATAATTTTTGAAATTATCTGGAATTCTTTTAAAGTCTTTGTGCCCCTCCACACAGTGTGATGAGTGTTTATATCTGTTTGTCATTCCATATGAAGCGCATCGAAATATAACTCTAAGACCCTATACTTTTTTAAAAATAATTTGGAGCCTATTTGGTTATTTCGATCTGTCTGTACGTCTGTCCCTCGGGCAATACTCTCACCTGAAAATATGTTCTGCTTCGTTATTTGTTTTTTTTTAAACAAATTTCTTTAACTTAATTTTTATTTTGTTATTTTTATTAATGGCGTTTTCTTTTCTAGAAAACATGTAATATTTGTTCACTTATTTTGTAAAAAGTGGCGGTTCGGAAAAGCTTTAAAACAGAAATTAATTTTCGTGAGGGATGTTGGATTCATTTCCAAAATAATCCTTCTTTTGAAATGACAAAATGTTGCCATTTTCTGTTAAAAAGTGTGAAAAATGTTGCATTATTTTCTAGAAAAGAAATTGACATAAGTTTCAAATTAATTTTTTTTTTTATATTCAATTTACGTTTAATAATACTAACATATATGCACGAGTACTTACACACGAGTGATGTTAGAATATTCGTATTCATATTCGAGCTGCTGAATACTCGCTCATTTTTAGATATTCTTCTGTGAATTCGTATTCCCCATCTCCGATAATATTTATTGAATATTTTATAACGAAAGTCTTAAAGAAATATTTACTAAAGGGCAAAAAAAGAACTAATTTGTTAACTAAAAAAGTTAATTTATATCAATTTAAAGAACAAACAATTTGAAATGGTTACAACATTGATTTTTTTATCTTGAATTAGCACTCAGGGTGTGACCCTGGGAATTAGAAAATGGGGAATTGTATTAAGAGGACAGATGAAGACAATTAAGAAGATGTAAGATTTGTTGTGGCTTTTCTTACTCTTTAGTTCGACGGTACAGACGCAGGAGCGTCGTTTTTTATACTGCTGTTTTAGTACATCGCTGTCGGCAATGTGCCTGCGTCATTGAGACAGGCTGACAAAAATTAAACACAATCCTGCAGATCAAAAAACTTCCACTCTATAATCATGACTGAGTGCGGAGTCGAATTTGGTACCAACAGCAGGAAGTAAATATTGTGTAGCCACAGTTGGCATGACGTGACATGCGTGGGAAGCTCCTTTATTCGATCGTTTCAAAAAAAAAAAAAAAAAATTCTAGGACCAAAAGCATATAAATTTCTTTGCACTTTTTGTGTGAAATAAGGGAATGAACGAGTACGACACAAGATTACTTTTTTTTTATAAATATTTAAAAGCAGGGAAAGTCAACAACCTGCTAGTAGTATAGGGTGTTTCTTATAGAGTGTAACAACTTTGAGTCGGCATCACTGCTTTATTTGACCACCCATTTAACAGCTGATAGTTGCTTTTTGTTTAGTTTGCTTTGACATTTCATTATGGATTGACTTACAGCAGAGCAACGCGTGCAAATTGTGGAAATTTTTAATCAAAATAATGGTTCTGTTCGTCAAACTTATCGTGCACTTCGTCCACTCAAAATTTTATTTTCCGATGAAGCCCATTTTTTGTTGAATGGGTACGTAAATAAACAGAATGTGTTGAGAATCCACAAGGGTGGCGCAGTCATTGGCCCAATAGGTCTTCAAAAACGATGATGGTCAGAATGTTACTGTTTTGGAGTTCTAGATTGCGCCTTGTACGCGCCAGCCGTGGCGGCCACATGACCGAAATCATATTTAAACATTAATGGCATACAATTTTCTATCCAATAAAGACCGTTTCATTGATATAAAAAATATGTTACTTTGATTTATTATGATTTAAACTTGTATCACTCTACAAAAAACACCCTATACCTTGAAAAAATTGAAAAATCGAGTATTAGGTTATTATAATATTACTCTCTTAAAAGATAATTTAAATTTATAATACAAATTCTTGGTAAAAAAATTATTTTTAAATGCAAGACTTGAACTTGATAAAATCTACCCGGTAAGTTAAGGCCACGATGGAATTCTGCATTCAACTAACATAAAGTTGTAACTTGCACACGGCCTATTTAATGTCATAATTACATTAATTGTTCCATGGTAAATTAAAATGTGTAGTGTTTTGTGTAACTGGTTAAAATTTTTTTCAATTACCGACCTTCTTATCATGAGGTGATGCTAATATATAGTTCTTTTTCAGAACAACAGGCTTTCAAGGTCATACAAAATGTGTAGTTCTTTACGAATATCACTTACGAACTTTAGCCTAATAAAAATGTTGGATTTAAAAGCAAATTAGTTGGAAATGTGGTTACATCAAAATTAATTGAATATTACTTTTAAATTGATTTCAAGCTTGATTAAAGTGGAAGAAAACAAGTGCAATTAAAATAACAATCACTCGTTACAAACATCTTTATTTACATATCAGTGTGTGAGTTGGTATGTGTGGATGTATTTACTTACGTACGAAAATAAAAAAGGGTTCTGGTTTTGTCACACTCTTGAAATTATATTAGAACAACATCTAATTTCCAACAAATTGCTTGCGAACACCATGGAAAAAGCGAACAAGATTTTCATCAAAGAAAATTAATTTTGCTTAAGATTAAATGAATGATTTTGAAATTGCATGTTGATTAGCTGCTATTTAACTAAAACCTACACACACACACATGAGTGAAGTGTAGCTGACACATAAAGTTGTAGTTACCAAAAAAGAAAGAAAGAAAAAGAAGAAAAAAAGTTAAGGTTATTTAAAATATTTGTGTTAGCAAAAAGGGAATGCATAACAACTAGAACAACAACAAATAAATGCACACTGCAATCTTGCTAGTAACACTAAAAATACAACGTGGTACTTAACTTGTTGTTTTTGCTTTGTTTACATCTTGCCTTACGTTAAGAGATTATTATTATTGTTGTTGCTGTTGTTTTCTTTAATGTTAGCATAGCCTTTAATACTAGAGAAAATTAGCGCAAACTTTATTCTCCCTGTTGTACACTTCGTCACAGGTGGAGAAGGTTATGGCACAGATTTGTCATCCGTTTTGTAACTTTTGCTATATTCATATCCGACATACTGATATATAAATCCAAAGCCAGATTATACCTCAGCATTGTGATGTTGAATACCTGATCCAACTGCGGTCAAATTAAGGGAATACTTTTTTTTAATTTTAAGTTAAGCTTGCGGACAAATTTTCAGAATAAAATAGTTGCTCTTAATGAAACCTCAAAAGATTGAATTTTTATTACCGGCTACTTTAACCTGGACAGGCATGGATACCTTTTAAGCCAAATCGTACGAAAACTACATAAGAAATTAAAGCTTGTAAGAATAATTTTTTAATTACTCCTGAACAAGCTGCTCGAAGTGTGGATGTGGAATAGGTCAACTAAGCAGAGAAATATTTTATAACAAATTTTTTTTAGTTTGCTGAAATATGAAAATAAAAAAAAAGCCAGTATAAGTACATACTTTAGCTAAATATATATGTTCTGAAAGCAAAGACAGTAACCTATCATTTGATGTATAATATGCAAGTAACACATGCAGGATTAGCAGTTTTTAATGTCGTTTAAATGCAGGTGTGGCGGGAAAATAATACTATCAATTTTTTCTTATCAGATTTTAAAGTAATTTCCCAAGCGGAAACTTTGAGTGGGTCCACTCAAGCCCAAAACCTCCCTCAGTGTTATGAAAATACAAATACCAATTTTGATCTATTTGTATAACAGTAAAACAAATAAATTTATTTATTTAAATTCTGTAATATTCTCTTATATTTTACAATAAAACTATATCTAAGTAGCAATTAGCTTTACATATTATTTTAAATCGAAAACAAAAATAGAGATCAGTTTTAATTGACTACAACCACGAAAGTAGCACGGACAACAACCTACAGTGGAGCCTATCAAATAATGAAATATTTTGGGCATTTTGTAATCGCTAGTCTTTGCTGTCTTCTAAGTGTTATTTCTTCAAATACAAAAATTAAAAAAAAAAATAATTGGCCATAAAATAAACCGAATTTCGTTTATTTATCGCTCGGTCCCAGTGTCCCTGTTGTATAATTATATTTAGAAAGAAGCAAATTTTAAATACTATTTTTGTTTTAAAATTTTTTCATTAGCCAGAACGTTACCAATTTAAGCTACGTTCACATCCATCAAATATTTGATGAAGTAAGTGCTACCAATAATTTGTATTTTAATTTTTACTGTTTTAGGAAAATATTTTTTTTGTTAAATAAAAATATTTGGTAAAAAATCAATACTCAATCATTATTGCCATATTAAAAAACGTTTGTCAAAAAATAGTGGCTACAATTATTTCGTCAAATATTTCATAGAACGTCACGAAAATAAGCTTAATAATTTTTTTTTTAATTTGCTGAATTGCATACATCGATTCTGCTTTGTTTTTACCAAAATAATCTACTTTGTTTTTTAAGTTGTTCAAATAATTCGAATAAATGTAGTCACATGTTTTGAAATATATTTGAAAACTTAAAAAATAAAAATTAGAATTGCGATTTTTTTTTGTTGAAAAATTGTTGCTTTAGTTGTTAAAAAATTAACTATTTGACATACTGTCATTGTACTATATAATATGAAATTTTCAAAACTGTGTTTGAAGTCTACTGACGATTTGGTAAATAGCGCCAATGAAATGCATATAGACATTGCTTAACCACCCAACAAATAAATTTCATATTATAATTGTTGCTTTAGTTTTATAAGATTTTGCATGGTCTAATCTTTTAGTTAGCTCGCTTTCATTTAGAATTCAATATTTTTTTTCTTTACAAAATGCCATCGTTTGATGCGACTTCGTCAGATGTACAATTCTTTTCTACTTATGAACTTTATTTAAAAAAGATTTTACTAGGGAAATATTAATAAAATATGCACTTGACATTATAATTTAATATTAAATATTAAAAATATTCTGTCTCATTATGTATGACGTCAACGACTTCCCATCAACACGACAGTACCAAAATATATGATTCCTTACAGAATACTAAATGATTGAAAATAGTAATTAATTGTTGTCGAAAAGTTTAGCAGTAGAATTAGCATGATGTCGATGTCATCATTCATAATAGGGGGTACTAAAACTTTGCGAGTTATGGACCAATCGGAATTCACTTGTGAGATTAATCCATTTCATCTAGATAAAAGATAAAAATTGTTACTTATAAAATATGGTAAAATTTAAAAGTCTGGCAACTGTTTATTTTTGAATATTTTCGTTGAAGGAAAGTTAGTATTCAAGATTTAGCTGAGATTCATGGACTTTTTGCTTTCGTCATAGTTTACGTTTCAACCTTAAAATTGTAGTTTCGTTTGGAAGGTAAAATACATACACACATGCAAATGTGTGTGTATACAAGAAATAATAAAAAAAACAAGAATAAAACGAGGACGTAGTTAAGGTCTTAGTATGCTAAATTATTATTTAGTTCAGAGTGCAGAGGTACTTTTCTTTTCTCTTTTTTTTTTTTTTTGAAATTACATGTTTTCGGTGAGTGTGTCAGAGAATATTGCCCCACTGGACTGGACAAGCGGGTTCGTTACAGCAAAATGGTTCTGTGATTATGGACGAAAAAATTGTTTTTGTTAGGTCTTTATTGTTGTTGTTGTTGTTAAGCAAGTCTTAAGGTGTTCATTTTAAGTGTTTGATTTTGCTCTTGTTCGTTTCTTGTATTTGTTCTCCTCTCCCTATCGCACCAGCTCTCAATTACGACTTGTACTGTTTGCTGTTAGTGATGCCAACTCATTCAAATATCCTTTAGCGGAATTTGTTTGTGTGATTAACCGACGTGAAAACAAGGACAAGAAGAAACAATTTATGTTTTTAATTTTTTCAAAAGGTCTTGCATTAAGTTTTTCCTATTTCTTAATTTAAATAAAACAAAGTGTGTATGAGATTATCGACAGCTGTGATGCATTGCTTGGAAGTCCCTGTTGGAAGACTCTTTATAGTAAAATTTATTTACAGATATAATTCCAATAAAATTTTAAAAATTTAATTAGTTGTGAAAAGAGCATGTCTGTGCATGCACGCTCATAGTACATCACCATTCCACTTTTATATTATTAGACTTGCTTTTAGTAATTCTCAAAAGGCTTTTAGTTTTTTAAGGATATAGATCGTTATGCTTTCCACCGAGTAGGATGTGCTTTTGTTGAACTCTGCTAACATTTTTAACTTTCTGGCATAAACAGTTTTAAACTGTATAAATATTTTTTGTGTGGTTTTCTATCGGAACTTCATTATTTTTATAGGGTCCGCATTAAAAAATAGCTGGATTATTTATATTAAAAAGTGCCGGTTTTTAAAATTTAAGACTTGAAACATACAGTAGGTGCTTTCGTTGGTTTTTGCATCTTCTATTCATTGATCCTGACGTAAAGAAATCACTGAGTTTGCAGCACTGTCATGATTATTTTTTATTATTTGGATTTTTTAGTCTATTTGTAGGTGCTTGACTTTGCCGATCCTTCATGATCATCCATACAGGGTACTGTTTGCATTTTTATAAAAGCTAATAAAAGTACGATGACAATAAATGAATTTATTTAGTAAAATTCATGGAATGATATTATAATAAATGCGCCTGTATATGGCCCGTTTATCATTCCCAAGAGTGCAAATATTATACTGCAAGATAAGCTCAATAAAAAGTCCAAAAATATGTAACAACAAAATAATATCCAGGACCATAAATTGATATGGGCCAATATATATCCATAGCACGTACACCTGTTAGAGCAAATTTAAGAAAACGCTAGATTAGCTTTACTAATTATAGTCAGGTTTATTTTTGCATACTTTTAGGCTTTAAGTATTAAGTTTTGTTATATTAAAATACCCAACACACACAAGAATGAAAGTTTGAAATTGTATAGTGTCCTCAAACTTTTAGAAAGGCAATTGATTATTCTTTTGCGAATGAAGACATTGATTTGGGAATAAAATGATGGCCAAATATGCTTTTAGAGCTCTTCCTTTATAAATTGTTAAATTATATATAAAAAATATTTAGAGCCTACAAAAATTTTATTAAAATGAAAGGATTTGAAGGAATTGCTTCCTTTTTGAAAACAATTTTAACATGTTTAATAATTAGAACGGTAGTAAATCGGCAGCATGAATGTTGCATAGAGAAGTTTTCCTGTGTTTTCTTGTGTAACTTGAGTTTCTTCTTGAAAATGCTTGATCTTATAATTATTTTACTGAGTTTCATAACAACGATAGTTGCTTACTGGGTAAGAGCTCTTTCTAAAAGGACCCATTTAAGAAAATAGTTGAAAGCACTCGCGCAGCAAATAAAATAAAATGAAATGAAAAACTAAACTTAAGCTTTGAAATGATTGAAATATTATTCACTTTCTAATCGAGCGTTCAAGCAAGAAGGTCGTCGTAGTTAATATTGCGCCTAATCTTCTAACGTAACAAAAAAATTAAACTCAATCATTCAACAAAATAAAGGAGTGATAACAATCATTTAAGAAAGTAAAACAGCTAATTAAAATTCTAAATACTTAAGAACAACAAATAAAATTTAAAAAATCATCATTATTCAAATTAATAAAACGAAACAATTGAAACAATTTGCAAAACGTTGAGAAATTAAATTAAATCTGTTGTAAAAGTGTTACAAAAATTAACTCCCATTTAAAATGCAACCCCTTAAACGCTTTACACAATGTGGCAGTTTGACCATGTTATTTGGAGTTTTCATCATTTTATTTGGCGTTAGTTCAACAGCTTTAACCACATTCGGCAAATCTAGCAACAATCCACCACCCACTCCCGGTCCGATTGGTAAGTCTAAGTCTAAGTTCTAGTAAATGCGTTGGAATGTTATAAATCTTTGCCTCCATTATTATTGATGTTTTTCTTTTTGGCGAAAATTTAAGCCCAAAAACAATTTGTTTTTGTGAGTAAACGTGATGGCCGAAATATTTAAAAGTAAATCCTTAAGAATACGAAATCGTTAATATAATATGAATGTGCCTAATTTGCCTAAATGCAAAAGTGTGTAACGATTTCTGTTTTCATTACGCTGTTGTGATTACACCATGCAACAAAGAGAACTTATCAACATAGACAGCTGCTGTATTTCTTCTCATGTATGAACGTCGAAACGTAAAGTTTTGGATTTAGTTTTTGACATGAAATATGCCAACAAATTTCTATTTAAATCCTCTGTAGTTTCTTTATATTGACAGACTTTTGCATTAATCGGACAGAAATTATTAAACTGATATTATGATCCGTTGTTATGCGGATGTTTTTAATTTAATCTTATGATAAATGAAATCGTATTCTGATGTTCGTTCTAGTCTGCTAAAGTCAAATCCTTTTGGTTTCGTTTCCAGGCTTGATTGTGTGACATGTTTCTCTTTCAATAGATTATCTTTCGATCCAATTTGGTTTTGAAACCGAAGCAAAAGTTTATAGGGTCTGGTTTAAAAGCACTTAAAGTTTAATAATTCAACAAAGAACAAGAACAAATGGACAATTTCATATATCTAAAATTAATATAACCGCCAATTAAAAATCTATTTGTTCGGTGTATTTTATCTTTAGAATTTGACTGCCTTTAATGCCCCGTAACTGTTTTTCTAGGCCTTAGAAAATAGCTGGAAAATAAAAATGTTCTGGTTTTGATATCTTTTCGACACGAAGCTTGGAATTTATAAACAAGAAAGAAATTTGCTTGATAAACTTGTTGTAAGGCTTTGATAAATTATTATTGTGAAGGAATAAATTTCAGTATCGTACAAGCATGGGTTGTACAATCATGGATTGTACAAAACAATAACTTAAAGACATTATCTCAAAGTAAAATTTTGTTAGATACACAAATTTCATAAAAAATTTTGCCAGAGACCATTGAATTTTAAATTTACCCTGCTTTATGAAATACTCCAGAAAAAATTAGTTTCGATTTTTTTAATTTTAATTTTTGTGATGACTCTTTTTTCCCAAAAGTTATATATTAAAATTCAAAGATTTTCTTTTCTAGAAAATAATGCAACATTTTTCACACTTTTTAAGAGAAAACGGCAACATTTTGCCATTTCCAAATAGGGAATTTACCAGAAATGAAGCCAACATCCCTCACGAAAAGTAATTTCTGTTTTAAGACTTAAGCCACTTTATAGAAAATAAGTGAAAAAATTTTACATATTTTCCAGAAAACAAAACGCCATAGTCGGTTATTATAAAAATAAAATTTGCTTTGTAGCCCAGTGTTGCGATCTAATGAGAATATGTCGTTAGAAAACTAGTCTATCGTTTAGTTGAAGGCAATGAACTGAGGACAAGTATTAACAGTATTTAAATTCTTTTTGGCAAATCCAGTGTTATTTTATGAAAAAAGAACACTGAATCTCGAACAGGGGGACGAAAGGAAGGACACCAAATAAGAGAAAATTAAACGCAAACATTGCAAATAAAAAAATAAAATAATCAAATATGAATAAGTTAATAACTGGCTGAGCTCTGTGGGAGCAAACGCTAAAGCTGTATTAACAACTTGATACGCTTCCCAGTTATTCTATCGTTAGTAAGTAATTAGTAATTATTTTCTAATGCTAATTAAAAAAAACAAGCGATTTCTTGTGAGTTTTTATTAGAACTAAAATTTTTTCATTGTAACTTGTTTTAGACTATTAAAAACGTATCTCGTACCAACAATCTGCTTGTTGGCAAAACTAAGCAAATTCGAGTGAATAGTAATTCTATTGCTGTCGTTGAGATTTATTTTATAATTTAAATTACATTAATTAATAAACAATTTCATGTAAATTTCAATTGAGTGAAATATTTATTTCTTTTGAATAAAATATTTTTATATTTTAAATATGATAAATTAGCGAGAAAATTGTATTAAATTAATCCAATTTCATGGCAGTATAAATTATATTTCAATTTCCTCAGCACAATGAGTTCAAGATTTGCTCAGGAGTACCACAAAGTTCGGTTGCCTCTCCCACTCATTTCTCTCACATTTTTTTTTTTTAAATGAGCCTCTACATCTTATCTATTCTCGTAGAGATGTTAGCAGCATTTGCCAATTCATATGTTTTTAATTTTAGGTCGACATTTTCAGAGATCGGGGCGTGTCTCATGAATATTATTATTGAATTCAATAAAAACCAGGGGAGAACAGCTGAGTAGGTCAAAAGAATAGGATCGATTTTAATATTTTAGTCTTACACATCGATGCATGCCCGATCATGTCGCTTCACTTGTACTCATAAATATTGAGGAATCGAAAGGTCTTGACCTGAAAAAATTCAAGTGTCTCGGCTTTTTAAGACAGCGTAAGGCATACCACTCCATCTGATATATATTATTTATACCACTTACATTCGACCGAAAATGTAATACAAATCCCTTGTATTGGGCCGGAGTTTGAATATTTTGAAGTTGCTACAACGTTTACAGAAGAGGGCGAAGAAAATCAGAAGTATAACCAACTTTATAGAATCACTTTAGCGTCATCGCAATGTGGGTAGCGTTTATTTGTTCTATCGTTACTATAATGGGATGTACTCCTATCAAGTCAGGTATCTCTCTTGTTTGCACGACGCGCTCTGGAATGAGATCACACCCTTATGAATCGCGCGAATTAGCATTGCAGGGAGAAATCGTTATGTGGCTGGATCGTCTGTATATAGAATAAATTCCTGACAACTTGTCTGTTTGTAGAGATTGTTTTTTATAGAATGATACAAGTTTAAATCATAATAAAACATAGTAATATATATTTGATATCAATGAAACTGTCTTTGTTAGATAGAAAATTTTATGACATTAATGTCTAAATATGATTGCGGCCATGTGGCCGCCATGGCTGGCGCGTACAAGGTTCACTCTGGAACACCAATTTTCACAAGCTTTTCACAGCATTTGCGTCCGTATCTCGCCGATAACTCTTCGAATGTTGATTTCCAGGTGTTCAATTGTTTGTGGTTTATCGACGTACACAAGTGATTTTACATAACCCCAAAGAAAATAATCCAATGGGGTTAAATCACACGATCTTGGGGTCCAATTAATTGGGCCATTTCGTGAAATTATTTTTTCGTCAAAAGTTTTCTTGAGTAAATCAATTGTAGCGCCCGATGTGTGGCATGTGGTGGCTCCGTCGTGTTGGAACGACATATCAGCAAGATTAATGCCAGCTAATTGAGGTAAGAAAAAACTTCGAATCATGTTCCTATACCGTTCACCATTGACAGTAACATTCTGACCATCATCGTTTTTAAAGACATATGGGCCAATGACTCCGCCAGCCCATAAAGCGTCGATGTAATGGAGTTTCGACAAAAGCTTGTGGGTTCTCCTCACTCCAAATGCGACAATTCTGTTTATTTACGTACCCGTTCAACCAAAAATGGGCTTCATCGGAAAATAAAATTTTGAATGGACGAAGTGCACGATAAGTTTGACGAACAGAACCATTATTTTTATTAAAAATTTCCACAATTTGCACGTGTTGCTCTGGTGTAAGTCGATCCATAATGAAATGTCAAAGCAAACTAAATAATTAGCAACTATCAGCTGTTGAATGGGCGGTCAAATAAAGCAGTGATGCCAACTCAAAGTTGTATCACTATATATACTCTTTACTTTTCCCCTCAGTTTCCTTCTCTTAATTAATTTGCATCCACTGCGCGCTGGTCCTAATAGTAATAAAATAAAACAAACATGGCTAAGAGTAAAAAATTGTGGTATATTTTAAGTTGCTCTAACGCTTACCTTTTCAGCCAAATATAATAATTTTATTCACTATCGTTTTTGTTATTGAAAAGCCCAAAATCAACAATATTATTATGTATCTACACACAGATAAATATGCACATCTAGATACTAGCAATAAGCAAACACACATGCATTGTGTGGCTGGCAATTGAGTTTTGCTCGCAAGATTTGTAAATTTATAAGAAAATTGGAAATGCGTGTATCAAGAGGCTCAATGGTCTAGGGGTATGATTCTCGCTTTGGGTGCGAGAGGTCCCGGGTTCAAATCCCGGTTGAGCCCGTTATTTTACTTTATCTTCGACAGCTGTTTTGTAAGTTAAAGATGTAAAAGTTACAATTTTATCTATTAATGAAAGCATTTTTTTGTAATCAAACACTATCAGTCTACATTAAATGGACAAACAGTTTGCCACAGATAATGCCACACAACGGAAAGTATAGAAAATGACAAAATTTGGCGTGCTTGTTTGCGATGTCACTAAATGATATCATGTGCGTATCTCTCTGGGTGTCTACACTGGCACGACCTGGTACAAACGTGTACTAATAACTCAAACCACAAAGAATTCCCCCTCCCTCAACGGTAATAAATACGTATCGCCTTGATTGCTTTTTAAGTCTTGTAATTCAAATAATTGAAAGTATATTTTAACGACTTAATTTGATTAAAATTATAAGGCCAGCGAAAGTTTTCAAACAAGTTTTGACACCAACACAAACCTTAATGAAACTTTCATAGTTATTTATTTGTTTTGTATCCTGTTACAACCAATAAATCAAATTAATGGTAACGGCAATACGACAGCAAAATGACACGTTGTATAGATTTTGTATCTTATCAAAACATGCCAGCATTAATTTTTAATACGATGGTTGCGTTAATCGCATGTTGTGGTATTTGATTTACAACTTCTTTCATCGTACTGTCTATGTAGTTGTTTTCCCTTGATTGACTCTTATTCGAGTTAATCAATATTTGTAAATGCTAGTGAAATATAATAAACCGATTACCCGTTCTTTAATTTAAGTTTCATTAATGAAAATGTTTTGCTAAGAATATAGTTTTTATGTAATAATAGATAAAACCCAGGAGAAGATGGAAGCAGAGAAACAATATGGTGTCTAAGGCGATCTATTTTCATGCTCAGACATGCACCTGAGTTGCGCAATTACGAAACTAACGTATTAAGTACCGTAAATCAATTATTCATTGACTGGTTAGTATATATATCTTTCTGTGTATCGAATTAAATCATCTATGCAACCATTGTAAAGTATTTTAGGTGCGATATAATAACAAATTAAATATTATGACTATAAAAATAATAAAGTCCACTGAATTTGATGTTTTGTAAATTTGATAAAATTTTTACCGAAAATATATACTAACTTATTAAAGTGTATGGAATACACTCAGAAAAACCCAGAAAGGAAGAGATTGTGGTGTAATAGAGTTTTTACTAACGAAGAAAAAAAACAAAAATAATGTTTATGTCCAATCATAACATTGTTACCACCAACAAGAAGTGCAACATGATTTAGTTTTTGACATGAAATATGCCAACAAATTTCTATTTAAATCCTCTGTAGTTTCTTTATATTGAAAGCCTTTTCATTAATCGGACAGAAATTATTAAACAGATATTATGATCCGTTGTTATGCGGATGTTTTTAATTTAATCTTATGATAAATGAAATCGTATTCTGATGTTCGTTCTAGTCCGCTAAAGTCAAATCCTTTTGGTTTCGTTTCCAGGCTTGATTGTGTGCCATGTTTCTCTTTCCATAGATTATCTTTCGATCCAATTTGGTTTTGAAACCGAAGCAAAAGTTTATAGGGTCTGGTTTAAAAGCACTTAAAGTTTAATAATTCAACAAAGAACAAGAGCAAATGGACAATTTCATATATATAAAATTAATATAACCGCCAATTAAAAATCTATTTGTTCGGTGTATCTTATCTTTAGAATTTGACTACTTTTAATGCCCCGTAACTGTTTTTCTACGCCTTAGAAAATAGCTGGAAAGTAAAAATGTTCTGGTTTTGATATCTTTTCGACACGAAGCTTGGAATTTATAAACAAGAAAGAAATTTGTTTGATAAACTTGTTGTAAGACTTTGATAAATTACTATTGTGAAGGAATAAATTTCAGTATCGTACAAGCATGGGTTGTACAATCATGGATTGTACAAAACAATAACTTAAAGACATTATCTCAAAGTAAAATTTTGTTAGATATACAAATTTCATAAAAAATTTTGCCAGAGACCATAGAATCTTAAATTTACCCTGCTTTATGAAATACTTAAGAAAAAATAATGTTTATGTCTAATCATAACATTGTTACCACCAACAAGAAGTGCAACATGATTGCATCTAATAGTTTGCAGCTGCAGGCAAAGTTTAAAGTTTAATTCTCATACTACAATGAAGTATGAATCTATAAGGCCCGCCCCTTTGCCCTCTACTACACGACCTTATTTCAATGAAAATTAAATATAAACTACAGGCAAAACAAGAAAAATAATAAACTATCTTGGCAACGCATCCTACAGTTTACTGCACTTCCTTTGATTGTACAACAAAAATTAAAAGTTTCTTGATTTATTCCCCGCGTTTATTGTACCTAAAAAAACACCCTATATTATTGTGACTAGGTACTAAAAAATTTATTCTAAAATTATATTTTTATAAATATTCTTGACCGGGATTACATAAAAAAGAAAGAATTTCTAATATACTCTGGTTTTTCTTTTAAATATATAGTTCTGCGATAAAACGATATCTGGTGACATCGTGAGACAGGCAGTAAAATTATAATATTTTCAGGTCTACTGTCAGCGGTGATAAATTTTGTGTTTTCAGTATAATTATAAATTTTGGTAAATATTTATGATAAATTTTAATTTTATGTACCGCTACCATCCCAGTAAATTTTTAATTTTGTTTGTACTTGTTGTAGATTTTTTTTCTCAAATCGAAGCTGCTGTTAAATGTGAATCACATTTTGTGACAAGATCTATATGATTTGTTTTCAGTAAAATATACATCAGCATCAAAAATATAGCGTGAATTTAATTGTTTTTATTTTAAACGGATAACAAAGAATTTTCATTGCTACTGATTATTAATTATAGTACTTTTTAAATTAATATTTATTTGTTCGATTGAGTTTCGTTTTCATTATCATTAAATCAATATCATTAATAAAACTGTATGGTATTTTATTGAATAATATTAATTAATTTAATTACCAATAAAAATTGTTAATTTCATAAACAATCCAATATATTTTCTGGCTGAATAGTAAATTAAAAGTATCTAATTTTATGTGATTAAGTGGTTTCTCAGTAAAAAAAAAGTCTCTAATTTTTAAAAATATTTAGAAAATCAAACAAATTTATAACCACTATTCCACCTTTTAGGTTTTATATATTACTTCAATTATTAAGCACTGAAGTCAATTAAAAAAATATATTATTTTCCCATACATCGCACAGTGGGATTTGTTTATACAATGTTTGGCAAAAAAATATAAGGAGTGGTCGTAGAATGTTGAAATTTCGTTCTGAGCCTTTGGTTAGCTCAGTTAAGAAAAACATAAAGTTTCATTAAAATTGGCCACGCCCACTACTCCCCGCCTATAGAACGCAGAATTTATTTTTGGCCCAAAGTTTTTAAAATTTTGCTCTAAGCCTTTGGTTAGCTCAATTAAGAAATATATAAAGTTTCATTAAAATTGGCCACGCCCACTACCTACCGCCTATGGAAACCAAAATTTAGTTTTTCCTCAAAGTTTTTGAAACTGGACGCAGAGTCTTTTATTACCTCAATGAAGAATAAAATAAAGTTTCATCAAAATTAGCCACGCCCACTACCTACCGCCTATGGAACCAACATTTATTTTTGGCTCAAAGTTTTTGAAACTGGACGCAGAGTCTTTTATTACCTCAATGAAGAATAAAATAAAGTTTCATTAAAATTGACCACGCCCGTTACCCACCGCCCATAGAAACCAATATATATATTTGGCCAAAAGCTTTGGAAATTCAGCAACAAGTGCGGGGTTAAAAAAGAAACGCCTGCACGTATTTCCATCGTTAGTAGACCTGAAGATATACCTGTAACAGTTCGAGCTGTCTTCCCAGCTAACATCGCATCGTCTCACTTTGTGTATATAATTTTTTTTGTCAGTAATTTTTTTTATATATATTTATTTTCATATATTTGAAATTGATTTTTGGTGTTTTTGTGTGAAATATTTAACATATTGCGGCTTAACCCACTAAAAATGATTTTTTTATACCTGAAAACAGTTCTAAAGATTTTTGTTTGGTAAAATAATTTCTGGATGTGAGTCTTGACCAATTTTCGACTTCATATTCAAAACATTTTCTCAAGTGATTGCCTTGCACATGACAATAAGCCCAGTGTTGGGCTTAATATATTGATAAATATATGAGTATTAAAATGAAAAAACTAGATGAAGTTGTTATACGAGTCTTGCGTCTAATTTTTCAAACTTTTTTCTTTTAATAATCAATAGATTTATTTGAGTTTTGAAGTTATTTTATATTAATATTTAATATTCGATATTTCGCTAACCATCGGTTGGCTTCTTCAGGAAATTCTTTTCTACTGTCAAAAATTTTCTGTTCAATTTTTGACAAAAGAAAGTAATTTCTTGAAGAAGCCAACCGATGGTTAGCGAAATATCGAATATCGAATATTAAATATTAATATAAAATAACCTCAAAACTCAAACAAATCTATTGTTGTTATACGAGAACTAGAAAAATTATATAAAAATTAAATGCGGCTGTCATAAAGTTGTTCAGCAATTTTTTATAAATTTCAATTAATTTTGTAAACTTATTGACAAAATATTTACAGGATATATTTATGAAAAAAAATAAAATAAAACAGAAATAATATATAAAGAACTTGACGAAATATTGGAAATAAAAAAAATATTTGTTATAAAAAACTGGCAGTGCTAAATAGTTAAAGAAATTTATATAAATAAAAAGCAAAACTATTTTAGAAACACCGAATGTTTCTACTTAAAAAAATATATATTAAAGTTACTAATTGTAAATATTTTTATCCTTTATTTCTAGTAAAAGGACGTGAATGTAACACACATGATGACTGCGCAGCGATAGAACGATCAAGTTGTGTAAAAGATCCGGATGATTTAAAGCTGCGCTGCTTGTGCGGCGATGATACGCCACCCAATAATGGATTATGCGCAGATATTTTAAAAGGTCAGTTGTTGTTGCTAATTCATGTCTATATTTCAACTATTTTAAATGTTAAAAATAGAACATAAACAAGATATTTTTATTTATTTATTTCGTATGCATGAGTTGTGCTTGCCAAATGCACGCAGTCATATTATTTCGCACAGCATTTTGTTTATTTTGTTCTTAAAATGTGCTCGTGTTATAATGACAAGCAACTGAATTATTAAATGCAGCTGGAAACATGCACTTTGCCAATGCATTTCTTAAACGATGCTAAAAAATTTTAATACACTGGAAGAAAATTTCTTAAAAATAATAGTAATTATTTGTTTCGAATCCAAGCTGAAACATTCACAAAGAAATGTATCCTACTTATAAGCTGTTTATAAGGCAAATTTCGTATAGAAAATTTGCTTTATAAGCAGCTTATAAGCCTAAACTATTTTCTTGTAAATAATGCCTTAAGAGTTTGACATCAGTGTTTTTTGTGTTGAAACTTTGGTTTCAAACTCTTAACCCCATATTTATAATATTAAAAATCTATTTCGAATACATAAAGGGTGTTCTTTATAGAGCGATACAACTTTGAGTTGGCATCACTGCTTTATTTGACCACCCATATAACAGCTGATAGTTGTTTAGTTGTTTATTGAAAATATTATTATTGAAAATATATATGAAATGAAGAAAATAATTTATTTCAAATTTTCAGAGTGTAAAGAAATATAAAGTTAATGATATTTAAACAACGCTAGAGTTTTTTAAACGTTTTATTTGCTTCTATGTGTATTTAAACTCTTGTTGTTGCTTTTATGTTGTTAAAAATGTTCTAATTTTATTTCTGCTGCAATTCACTCGTATCAAAATTATTCCTTGAACAATAACAATTTTAAGCTGAAGATCTTATGAGAAATAATTAGAAAGTTTTCGAAAAGCAAACATTTTAGAAATGAATTGAATGCGAAACAAGACTTTTAAAAGTCTAATAATTGTATTATTTAATCGATTCTTATGAATATGAGAATTAAGTGATTTCAATCTACACGGCACAACAGTTGTAGCCAAATTTAAAACAAAATTTTAAAGTATATTTTGTATAATATTATTTTACCCAAGAAATATTTCTTATCGAGAAGGGTGAACAGCCAAATAACTTTCTCTTATTTGCAAGTGTTCGTAATAATAAAACTGGCACAACTCGGCTTACACTATGGAAATTTTCACTAAAAAATTTCCATATTTTAGTGAGAAAGAGCGAGGGAGGGTTAAAAACTTTATATATTTTTAAATTTAATATTATAGGCTAATTGCTCGAAAAGTGTTTCTTAATTCAGAAAGACATGATTCCACAGCACAAGGGAATGTCAACATCAGTTTTATATATTCAATTAAGACAGCAGAGCAGAACATCTGTTTTCGAAAACCGCAACATTTTCATCATTAGTACCCATATTTACTTAAATGTGATGACATTTTCTGTTGTTACCAATTTTATGATAAAAAATAACACTCTCATACAAAATTAAAATGTCTCAAAAATAGCTTTTCTTATATTTTGAACCGAAACTAAGACTTAGGAATTCTCCTCTTAATAGAGTTAAAAGATGGACGCCAGCACGATCAGGAAACTTTAATGCAGACAAAGCTCGCTGTAGCAACGATCAAGAAACTTGACTACAGGAAAATCTCTGAATGAAAATTCGATATAACGAACAGCAAAATTGTTTAATCTTGATGAAATCTTATGCTCTATACAGCGGACGGTAGGAAAATCACCTTAAATTGTAGCACTGACTAATAGAGTTTTCCTTTCCGGAAAAAATGTAACATTGCAGCTTGGAAGAGTAATAATATTTCGTAAAATATGTTGGACTAATTTCCAATAAATTCCATATTTTCAAATGGCTTAATTTTGTCAGTTTCTATTAAAAAGTGTAAGAAATTTTGCATTTTTTTAGAAGAGAACAACAACTTTTATAGCGATTGCTGCTCTACATAACGAAAGACAAGTAAATTAAAACAAAATCTACGGCAAGGCAGAATGAAAAAGCACGATAAAGTGCGTTACTTTTCCGATAGTTTTACTCATATGAGATCTATGAGCAAAAAAAAAAAAAAATTTGAACCTCCCGAAATTCCTATTCCCATCTAAACAAAAATAAGACACGTTAATGCCATCAATTAATTTGTAAATTGCATAAAATGCAGTCAACAAAATAATGAAGTGAAAAGGGAAGTTCGCAAAGGTAGCGGGAAAACACACAGAGGTCATAACGGGCTCATTGTGGCGCTCTTGGATCAAAAAAATTCCCATATAAGCCAAACGTAAACTACCATCAGTGATGTTTTTCATATGCGTAGTGCCATGCAAAAATAATCGAATTAAGGAATTTCTCTTTATAATAACTGGGTCTGACATTATATCGTTCGTTATACCGGGACCTATCTGTCATGGAAAAAATATATTTACTGTGGCCATAATCTTCGGAAACATGTTTATTCTTCATGTGCTGATAAGAAATTGTTGTGATAAGAAATTTGTCAACACAAATTTTTGAAATCGGAGCGTATACGAAATATCTGATAGAAATAAGCAAATCGCGTATACGCAACGCAGAATGTTCGCAACTGTAAATAAATTATATAAAAAAATTAAAATTTATAAACGACATCATTCTTTTGTTGAACTTTGAAAATGTGATTGCAGATTTGATAAAAATGGAAATCCAACACACATTTTATTGCCAACAGTACGAGCAGTTGTTTGTGTGTTCCGTTTGCAATATCAAGGAGCCTTGTCAGTGGTCAAAGTGTAACTGTACAAAATGTCCTTGTGGTAATTAATTTTGTGATTTCATGTTTAACAATAAAAGAAAAAGGAAAACACCACGAGAGTTCTTTAACACGGCTTATTTTTTATTTATTTATTTTAATTTTTTTTTTTTTGATTGTGGCAAAGGACAACATTTATTTCGTTACTTTTTTATGGACTTATTTATTCAATTATTTTTCATAACCCCTGACCTTAACATTGCGAAAATATATAAGAGTTAGACCGCACAGAATATATGCTATTTGGAAAGCTTTTGTAAATATAGATCCTGAAGGAAACCAGCAGATGCTACGAAGGATATTTTTTCGACGTGTTTCTACATTTAATAAATAAACACATTTTAATAAATTTCTATATAATTATCAAGACGACCGATTTGAGTCTATTGAGTTTTTCATAGCAGTCTGAAAAGATATAAAAAAAGGATTCAATTCATTATAAAGTTGATTTCTTTGCTACAAAAGAGTGCAACATTTTTTACACTTTCTAGTTGATAATGGCCACACCCTGTCATTTGAAAATAATGCATTTATTCGAAATTTATCCAACATCGCTTACGAAAAACTCTTTCTATTTTAAAACTCCTCCAAACTGTTGTTTTTTAGAAAGCAATTGAAAAAAGGCAAACTTTTTTCGAGAAAAGAAAACGCCATAACATTTTAGAAAGCTTCGATTTACTGTTATATAAAAAAGTTAAATATTAAAAGTGCTGTGTCGTCCCACTGTGCACATATACAGTCGAAGAATGAGTTCTTGTTTAAATCATATCATATACAAATTGTTACAACGAAGTTCTCTATCCTCTAAACTGTCTTCATCTGTGGTCTCAACACCATCCCCTTCCTTCCCAGTCCGTTAGTGTTTGGAATCAATAAAACAATTGAGATTTCTATTTTTATTATTAATGAGAATATTTTATGATTTTAATATTTTGGCACTTAATATCCTGCACTCCAGCACCTTCACTCTTTCAATTTAACACAGCAGTGGCAAGAAGTTTGACACAATTTGTTTAACATCCAATTTGTCACTGCCATTTACTTGTGTAATTTTGTTCTTCTTGCCTCTTTCTGAAAATGTTCAAAAGATATTATTTTGGCATTACAAATTTGACACCAACTACTGCACATGCGCACAAACTACCCACACACTGCACTCAAAAGAGGAAGAAAAATAATTGTCATGGTTTTCTCGATTTCGGGGATTCCCGTTTATATTCTCTCTTTTCCAGGCCTACGCCACAAGTGTGTCAGTACCAACGACTGCGAAGATGGTCTGGTGTGTCAATATGAAAATTCGAATCGCACCATCGGAGTGGCAAAATTTATGTCAACAAAAGCTAAAATTTGTTTGTGTGATAATGAAAACGGTTATTTCGAAGATTTAGTACACGATATTTGCAGTGGCGGTAAGTACGATTATAATTAATTTCAAATCTGTCGAAATTGATTAAATGCAATTCAATTGGTTTCTTATTGCAGCGGCCAATATTGTTCTATCACTTTTGACAGCAGTGATGCCGTTCGTTACTTACGCCAGCTTAAGGAGTTACTTTTAAATAATTGAGTGCACGTATGAAATAATTTACTTTTTATTTTGTTACTTCTATGATTTATAATTATTGTAGTGAAGGCACCAATTTTTCTCATTAAAAAAAATAACATTCAAAATAAAACACATTAAAATCGACGTTCTTTTTTTTGTCAATTAAATTTAAGTCATTAATGGATAAGAAACTTTTAGCAACAGCATGCATGTGCTTGCTGAACAGTTAATAAAAATGGTAGTAAAATCACGATTTAACGAAACAATTATTAGCTTTACCTGCTCATATACGGCTTTGAAAATGTGCAGTTTTAATTTTAATGGTAGCAAGTTGCGGCATATTAAATACACTTTTTTTTTTCATCCGCTAAATCCAACTTGAAGCCCACTGCAAGACGTGCTTTGAAATTTTCAAAACATTCAAAATTACTGCAGCAATTTAATCAGGAATCTTTTTTAAGGTGCCTTCACACTCATCAAATATGTGTTGAAAAAAGCGTAACCACTAAAAACGAATGAAAACTATTTTCATTTTAATACGCTTTTAATAAGTAAAACAGTTTCTTACAAAACTAACAGTCAGTGTCATGGAACCCAAAGATATTGGATACGGTTTAACTTATTGAACATTTAACTGAATTAAATGGGTTCTCATTAGTATTTAGGGGTTACGTTTCTTCGGGCAAATATTTCATAAGTGTGAAAGTATGTTTCCACTCAAATGAAATGTCATCAGATAAACTCAAGAGTGATTCAGAAGTACGAGTAGGCTGCCTCTTTTATGCTCTTTTTTTTATTCGAGTTCTGATTAACATCCAGTCTCTTTCATTTAGGTTTCTTGGCAAATAAAAACCTTAACCTTCTGCATATTTGATAAACACAATTTTCTAATCTCATAATAAGCCTTTAAGTGTTTCGTCTTTTAAAAGTCATAGTGTGTTCTCAGCTCAAGAAGGTTTTTTTTGTATTATTTTTTGTACGATCGTAAAATGATGTTCATTTCTAAGCCAACGAATAAAAAAAAGTGATTTCATTTATTTGCGGGAAGATTGAGTAAAATCTAGAATTAACAATAAAATTCTTTTATGAACTATATTTTCAAATATCAAAAAAAGAAAATAATAATTGAAAACAGTTGCATTTTTTCCTACCCTGGATTATCATGCAAAATGTAGGCTATTTAAAGGAAAGAGGAACGTGACTAATTTTCCCTTTAATGTGATTTCCAGAATGAGTGGAAAATAGACACACATTTCAAGACGCTATTTTTATATCTACATCTATTTGCAGTTGCTCAAGAAGGTAAAGGACTTCCAACACACCCTGGGCAGTGATGTAAATAATTAGGGTACAAATATTTTTCATATACGACCTTCATGATCTTATGATCCTCACGATCTTCAACTGTGCCTATAACGATCGCAAATAGTTAGTCATAAAGCATGTATTGCTTGACTCTCTTCAAAACAGGATTCAGTAAATATTAAGTGTTCAATTGTATGTATTTAGTACTCTTGTATTGGGCAGACAATTTTGTTGGAAGGCTACAATTCTTGAGTGGTCGTATTTGATGAAGTCATCCATTCCAATTGCTATTCAAAGTCAGCTAAATCTTTTTCAAATCCTGGTTGAATATGCAAAACTCAGAATATCAAAAATTATCACGCGAAAAAAAACAATTTGCTCATTTCAAGTCGTAGTTTCACAAATATAATTTAATAATATGAAAACAAATACATCCACATATCTGCACCACCTCGAACCAAATAAGTGATTTTTGGACAAAATTCATTAGATTAATTTACCTGAAATACATATAAAATTTGATTAATGATTGGAATTGAAATTAAAGCAAAAAATATACACAATATTTGCAATGTTTTTAATATAAAATCATTTAGTAGAATTTATAAGAAAAAGACATTATAAGAGTATATAAAAATCTATAAATACATACGTACGTACATATCAATTTACATATAAACAATATACAACTTTATATCTACTAGTAATTTCTATATACTTAATAATATTTATAAAACAAAAACTCTAATCTTAAGTATGATTTTAAATAAATTATTCATTCACCCATGAATCTCACTCAGTATTTTAATTAGTGTTTTATTTAATAACAAAAGAAATAAAAAATAAAATTAAGTTAATTAATAATTAAAGACTTGGAGTCATATAAAGCGAAAATGTTAACAATTATTTTGAAATCACATATGGGTAATTGCATATCAAATCGACCCAGAGTTAAGCACGACCCTTTTCGATTTGTATGAAAATCGGTCAGAGGCTGTCTTTCCTTCTACAACGGAAAAAATATTGTTTTTTTAACGGAAAACTTATTTAGTATTCAAAATATCATAATTTCCTGGAATTTGTGGAATTAGTCCATTTTATTTTTCAGTACCAAGACAAAACCCATCTCATAGAAAAAAGTGTTTTTTATATAGGGTGTTTTTTATAGAGTGATACAAGTTAAAATCGTAATAAAACATAGTAATATAGCTTTGATATCAATGAAGCATTGTTTATTGGATAGAAAATTTTTTGACATTAATGTTTAAATATGATTTCGGCCATGTGGCCGCCACGGTTGGCGCG
The DNA here is from genome assembly GCA_963675445.1 of Linnaemya vulpina. NCBI lineage: Eukaryota > Metazoa > Arthropoda > Insecta > Diptera > Tachinidae > Linnaemya > Linnaemya vulpina. Next base: position 29,161,520 of record OY776277.1, on the reverse strand, counting down.
TACAAGGCGCAATCTGGAACACCAAACAGTAACATTCTGACCATCATCGTTTTTGAAGACATATGGGCCAATGACTCCGCCAGCCCATAAAGCGCACCAAACATTAATTTCCTGTGGATTTAATTATGTTTCGACAAAAGCTTGTGGGTTCTCCTCACATTCTGTTTATTTACGTACCCAATCAAAAAAAATGGACTCCATCGGAAAATAAAATTTTGAATGGACGAAGTGCACGATAAGTTTGACGAACAGAACCATTATTTTGATTAAAAATTTCCACAATTTGCACGCGTTGCTCTGCTGTAAGTCTATCCATAATGAAATCTCAAAGCAAACTAAACAAAAAGCAACTATCAGCTGTTAAATGGGTGGTCAAATAAAGCAATGATGCCAACTCAAAGTTGTATCATTCTATAAAAAACACCCTGTATAATTATAAAAGGAATTTGGTGCTTCAAAGTATAAACAAAAGTCTAAAGCGATTAACCCTAAAAGAGTGGTACTGTTGTGCTGTCTTACATATTCGAAAACTATTATTTTGATCTTCAAATCAACAGATTCCCACGTGAAGCGATTTATATAGTTTCCGATTACCAGAAAATAGTCAAGAACACTAATTGATCAGGCGGTACAGCATTCGATATCGATCAAATTCGGTATTTAAATTGTATTAAAAATTCGATCGATATCGAATGAGGTTATTTGGTCTCTGATAAATAATTTTGATTTTCGATTTCCGATTTTGAACCGGCTCATAATGATTGACTTGTTTTTTTAAAAACAACAGCTGAGCGAAAAAGCAGTTAGAAGTTATAAAAAGCATTTAAAAAATAATTAGTTTTTTCAGACTTTCTTGAAATTTACCGATATGAAATGTTTCCGATTCATGGGAATTCTAAGCCCAGTAGATGTCTTTACAACGACAATAGTTGAAGTTCGATTCGGTTAGGCCGTTCAATCATATAAGCGGGTCACATACTTACACACAGACACATACATACAGACATAGTGACAGGCTCTCAGAAGTATTCAGGGAAACTTCTTGGATCTAAAAACTCAAGATCTTCGCCTCGTTTCTATAACTGATGTGAGAAATTCTCGCATCGAAAAACTGAATAATTATAATTGTCATGCTCTTTATTGTAGGGTTATCCATAGAATATTACGTTAATTATTAAAAAACCTAACAAAATTATATATGGCTTAAGAAATATATTCTGACTCAACGTGTGTTTCACAGAGTGACGAAAATTTCTTCGATGCGAGAAATTCTCACTTTAGTTACAGAAACAAGTCACTGATAAGAACTCGGTTTTTTAAAACAGGGTAAAACCGATAACTTTCCGACATTTTTAAATTTACAATTTTCCTAGCAGAAAGTTAAAAAAAACAATTATTGTATTTTTCGGAAAAATGTATTATCTGCAAAGTTTTCAAATATTAAAAATTAAATAAATAAATAAATATATATATATATATATATATATATATATATATATATTTGCTGATTGTTTTTCGTAGTAACGCTAATTGAATCTTCGGAGAATGTGTATTTTTAAGATACAATCTTTTTCTTTATTTATTTATTATTTTATTAAAGATTTTGAAGGAAAAAAATCTTATTTTATAAAGGGAAAACACGTAAAAATTTTTAAGCAAAAGTTAGCGCTTTCATTAAAAATATCGGCAAAAATATACGATCTTTGATTAAATCCATTTCCAGAGTTTCGAAACTTTGTACATACTACACATTTCCAAAAAATAAAAATGACATTTTTAAGTTCATTTTTATTCTCATGGGTGGTTAGATTGAAAATTTTGAAAGAAAAAAAAATATTATTAAGAAACCCCAACCTTTAAAGTTTCAGCATCTTTGAATTACAGTTGGCGCTAATATGAAATTTCAATTGTTTTTTGTTGTCATAAATTCTTAATAGAAAGAAAGAGAGTCTCTGATTGAATTTCATTCAAATCGAAAGAGGTCGTGTGTAACTTTTTGTGGATTTGACATGGAATTGTCCATGTTTTATAAATTAAAACTATAGAAATAAAACAAAGAAGACTTTTTTGGCTCGGTGTAAGAGAAGAAAATTTTGCATGCCGAACCAAATTTTTATAATTTTATCGTTTGTATAGAAACTTTTGACATAACATTTGAAACCCCTAAGTATATAACCTTCGCAGATGATTTCCTTCGAAGTTTAGCTTTGAAAATTCGCTAAATAATATAATAATTTTCGGTAAGACTAGCGCTTGTGGAATAAACTTCCTGCGCAGGCTTTTCTCTGAAGTTCTATTCCCTCTATCTCAGTTCACATAACCAATTTTCTTAGGTCTGGAATAATGAGTCGGATGGGGCCATACTTTCAAGGCAGGAAAAAAATAATAATAAGTAAATAAATAATACACCGAAGAAATTTTCAAATGGTACCAAATGGCTTAAACACTACCAAAGTTATCATCCCTGTTCTTCTCGACCGTGCCACTGATGCCAACATTTAAACAGAAATTTCTTTATCTAGAGAATTTTATCATAAATTTTCAATCAATAACATCTGTCATCACATTTGAGTATTCCATTTCATAAACGTAGAGTGTAGCGTTTTTCGAAAACATCGTTGTTCAGGATTGCTGTGCGCTTTTTGTAAAAATAAATTTATGTAAACTTTTCCCAGTTCGTTAGAATATTGATCATGTCTAAAGCTTTGAACCTAAAAATAGTTTTAACTTATTTTGGCAACATGGCGAAATACCTCGCAAGCAGTACTGCCGGCTTTCCTTTGCAGTTATGTCCGTTTGTCCTTTGTTGTTGTGTGTCAATTCACTTTGTAAAAAGTGGCCAATTTTATAAAAATTTATTTCTTTGTTAAAACGATTTTATTTTTTTAGAAATAATTTCGTTGGCCGCGGAATCTTCACATCATAGAACGCCGAGAGTGCCAACTAAGAAGCAACTGGTGTTCAATTTGCCGGTACAGTGGGCGCATTGAATTGTTTTAATATTAAAAAAAAGCCACAGGCTTTGAATAATTGAATCAACAATTTGATTTCAATAACTAAAGCAAACGAATGGAAATGGAATATTCCTGGCTAAAATAATTTTTCCATGTTTTTTTGTAAATGAAATATTTTATATTAAGAAATTTTTACATATAAACAGGCCCTCATACATAAATAAATGTATATATACATAAATTTATGTACACATACATACACACATACTACTTCACCCAAAACTTTCCAAACTTTGAAAATTTACGTCTTGGAAAGCAGGTCATGTTATCAACAATAAATATAATTCTTTTTTTTATTTTTTTTTTATTTATAAAAACAATTACAAAAAGGCATGTGTTTGAGCCATAAGACTTCTTTTGTCTGCAGAGTTGTTAAGTAAAATAAAATTCTTGAACACGGCACGCGATTTAACTGGAATAAATGTCATGCGACACACATTCAAGCGCACAACAATTAAAGCTTTTGTTGCTGTTGTTCTTGTTGTTGTTGTTGTTGTTGTTGTTGTGTGTCAAGTATTTATCAATTGCTGATTTAAGTTTAATGCCGCACCGTGCGGCATTTTTGATTTATATTGTGTTGTGAACATATTTCGAATACTTCCTTGCATACGATTAACGTTTACACTTGATGAGTTTTTGGCCAGAATGCAAATTAAAACGCACGCTGGGAAAATGTAAATTTTTTCATTTACACACCAACACATGGAAGTGGCGGGGTAGACGCGGTTAAATGTACGACATGATAATTGATTTTCTGCTTGCTTGAAGGCATTCACATCAAACTGGAAGGGAAATGTATTGGGTATACTTTCCATAGTAACTCCTTCAGCTGATTACAAACTCTGGAGTTTTACTGCCTGTTCCACGATGTCACTCGTTATTGTTCAGTGGACAAAACACACTGAAGGAAATTTTATAATCTTTAATGGTTTTAAACGCATTTTAGTCGCCAGGAAGATATCGAGTGACATTGAGGAGCAGGTAGTTAGCTTTTGAAAAGGTATCTATATGCTCAGTGGAGCACCAGGCCAAGTTCAGGTCAACGCACACATTCTGTATGTTGCGCGAAAGCATTTAAAATAGTTTTAGCCTCCTCATCATAAAGCAACACTATTTTTACTACCTGAATTTCAACTAAGACTGATCGGTTAATTTTCATAACTCATTTTTTATTCTGAAAGATATTGAAAATATTCCGAGGCACAAGGGAAAGTCACTGCTATCACATTCAATAAGTCATCTAATAAGTGGTGATAAGCAAAAAGACACATGAGTACTGATCATGAAAGTGCAGTGGCTTTCGAAAACTTACAGAGATTGAAATTGATGGCAATACCTCACATTACGAGGATGCTCGATTGAGACAAAAGACTGGGATAAGATACTGTTTCTTTGATTTCTCTTTTGCCCAGTCGAGTAATTCCAAAAAAGTCCTTGAAGCACCGCTCCATACATCAGAGTTATATTCCTCTTTCGGCCTGATGTAAGTGGTATGAAAAATAAAACGATCAGATGGTTGGAAGTATCTCTTACGTCGTCTTTGCGACTTAATCCTTCTATCTGACATTATGCTTCCCGGAATATCAAGTGTCATGATTCTTTAATAGTTTTACAAAGCATCGAAATAGAAGAAGCAGCATCTTAAGTGCGTTAAAATGGACCCTGCGCGCTTGATGCCATTTAGATATTTTCATTAGGTCATTATTTAGTGAGATATTCACATTCCGCCACTTCGTCTCGTTATTGAAAATGAACGGCCTGTAGTTAAATGAATGTGAGTATGTGTATTAAGCAGCCATCAGATGCAAAAGAGTCAATAGAATTGGTAGATCGGAATAGAAGATCGTTAATGAAAATGAGTGTATTAAGCAGCCATCAGATGCGAGGAGCCTAAAGAATTGGTAGACCGGAATAGAAGATCGTTAATAAAAATAGTGTAGACAAGCATGCAGTATTCTTGAGTTGACCTTCAACTCGTTAGAAGATAACTCGCATCTTTAATAAGTCATATAAAACGGTCCCTGAGAAAGTTCGAAATAAACAAAGAGAAGGTATCCCTGGTACCGGATATAAAAAGTTTCAATAGCAGTGCTCTATATCAGACTCTATCGAAAGCCTCAAAATTATCTAGAGCCCAGGTGAAGGCAGCTAAACCATTTCTCCGACCGGAAGTCGACCAGGTCACCTCTGCCAATCTCTGAGGTGTTTCTGGTTCAGCGATTTATGACCTTTTCTTTTCTGGAAAACATGTAACATTTTTTCACTTGTTTTACAAATAGTGGAAGTTTGAAAGAGTTTTAAAACAAAAATGACTTTTCGTAAATGATGTTGCACTAATTTCGAATAAATTTATTGATATCAAATTCCGGAATTTTTCCATTTTCTGCTAAAAAGTGTAAAAAATTTTGCACTCTTTTCTAGAAAAGAAATCAGCTTTGGTTAGTAATTTTTTACATTTTATTCATTCAGAAATTCAGAAGAAAAAATTTTTATTAATACAGAAAGGCAATTTTTAATGCCTCCATCATCTGCATTGTGAAAGAGACATTCAGCATCATCAAGCAACAAGCGATGCTCTACACGATGCATTCACTATTTTTCACATCAAACTTACGGTGTTTTCTTTTCTAGAAAATATGTAACATTTTTTACCTTATTTTCTAAAAAGTGGCGGTTTGGGAAAGTTTTCAAAACGGAAATTGTTTTTCGTAAAAGATGTTGGATTAATTTCTAATAAATTTCTTGTTTTGAAATGGCAAACTGTTGCCAGTTTCTGCTAAAAAGTGTGAAAAATGTTGCATTATTTTTTAGAAAAGAAATCGACATTATTTATTATGATTTCACGCTTTTCGCCCACAAGCGCCACTGTGAGACGTCAGACCGAAATGACAAGTCTCCAACGGTAATAAATATTTTCTATGATGAGTTTGTGGACACGTCTTTGCATGTTTGGACAAGCTACAATACAAGAAAAAAAAAAATCTCTTCGTTTTATTACGAAAAAAAAGTAAATGAATAAATAAAAAAATAAATTCCAAATATCGTGTATGAAGGAAATAAATAAGTGAAGAGTTTAGGGGCGAGTTTTTTGCGTCATAGTTTTGATGGTCAAGCAAAAGCTGTTATAAATGGCGTCATTAATTTTCAAAGGCCAGCAAAGTGCGAGTGAAGACCGTGCAGTTGGTTTGGAGTTAACAATTCTTCGATTAATTATCAGGTTTGTTGTTGTAATGAATAAATATTGTACTCCACTTGGGTATTGTGTTGGACGTTTGTAGTTAATTGTTGTTCCTTTTTTTTACGTGAACTTTAGAAAGTTTTCGAAATTTTCTTTGCTTTGCAAAGGAAACGCATTTTTTGTTGGGAATTTATTACAAAGAGTGCGACATATTTGCGTAGAAACCGAATTGAGAACTGTGAAATTATATTCTCATTTTCTTTTGTGCTGCCACAAAATTGTGATTGAGGTTCGCATTTTATTTCTTTTGTTAACAATAAATATAATTACAACAGTTAATGTTTATTAAAGGAGCATGTTTTTCATTGTTGGAATGTTGTTTCGCTAAAGAGCTTTTGATTTTTGCGTCTTTTAGTTTTGTATTTTCGTATTTAAATTTTTAGAGTTTTCGTTTCTTTGATACTGGATTTAGCAATTAATAATTAGCGAATATATTTTACTCCTAAACTAAAAAAAATTAGCGGAAAATTATTAGTGTTGCTAATTGATTTTTCATTAGCCTGTCACCAGTGACATAAAAGCTAAAAAGTTTTGAAATTATAGAAATTTAAACGATAAAATAAGAAACAGAGGAAAAAAAGGATTATTTATAATGAGATAAATTTAGAAAATTGTGATAAGAAATATAAGGGAATCCTGCAATCCTGTTTTCATATAAAAGGTTTGGCCTCTCCTCTCACACAAATTTTACGAAACATCTGATCCTTATTTACTTATTATGTGCACTCACCATATAAGGCATTAAACACAATAACGACAGCAGGCTACAGACTACAACTTATCAAAAATAGAATACATGTGCGTATGAGAGTACGATTACTTTTACTACTACAGGCAAAACGGCTGCTGGTTGTTGTCCACGCTGTTTTTATGGTTGTAGTCAAATTAAACTAATTTCTATTTTGGTGAGCGACATTGAGTAGATGCAATGTTGCCAGCATAATATAAATAAATTCAATTATTTTAAACTTGAAAATATGCTGTTTTATTATGCAAAAAGAAACAATAAACTATATTTCCAAGCTAATGAAATAATTTCTTGTCATATACTGCGGGCTTTAAATATATTTTATTGGAATAACACTATTTAAGAGTATTACATACATGAAAGCGGCTACACTGGCGTAAGAAGACAATTCTACTACAAACAACAACACATGGTTATTGATTTGGTGGTGTCGTTCTAAAAATAATTAAGTTGTTGACTACAAGGCGACGATTGTAGCCAACGACTTTTGTAGTCGGTGTTCGTGTAGCCTGCTGGCGTTATTGTGTTTAATGCTTAAGTTTGTATTAACTACAGTTTTAAAGATATAGAGAAATTGTGTATGAAATTTACTTTATGGATTATTAATAAACATAGAAAATAGGAAATTAAAAAAAATAATCAAGCGGCAACACAGGAGCTTAATAAAAGAGTGTTACCATCGCCTTGATACAGTTCTTGTACGCTTTTTCATAATAAAATTTATTTTATTATATATTTAGTATTGATGATGAAAGTGTAGCGGCTTTCGAAAACAGCTTTTCTGCTCTGCTGCGTAAGTTGAATATATAAAGACTGGTGTCGACTTTCCTGCCATCATGTCTTTCTAAATCAAAAAATACTTTTCTACGAATTAGCCTATAAAATTAAATTAAATATATTAACACTGATCGTTTTGTTTTTGTAGTCCGAAATATAATTTTGTTCTCGAATATCTTTATTTATTTATTTAAAAAAAAAAAAAAATTGGCAAAGTAAATTTGTCAAGTATCGCTGCACAGAGTATTTTTACACGGTTGCTTTGACTGGCTGCACACGACTTATGCCTCATAAGAATTGGCAACGTCTTTAACAACGGAAGATTCCTCAGAAGAACCGTAATCTTATACAGTTATTTGATGTGTATAAGCTAACTAGTGAGAGTGAGACGTAAAACTCTCGAAGGAGAATGCACGATCAGAGGTCTGCCAGCATTTAAAAATCAACTGATAACGAGGTTTGATGTTGACTGACTCAGAGCTGCTTTGCGACTTTTAGTCCGCTTTCACACACATCAAGTTTGACTCACCAAGTCTTGAGTTTATAGGAGAAGGGGAGAAGAGAATGGAAAGAGGTACAAACCTGACTGTGCCATCAAGCTTAAGTAAATTTCACACTTTCAAGACTCATATAAAGTTGAAAAGAGAGACAATGAAACTTGATGAAACAAAATGTTCGCGTATGAACGCAAATGCAAGTTTATAAGCAAATTGAAGAAAAACTGATCACGAAAACCTGATTATCGAATACTTAAATTTTTTTAAAACAAACAACTTTGAATTGTTTGTATTTCTGCGCTTACAAAATAATAAAAAAAAATGTCGTGTATTTGTCAATATTTTGTGCATTCGAAAGATCATTTCCATGCGGCTGATGACACCGTTCATAAGGATGACGCAACAGCAGAAAATACTGATCATAAGTACACTATACTGGGACACATTTCATAATTGTCGTCTCCTCTAACAAGATTTATGTATATTAACAGCCTGGAGCCTTCACGATCGGAAATTTCCGCCACCGATTTAGCAGCAGCTCGAGCAGAGAATTGGCTTTTAAATAAAAGATTGGCAGACGCTCAGATAACTATTGAGAATCTGGAAGGTTTGGTGAAAACAATAATGGACAGACAGAACGTCATGCTGACGGAAATGTATAATTTGAAACGTGTGAATCAGGAGCTGGAAGAAGAGTGTCACTTGCAAAGAGACTATCATGCCATGGAGCGCAACGCCATGGTAAGGGAGCTGCAGGATGTTAAGGAGTTGCTGCAAAAGCGTTCAAAGCTGCTGGTAGTATTTCATAAGCCTGATTATTTTTGTCTGTTTGTTTGGGAAATAGCGATAGGAAATTTTGGTTGCACATAACACACATACAATTGGACTTGTGTATATACAAGTGTACATATGTACATGGGTATGTGTGCATATCTTTTAGTGGTTAAAGTTGGTAACAACATTAGGGGCATTTGCTGTGAATCTCGTCTATCTAAATCACTTGATTTTTACATCCAACCTCATCGTGGTCACACATACTAACAAATTTTCACTCACACCATGATAAGGCTTGTCAAGCATTTTGATCGTGTCTCTACGGCTTAACGTACACACAATGAAAATGAAAACAGCTATTGAATAAGCGAAACTATTTTATTCCAAATATTTTGTGTATTTAGGAAGAAACTCTTCAGAAGAATGACGAATTGACGAATGAAGTTCAAGATGTGAATCAAAAAATCTATTTAACAGGCATGAAGTATTTACGTTTGAAAAACGATCATCATTCGTATCATTCTTCGGAACAATCCATTGTGGATGCTTTAACGGAAGAAGTGGATTCGAAGGATCCTTCATCTTGTGATGATCAATCAGAATAGTGTCGTTATTTAAATAACTCTTTATTTATATATTTTATTACGTACAACTTTTTTGTTAATTTAAAATTTTAAAAAATATATTTACGAAGGCCGTTGGCTATCCTTTTCACATGTTTGTTTATGAACATGAGGGCACGTACATTCTCATATGGAGCAAAACATATTTGTTGCTGTTGTTTTCAACTTCAAAATTTGCTATGTTTCTTACGTAATTCTCAATTTTTGTTCTCGTACTTTTCAAAAGCTTTTATCTATTAGAATCTCATGATTATTTTTGAACACGGGAGATAAAAAGCCCAGGCAATAAATTCCCAGAAAAAAAGGGAAAACATCTCTCATTAGCCCTCACGTTGCAAGTTGCTGTCTTAAGTCTTCCATACATATGTCTCTTGCTGTGTGGAGTATATAAAAAGACTTAAGACAGAAACACCCAAGTGGTGAAATTATGTTGTAAACGGAAACAAATTTCTAATAGGGCTTGGAATATATAATTATTAATGGATCTCAGTAGGTGGATGGCCCATGTAAAGTGTGCCCCTGTATTTTCCGGGCAAAAGCTTCTGATGTAAGAGCATAATACATAAACTTGATAGAAATCCAGATATTGGGCGCAGGTTGTTTGATGTAAAAGTTGAAGAATATATAAGATGTTTGGTTTCGATTTCTTTACATTTTTCACCAGAATGTTGCATTAATATTTTCCTAAAAACGGCTTTCGTATTTTCATATTAAAATGACCAAAGACTGTAACTTTTACTTCATTATAACGACCAGGTTTCCAAGTAATTATTTTTATTACCTGCCTTCAACTACTGTCAAATAAATGCTTCCATTTTTAATGTTATTGATTTATGTTTAATAATTTCGAAAAAAAACTTTAATCTTAAACTTATGCATAATGAATTATTAACTAATTTTATTAATTTTTTTAAATTTAAATTTTAATTCTTTTGCATTTGTTTGAATTTAATATTAAAGACTATGAATCTATTTAACTGATTTTTAACAATATAAGCTGAAATTGATTAAGTATTTAAACTTGGAATGTGCGATTAACGTTTCATTAAATTGTATATGATTAAATGTGTACATGATTGATTAAAAAATATGATTGTTTAAAGTTAGTTAAAGAGTTATTAGTAAAGATTTTTGTAGAAGTTAATAAAATAAATTATTTGTTAAGGGAATGACTTTCCACACTTTTACGTCAATATTGATTTCATAATAGACCGGGTTTAAGTTATATAATTTATTAAGTGTTGACAATTTTTAAGTTTCTTATCTCCTATTTTGTGTTGGTAATGGTTTAATTTTCTTCAAAATATTTATGGATTATATTTTTGTATGAAAGTATTTAAATTTCAATATTCTCTAACGTATATATTTCTTTATTTTAATTTGAATAACTTATTTATTTTGTAATATTTCATTAATCCTGGTGTGACTTTTTCAGAAAATTAAAATTCTTATTTAAATTATAACAATCGCAATTGATATTATTTGTTTAATCAGCATTAGGATTTGTCGAAATTTCGTATACACGAAGCAATTAATCGCACATTCGCAGTTGTTAATACAATACAGTTTCTCTTAACTTTATTTTTAAATATATATATTTTTTTCTTGTGTTTAAATACAACTTTTATCTAGATTAATATCATTGTTTTGCACTTGAGTTTAATATATAATTTCGATTTGACTTCGAATAAATATTGCTTTCAATAACATTTTCGAATATAATACTTTTCTGTCGCATATCTGGGGTTGGGTGTTTTCAGGAGCATTTCATTGAAAATAATAATAAATATTGAAGGCATTTGAATTATAAACAAATAGAAGCTAATTTTTGCTGTTTGCCTTTAATTAATTTATTTACAACTTATTTTAGTTATGATTCTTTTTTTTAATGATTGCGGATTTCCAAAGAAAACTAAAATGCTTTGTTTCAAAAATTATTTGTTGGTGTTTATCTAATTTGAAGTATTTCATAGCTTATTTTATACTTTTTGTATTTGTTGTCATGCGTTGCTGATTTTTTTGTTGTTGCTAAACATTTTAATGTAAATTAATAATAGGCTTGTTTTAAGGCGGCACTAGTGATGAGAAATGCTGAACCAATTAGCATGAAAGTTATTATTTTAAGAGCACTTGGCCTACCGGAAGAATCTAAAAATAAAAAAAACATTTCAATAACAATATTTTATGAATAAATTAATTACTAACTTTTCTTATTGGCTGCTACACAAGTTCGACGTTCGGAATCACTTCTATAACCAAATTTACACTGGCACACAGAGTTGCGACACTCAACATTTTCTGCACCCTTTTCAACAAAACATTCACTAGCTTTCGAACAAACTTCATCAAGAGCTGGAAAAAGCAAAAGTGTTACAATTCAATTTCAAACTTGAAAGGATCTGCAATAATTTACCCTTTTTGTTTACACAAGTGCCATTCTGGAAATGTTGTCCATCTTTGCAGGAACATTTCTTGTCAACACAAGAGGCCAGCAAAGGTTTACATTGTTCGCTTTCAACGCACTCTTCTTCAATGTTTTCGGCTAAAACAAAAATAAATAAAGGCATTTGATCGATTTCGGAAACTTATAATGATTTAATTATTTAATTAAGTAATTTATATTGATGTGAAGCTCGTAGCATTTTGTTCACAATTAATTTCAGCCAAGACAATCGGCCTTATTGTGAATGACGACATCGAATTTACATCAACACGACTGCAAAAAATTTTTATTCGTCTATTCAACAATTGAGAACTATTAACATGGTTTATCAGGGGATGGTGAATAGTAATTAACTGTTGTCGAAAACTAGTACACAAATTGAGGTGAATTCCATGTTATCATTCACAATAGAGGAGAGTATTTCAAGAAACAGCATACAAGTAAATTAATTCCAGTCGACACATGAGAGTATAATAACGTTGACTTCGGAAACAGCCATATCCGCTCACCGTTATGCATGTGCAGCTTATGTATTTCAATGCTTAATTTAGTGTCTTGTAAATTTCATTTACTCAAGCCTCCTCCATAAATATATTCCCAAAGCGGTGAGCTATGAAATACTATGAATGCAAATGCCGGCGTTTTCAGTTCTATGACCCCATGACCAATACTTTTTCAACAAAATGTTATGGAGTTTACATCAATATAAATTGCTTTAAATTAAAAACATTAAGAAAACTCTCCACTTTTTATACCTTCTTTAAGACACTCATCCTTAAAGTGTACAAAACCTTTGCGGCATTGGCAAGTTTTCGATTGATCCTGAGTGCCATTGGAAGCAGAAGTTGTGGGACAAAATGAATTTTCCACCAAACAGTCATCATTTGCCCAACACTGAGCACCGATTCCTTAAACACAAAATATAAAAGAAATTAAAACGTTTCAATTACAATTATCATATTTTATACGAGAACATCTGCCAATACCTGCCAAACATTCATCGCCTTTTGTTATATAATTCGGCTGACAAACGCACTTTCGATTTGAGCACATGGAATGATCGGTAGGACAGCCGTCATCGGTTTCACACTCAGACCCCAAGCCTTTTTTATACACACACATTTGCAAAATATCATTATATTCGGCATATTCTTTACAAGTGCAACGTCTTGGTATTTGGGGATGACAGTAGACAGCACCAAATGGACTACATTGATTATCAGCAGTGCAGGATAAATGATATTGTATGGCTGCCGTTTGGAAAAATAAAAACAAGAATTTTTTTATTATTTACTTATATTTTCGCCCATGTCGGAAGCTGTCGTTCGATCGGATAAATAACATTCAAAACAAAAAGAACTTTTAATTTTTTTTAAGTTATATATTCGATCGAACGATACTGCGAATTTTTATTACTAATTTTTTTTTTTTTTTTATATACAAACTTGCACGCTGGTGTTGAAAGATTTTAATCTTTAACTTTACTCGAATTAATCTCTAATATATTATTCGAGCAGAGGCCAAATTACCGCATTCGATTTCAAACGACATTTCATTGTAATTAAAACACAAATTTTGATTGATATTGAATGCAGTGATTTGTTACTGCTTTCCAAATATGTTGTAAAAAATTCAAGTCCACAAATATATATTGTGCATATGTCCTCAAAAATAACTTTCGATTTATATATGATCCGTTAATATTTATAAATATTGGAGTTCTCAAAACTGTACCACAAAAATGTATCCCTTATTTATATACAAGATTTGCTGTGGCAGTTGTGATTAAACATCTACTGCGCTTTTAAAAATAATCTACAAGCTCGTACATACAAATACATACACACATATTCACTTTTCACTTACGTTTGCGACATGCCCTTAAATTATAGTCATAATAGAAATTCTTTTGGCAAATACATTTTTTTGTTTCAGCTTCAAATTCATGTTCACACTCATCGGAACTTTCTGCTATCTCGCCAAGTTCTGAAATTTAAAATTTTTTCAATTCTCATTTGTTTTTCGCTTTTGCAAATTTTTTATTTCCAAGTTCGAATTATTGTCGAAATTCATACATGAAAATAACAATAAGAACTTTCTCAACATATTCTGCACTCACCGGCAAAGCATTTTTCTTTTTTATTATAGTAACCCTGTCGGCACAGGCAAACATTATTGGAGCATATGGAATGGGGAAGGCCAGCGCAGGGTAACCCATTATGGACACATGGAAAACCATCTTTTTTATATACAAAATAAATAACACAATTTAATTATTGTTAATATATAACAAATTGTGATCAGCACTCACATTGTTGATTCTCAATATCGTCATCAGTGTTCGACAAAGTTGATATAGTTTTCTCATCATCGCTAAAACGAAATGCGGCTGGGCGACGTCTCTGTCTCTGTCTCTGCCTTTGTTTTTGATATTGTTTCGAGGGTCTACGACTGCTGGAACTATTCGATGCTGTTGTTGTAACATTTTTAAGTTTCGAAGTGAGACGTTTCAATTCGAAAGCATCGATGCTGGTCTGTACAGCGATTTCCCGACACTTTTTTGTTGCAACCGGTGGAATAAAGTCTTGTTTGGATTCCGTATTTAAATCTTCAGCATCGGTGTCGCTTAAAATATTGTAATTGTTGTTAATAGTATCATTAATATTGTTGTTGTTGTTGTTGTTGTTGTTGCTGGTTGATGTAGTATTACTCAGACCATTTGCAAAGTTGTTCGCAATATTAAAGTCACCATCGCTGGGAGTAGATTTAGAGAGATTCCAAGTGGTCTCGATTGGTATGGAAGTTTGTTTTTTAGTTCTTGTATTTTCAATATTATTATTGTTGTTGTTGCTATTATCACTTTTACTTCTAATTATATTGTTGTTGTTGTTAATATTTGTATAGTTGTTATTGTTATTTAAAACATTCGATTTGATTTCATCGACGATTTGACATTTCAGACTTTTACATTTAACGTTGTCGCCTAATTCGTCACAGTCAGTGTCAACGACACAAACATCACCAATTTCTGAAATATGATATTGTGCAACAATTAAAGATATTTTAAGAATTATGAAAAATGTATTTTGCTATTTAAAGAAGACAATTTTCAAATAATAATCTTATAATCCCCTTTATTCTATAACGATATGCCAACGTCACGTCAAGACAATACCAAAAATAGGACTCTTCTCCACTCTCTGTGGACAACAACAGCCTGTGAATGCTCTTTAATGCTCTTTAATGCTTAAATATTGCGAGAGAATATTGGAAATAGTTAATGGACAAGGAAAAAGAGCACAGAATTGACTTAATTTTTACGACGTCTTGACGTGATGTTGAAAAAATATTTACGGAATAAGGGAGATTTTTTTTTGCGAAATACTGCCTAATATTATACAATCAAGGTTTCCTTCCTATAATAATGGATTCTACGAAACCGTCTATTAATTATATATTTTATAGGGTATTCAATTAATCGCAGCAATAATTATTCGAGATACAAATTTAATCGAATAAGTATCGAAAAAATTAATATTATTCAGCTAATCGAGTAATTTTAATTTTCTATAGTTCAATAATCCAAAAATATGAGCAAAAATAAGATATTAAAAATAATGATTTTATTAAAAAAAGTGACATATTTCAAACTATCGCATTAAACACAATAACGACAGCAGGCTACACAAACACCTACTAAAAAATTCGTTGGCTACAATCGTCGCCTCATAGTCAGCTACTTAATTATTTTTAGAACGACACCACCAAATCAATAACCATGTGCTGTTGTTTGTAATAGAAATCTCTTCAAACGCCAGTGTAGCCGCTTTCATATATTTAATACTCTTAAATAGTGTTATTCCAATAAAATATATTTAAAGTCTACAGTATATGACATGAAATCAATTCATTAGCTTGGAAATATAGTTTGTTGTTACTTTTTGTATAATAAAACAGCGTATTTTTAAGTTTACAATAATTGAATTTATTTATATTATGCTGGCAACATTGCATGTACTCATTGTCGCTCACCAAAATAGAAATTACATTAATTTTACTACAACCACAAGAACAGCATGGACAACAACCAGCAGCCGTGTTGCCTGTGGTAGTAAAAATAATCATGCTCATATACCCACATGGATTCTATTTTTGACAAGTTGTAGTCTGTAGCCTGCTGTTGTTATTGTGGTTAACACCTATATATTTCTTTTGTTTTTATGAAACTTAATTTAGAAAATATTGGCGTCGGAAAAATTAAAAATAAATCGTTGTAAATCAACCAGTTCTGCTTCTTGTCTTTTCTAAAAATTGGTAGTCTTCCATTAAACACTTTTTGGATTTTTCCAAACTTTCAATATGATGTGAGCGCACAGCACAGGCCTATTATTATTATTTTTTTTTTGAACAGAAAAAAAAACTTTCGAATAATCGACATACATGAATTATTCGTTAATCACGATTAGGAAATTTTAAAATAATCGAACAGTTTATTTCCCAAACTGAACCGATTAATCAGTTAATCGTTTGAATGCCCTTATTTAGTGAGCTCGCTTTTTTGGGCAAATATTTGACAAGTGTGAACGTGTCTACAACAATAAAAAATTATGTGAAAATAGTTAAATGTATCTTGTCTAAATCTGAAAGCTGTTTGCCAATTTGTATATATACGACCGGAATAAATGACTCACCCATTGATTTACGGCGACATATATTGCCATGTCTAACATAATATCCGTTGGCACATGTACAAATGTTTTCTTTACATTGGACCGAACTGCGATCATAGCCAAAATAGCAATCTAAATCCTTAGCACAATATTGATTGAGACCATTTAATTTCCGACAACGGCCACGTACATAAGTTTCACCATCGGCACAATCACAGACCCCCGATTTACACTTGGCTCCCGTTGGCATAAGATTGCATTGAACAGAGTCTTCGCATTGGTCACCAATCAGTGACGTCTTCATACATGTCGAAAAATCACTTGAAAATACAGCATCGAAATCGGTACAAACGCATTGACTAGACGACGATGAACAGGTTGACAATTCGGCGGTACAATCCTCTTGTTTATCACATGGCCAATAGTTGGCGCCACTGGCTGTGAAAAAATGTTTATGGAAAAATATAAAATTAAATTTGATTTAAAATATTAAGAAAATTAAATAGTTCAAAAAATTTTTGATTAAATATATTTCAAACTCATTTCCAATTTCATGAATATGCGACAATTTTTGATACTTTTAGGCCCATTATTAAGAGTCCATGTCAGTAGGATTCTTGATTGTTGGCCGTCTTAAAAGTAAATGTCAAGTTTGACTCATCAAGTCTTGAGTTTATTTGGAGAAAGAGGAGAAGAGAATGGAAAGAGGTACAAACCTGACTGTACCATCAAGTTTAAGTAAATTTCACACTTGAAGTTGGCTGCAGAATATCAAAAAGCATATTAAGTTGAAAACAAAGACAATGAAACTTGATGAAACAAAATGTTCGTGTATGAACGCAAATGCAAGTTTAAAAGAAAATTGAAGAGAAGTACTGATCCAGAAAACCTGATGTGTGTGAAAGGGGACTTATTTCTTGTGTGATTTAAATTTCTATGTAAAAAGAATGGAAAGCGAGCAAGTAATTGACTAAGTTAAAACAATGAAAACTTTTATTGATTATTCTTCTAATAAAATTATTGATCGAGTATGAATAATATAAACATCGAATAGAGAAAATTATTAGATTAATTTTCAACTGAAATAAATTTACAGCGCCGTCACATATTCTTGCGTTCATGTAATTTTTAAAATTATTTTTAGTAGTAAAATTTTTTCTTTTCTATATATTTTCTATGCCAGGTGTTTAATTGTTGATTATATTAATAAAAGCGATTGTGATCTACAACTGATAACGATTCAACCTCTGCACGAATATAATCAAATAATTTGTTTCACTTTACGATTAATGGAGGACAACGTTTTATTCTAAATAATCTTTTAGCGAAACAAAGTAACGATATCTACAAGTAGAAACCAACTTGTAAACATTTTTAGATAACAATTTCAGAAGCGAGAAACATTATTTATGCATGTGCACACTACTTTTGTTCTAAAGTGGTTTTTAATAAATAAAGCATTAAACACAATGACGACAGTAGACTACAGACTACAGCCTGTGCAAAATAGAATACATGTGCGTATATGAGAATGATTATTTTTACTACTACGGGCAACACGGCTACGGCTTGTTGTCCCTGCTGTTTTTGTGGTTGTAGCCAAGTTAAACTAATTTCTATTTTAGTGAGCGACATTGAGTAGATGCAATGTTGCCAGTATAATACAAATAAATTCAATTATCGTAGACTTGAAAATATAATGTTTTATTATTAAAAAAAAAACACCAAACTATATTTCCATCTAATGAAATTATTTCTTGTTATATACTGTGCACTTTAAATATATTTTAATGGAATAACACTATTTAATAGTATTAAACACATGAAAGCGGCTACACTGACGTATAAAGATAATTCGACTACAAACAACAACACATGGTTATTGATTTGGTGGTGTCGTTCTAAAAATAATTAAGTAGCTGACTACGAGGCGACGATTGTAGCCAACGACTTTTGTAGTCGGTGTTCGTGTAGCCTGCTGTCGTTATTGTGTTTAATGCCTAATACTCTCGACGTTTAATGCCCCTGTTGCACTAGGAAAGTTTACTTGGCAAAGTTTCTATTCAGCTGGTGAGAAAACAGACATAGAGAGAGTGTGTGAGAGAGAGAGAGAGAGAGAGAAAGAAAGAGAGAGAGATGACGTTTATGATGTTAATGCCACGTTTAGAATTGCTATTATGTTTGTTTGAAAATCGGAAAAATTCTGTGTTGGCAAACGATTTGTTTGCAAAATATTTTGGTTTTGAGAGATTTTGTTTAAAATTGTGGATTCGAATAACAATTTAAACTATAAAAAAAAGTTAAGTGAATCGAGCTATTAATTTGAATAAATCCAGGGAACTAGTGGCTGCCTTAACTATTGGGTAAAAAATTTATAACAACTTGCTTGTTATAGGGCCAGCATTCAGGGTATAACCCCTACATCGGGAGATCAGAGTTTACAGCACAAATCGAGAAAGAGACAACAATTTTATCAGAGTTGTATAAACGTCAAAATTATATAGACTTTTATGAATATGTAAACTCCTTATTAACAGTCAAATAAGAACATCAGCCCTAATTATGGTGACTGCTGTGAAACCTGAATGATATTTTGTACTTCTTTATTACTACCAATTGTATTGTTGCTAAAGCAGGGAACACACTGTGACATTTGTTGCTGTCATTTAGTAGTTCATGGTTTGAAAGACAACGCTACCTAACGATGGCGAAAATGAGCGTAAAGTCTGCTCAGCTTAACACGTTCTATATTTTACACGTTCATAAATTGAAATAAAACTATTTTTTATTGTTTTATTTCTTGGAGAAAAACGATTACAAGACATTTAAAACGCTTTTGATAACATAATAAATTAATAAAATATTCATAAAAAAGTTAACTGCTTTCAGGGTTATTTGGTTTTTATTAATAATTTATATATTTCAATGGTGCAAAAGGGACAGCGTTTTAAATATTTGAAAGATTTCATATTATATATACGAACTATACCTGTATATGTACGTGTGTATGTATGTGTGTGTAAAAATAATTTATATTCTTTTCTTTTTCCTTGAGCAAAGTTATAATAAAATGTATTCTAAATATTCTTCCATTTAACTTTTAATTAGTTCTGCGTATTCTGTTTTATTTATAAACTTCTCAACATATCGCTACTGCAGATGAATAAGCATTTAACTGACAAAATTGAAATTTATTGTGAATTAAAATTCATTGCAAATTAATCTTTTGCCATAAGACTTTATGATATTGTAACATGATAAGAAAATATATAACTTCTGTGGTGATAAGCAAAAATTCACATGATGATGAAAGTGTAGCGGCTTTCGAAAACAGCTATTGATTCCCTTTGTACCTTGGATTGTATATCATATACTATTGAGCATAATTACTGTCATTATATTTTTGACTGCTCCTGTAACGTCTTAAAATTTGTGCGAGGGGGGTCCAAATATCCCCTAGAATATTAAATATTTTAGTGTGATTGTGTCCTCAGCTTTTGTTTAATTACAATTGTTTAATTTACAAGCCCATTAAGTCATTGTATTAAAAAATAAATTATAAAAAATATTTCACAGCACAAGGAAATATTTTATAGAAATATTATAGTTTTGAAAGATTTTTTTGAACTGCCTGTTTCTGTAAAAATAATATACGCTTGGAAATTTATAAAGAAAGCAATAACAAATTTGTTCCGCTTTATTCGTTTGATGATTATAAAAATATTCAAAAAAATATTATACTCTCAATAAAAAATATTTAGAATTGCAAAAAAATTTTTAAAATATTTTTCAGACTGCAGACTTGAGCCTACAGTCTGTTAAATAATTTTCAATTTAGCAAATTTGAGTTCTTTTTTATTGTTGTTTCATTTTAAATATTTATTTTATTTACAAAAACCGCTAGTAAATAAATTAAAATTTTTAAAACAGAATTGCCCAGAAATTTTCTTTACAAGAAAAGGAAAATTGTCATTGAAAATAATAAAATTTAAACAAAGTGAGTGCTGTTAGTAGAAGCAGCACTGCTGGATATTTACGCTATTTTTACAGCCGCCATTGTAAATATAAAAATTAATTTTTTCTCTCTTTTCCAACTCGGTTTGCTTTTCATAAAATTTTCAATAACTCCGCGCGATTTTAACAATTCGGGATTTATTGAGGAGTGAATGTGTTTAAAATGCTGCAGCGTGCCTTTCGATTATTTCATTAAGAGTTTTAAAAGAAAAAAAATTAAATTGAAATAAAGGAAAACACCTTCTCCAAAATTTCAGGATCTGTAAGCAACAGTTGGCGCTGTTTTTATTTAAAAACTTTCGCCAAAAAAATATGCGTTCTTTGATTAACTCAGTTTTTAGCATTTCAAAACTTTGCACATATAAATTTTATATTTTTTATAAAATATAGAAGATCGTGGAAATTAGAAAAGCTTTAGTGGAGGCAAAATAAAGAACTAAAATCAAAAATTATTTCAAATGATTTATGTCTTCTTATTTATTTCTTTCGTTTGTTTTAAACACGCTTTCCAACTCCACAACTTTCTCTTTAGCTACAACACTTTTCAAAACATTTTTTTTTTTCTTTTTCTTATGGCAAAAATAATTTATTAGAACTGCAGTAGCCAATTAATTATACATGCAAACTTGTTTTTGGGTAAGAAAATTATGATAATTTAAGTTTAAAAAATTTTTTGCTCTTTTTATTATCCCTTTTTTTGTTGTTGCTGTAATAACAATATATTTGTTGTTGTACCTCTTACTAAAAGGCATGTAAATGCTAATAACCTCAACACTTTCATAGTTGTAGTTTTGTTAAAATAGTTTCTTTAAAAATTTTACAAAATATGCAACAATTAATTAAATGTTTTAACAGAATTAATTTTAATTCATCTTTAATCGAGTTAAATTTGCAACTGATTTTGATTGATTGGAAATGCGTGAATTTTGTATGAAAAAATAATTTCCCTACAATCGATTTCTAATCAAATCTTATCTACTTTAATGGTGCTAAATATTTCAGAATTATCTATATGTATTAGTTTATAATTGTGTATATGTACGTGCGTCTATACTGTTATTATATTTTTTGATTATTGATAGTGGAAAAATGTCTACAAAACTTTCATTTATTTATTTTATTTTATTTCTTTTTGTTTTTTGGTCAGCTTGATATCGCTGTTTTTTTTCACCAGCCCGAAATTCAGGTGGTTTGCAGTTGTAGTAAAATGTTGTAGATAAAAGTAACGTAGTCGTTTATATATATTTCTGTTGAACACCTGTTCAATTTCCCACTTAATAAAATCCTAAAAATAATAATGAGTGCGCACAAATATTAACAATAACTTACATACAAAATCATGCAAGTATGTGTGTGTGTGTGTGTGTGTGTGTGTGTTTGCTTCATGGAGCGGTGGAAATCAGAACTGCCATTTTTTGTTTCCCTGGTTAGAAAGCAGAATTATTAAAAAAAAAGTCGGACTGAAGTGGAAAAAGCCATCAGGAAATGGGACATGAAGAAAATAAATCCACGATAGTACTGCAATTTGTGCAAAACAACTTCAATGTGTCAAGATGACCCAGCAGAACCAATTTTGCAAAAATATCACAAAAAATATTTAAAAAAATTTCCTTAAAAATAAACTGTAGTGCTGCCTTAACGGCTTTAATCTTACAAACGTGCAAAATAAATTATACAAGTCCACATACAACCTAACAAACATTGCAGTTCTGGATGGGTTAATTTCAATTTGTCACACATTTTTAGTGGGATACTTTTAAGCATCTTATCGTCCATCGATATTGAAGATGCATATTCGAACTAAAAGGTATTTTTATGTAAATTTGCACAGTGGAAATAGTTTTTTCTAACTTCTTGTATAAAAATAGTTTTAAATTTGAGGATGCTGTCGGGGGTCGAATTCGACTTCACACTCAGTCATGAATATGTTGTCGAACTTTTCTGATCTGTAATAGAGCAGGATTGTGTTAATTGTTGTCGGTTTGTCTCAAGGACGAAGCCATAACACTGGTCGCAGAATATTACCGAGAGTGAATAACAACGTCATGTACTGAAGAGCAGAATGCAGCGCCCGCCTTTGTCGGTAGCCGTAGCAAATATATTTGCCGACCGGGACATAAAAAGTAAAAATTCTCTAACCTCTTAATCTGTATTTATCTGTCCTATTAACACTATCCTCTGCTTTCCCAGTTCCAGCGCCATGCACTGTATATGTAGGGTTCGTCCCCTGGTGCTGGTTCTACTCATAAAAAAAAACAGGCATAAACAAAATTATTTTAATTCGTTTCGTACTTGAAACGAGGCGTGTACGGACATGTCTCTGCCAATTTTTTTTTTTTATTGAAAACCAATTTTTTATATTTCTTAAATTTCGGTTGCCATAAATTGTGTGCAATCCGTAACAGCCTCGGGTTCTGTGAACTGTTTCTCTTCGTTTGTGTTGAAAACTTAAAATGTTTTCTTTTCTGGAAGTCGTGTAACATTTTTTCACTTTTTCTCTAGAAAGCAACAGTTTAGAGGAGTTATTAATTAGAAATAATTTTTCACAAAACATGTGGGATTAATTTCTAATAAATTTGCTATTTTCAAATCACATAATGCTGCCGTTTTCTATTAAAAAGTGTGAGAAATGTTGCATTATTTTTTGGAAAAGAAAACAACATTCAATAATCCTGATCCTAATTGTTACATTAATTGAATAAAAATTGTTATGTTGTTTGTATTGTCCACAAAAAGAAGGTAGTCTATGAATTTACTTTCGGGTAGTTTACATCGTTCATTATGGCTTTTTCATAATATCTTTTATATTTGGATGAACTTTTGCTAAGAAGATAATTTATTAGTGTCAGTGTGAATGACATGGTTTCAATAAAATTTGGTTTTAGCCATTAAAACCTGGTTTTTTCATACAAAATAATTTTGTTAAAAACAACTTTAAAAAATTTTTGAATTGGCAACGTTGGTTTTTGTGTGTTTTTGCTTGTGCTATGTTGAGTGCTGCCAAGTTATGTATTCGAAACATCTGATAATGTGTAAAGAATGCACAGAAAAACCCACCACATCTGCAGTTTTTCTTTCAGATTTTTCATAAATTTATACGAAATAAGTTTTTAAAGTATTTACTCGTTTTATAAAAGTTTTCCTATACTTTTACAATAATAATTTGAAAAATAAAAATCATTTCCGATATTAAACTGCAATATAAATATATTATTTTTTTATACAAACAAAAACAGCGGCACCACAGTTTGTTCATAAAGTGTTGTAAAATGATGTGTGTAGAAGATATAAATATGCCGATTTAAATATGTTTGACGTAAGAGCTGACGTCGTGACATATTTAAGTGAAAGTTAAATATGTTTTCAAATGCCGCCACTGTCACATTTAACTATACGTCATATAAAATGTAGAGGATATTTTCCTCTACATTTTATACAGATGAGAGCTTTCATATATTGTGATTAAATTTATTGGACACACTGTTTGTTAAGCCTGAATTTTTAATATCTGCATTGTGAACGCAAAATTACATGTTTATGGTTTTAACGCTAAAACCAGTTTTTAAAAACACTTTAACATTTCCGAACTACATCCTTATGGTTAAAAGATATTCCAAAAGCATTTTTACTTATTTTCTATTTAAACCAAAAAATTTCTAAATATAAAATTCAGTAACGAAATCTTCTTGTGCTATTTTTAATCTGCAATTAAAATGATTAAAATATATTTACGCATATATTTCAAGGTAATTAGATTGTGTGTGTGGGTTTTCCTTTCATATGAGTTTAAACTGCGTGAGTATGTACATACTTACACACACGCATGTAAGTATATATGTACATAAATCAAACCACATACACACATGCATGCACGTAAGTACGCATACATGCGTAGCATTTTCAAGCTGTAATAGCATGAGCTCAAGGTTGCTGTTAACTGAATAGGGAATTTTATTATTCTATTTTTTAAAATAACAAACAAAAGAAAAAATAATTTTGGTTAATTGGCTGCACGCCCATTATAGTTCGGGTAAAAAGCATAATTTGCGCGGTAGCACAATAAACGGAAATTTCTTTGCAACCATTTTTTCTGTGTTAAATTTTTAGTACGATGCACAGTGGGAGTGATTTGGCAATAATCCGATCGTAATATAATATCATGCCGCATTTTAGGCGATTCTCAAAATATATTTTGCGCAAAATTTTTCTATACAAGAAGTAAAAAAAAAAATATTGTTATTCGACTAAAAAATTTGAAATATAAAAATTTTCATCGAAAATCGGTCCATTATTATTTGCTTTTGTGAAATTCAAATCTTATTCGATTAGTAATGCTTTTTTTGTAGAATATAAAAAAAAATTTAATATATAAAAAAATTATTAAACTTGTCTTAACTTTAACTAAAAAAGGGCGTTAATTGATTCCGTTTTATAAAAAAAGAAATTCACAAAAATATCTAGCAGCTAAATAAAATTCCGTTAAACGTAATTCTATTAGGCGCATCTTACGATGAAAACCTTTTCAATTTGGTGTTGCTTTAATTGGAGTTTTGTTTTGAACGACTAATCGCTCGATTCATTCAGCGAAGTTTTTATTTAATCGATTATTAATAGACAATTATTTTTGTATTTTATTCGACCTTGTTTTTTACTTAAATTCTTCTTATAATTATTCTTTCAGCTCTAGGTCTGACCTAGAGCCTGAAGAATAATAATAAGAAAGATTATTAATAGAGTTATTTAGGAGTAATCAGCTAATCGATGAACAAAAGGGTTTGGTCAAAATTTATTTTGCATTATTTGACAGGATCTCTTTACAGGGATCTACTAAAATAATTATATAGAAAAATGATTTTCTTAACTTTAATTAATTGAAGATGTCGAAAGCAGCCCATTAGCTTTTTCAAAGTTTTAGTTTTTGCAAAAACTAGAGCGTTCCAAAAGGCCTTCGTTTAAGACTTTTTATGTCTGTATCTGTCTGTCCCTATAATGGCATGAGATATCATTCGGTTGCATAATTATATTTTATATAAAAACAATTCTTAAATTTTGTTTTCTATATAATTATAAAAGAAAATGAATAAAAATTAAATAAAAATTTTCGTCTGCAACAACAAGAAAAGCTGAAATATGTGTTTGCTTTCTTTATAAATTCGCAAACGAAAATTTTTAATTTTATTTATAAAAACTGACTGTTAACCTACACAGTCCTCAGCTGTGCCAAGCCTATGAAGACCTGAACTGTCAACAAATTTTTTAATGTCTGGACTTTTTACAATTCGAATGAAAATATTTAATGTAAAAGTAATTTTGATGAAATATAATTAAATAGTACGTTTTTTACTTTGTTTTGTTTTAAAAATTAGAAATTTGTTCACTTAAAAACTTAAATAATTGCCAAACGAAAATTATATCGATAAAGTTATGGCGGGGAATCGGGATGAGTAAAAATTCCAGTGCGTGATGGAAAACTGTTTAATTTCAACGTGTTTGCTACAGTCGATTTGCCAATAATTTTCAAAGTTTTTCCAGTTTGATAAATTTCTTTTCATATCTTCTGAATAGTCATTGAAAATTCAACAAATTAAAGCTGCCTCAAAATCTGTCAGAATTCGAGACACAGTGTCAAATCTGTAGTTTTTTATCACACACCTGAATGTATTAATTCATTTTTTTCTTTTCGCAATTTTCAAATATTTTCGAAAACTTTTTCACATTGACTTTTAAAGTGAAAAACTCGAAACTAATTTAAATACAAGTTCAAAAGATAATTAACTAACGAGTTTTGTATTTAAATGACAAGTCAGACAATTGTTATTAAATATAAATAAAATGTTTTGCTTGTCAAAATTATTTTTCTTCCAAAAAACATACGACTGATAAATATTTATCATTTTCTTTCTCTCTGTAATTCCATGTCACATCCTTCCATGATCTTTTGTCTTTGTGATACGCAACATTTTCGCTATGAATTCAAAGAGTAAAGCCAAAAGAACTTCAACTGACTACTAAGCTACGCCCTAATGTACACACGCACACACACATGTGGCCATAAATACATACGCGGTACTTACGAGCATGTGTGCGTTTAAATGTCCGTTTTAATGTTAATGCACGCAATAGTATTTACTGTGCTTTTTATAATTTAACCCAATTAATGAAATGAAACGCATAAAACAAAGCCTACACATTAATTCAATTTCTGCCAGCGGCATTTGCAGTCGGTAGCCTGCTGTGGTGAATGTGTTCGATACTTTACTTTGCTTTTCAAAATAAGTATATAAAATTTATATTAAAAATAGATTTAAAGACAGTAAAATTTGTTGAAATTTTGTATTAGTGATTTAAGCAATAAACACAATAACGACAGCAGACTACAGACTACAACTTGTCAAATATAGAATACATGTGCGTAAATACGAATGATTATTTTTACTATCACAGGCAACACGGCTACTGGTTGTTGTCTCTGCTGTTTTTGTGGTTTTAGTCAAAGTAAACTAATTTCTATTTTAGTGAGCGACAATGAGTAGATACAATGTTGCCAGCATAATATAAATAAATGCAATTATTGTAAACTTGGAAATATACTATTTTTTTATACAAAAAGAAACAACAAACTATAATGAAATGATTTCTTGTCATATACTGTGAACTTTAAATATATTTTAATGGAATAACACTATTTAAAAGTATTAAATATATGAAAGCGGCTACACTGGCGTTTGAAGAGAATTCGACTACAAACAACAACACATGGTTAATGATTTGGTGGTGTCGTTCTAAAAATAATTAAGTAGCTGACTATGAGGCGACGATTAAAGCCAATGAATTTTGTGGTCGTTGTTCGTGTAGCCTGCTGTCGTTATTGTGTTTAATGCTTAATAGATAAAATGTATTATAGTTGTACTACGATTTCTTGGAAAAGCAACAAAAAATTTATTTCTTTTTTGAATAAACATTTCAGGGCGAATTCATAAAACTCTATTACACGTTTATAAGCTTCTTATTTTAGGTTTTTAGTTAGTCCTTACGATTTCACTGGGGCTAATTAACGTCATCCTTCACACAAAAAGTTGTTTGTCAATATTACGTTCAGAATAACTCAAAACCGTTTAGTATATAAGAAAACTATAGGACAAGTTCTTAATCGTTTGAATATTTTGTCTCTTTTCTTTTCTCTTTTTTGGTACCGTGGATGCACGGCTTGGCGAAGCACATCCAAAAAATCGTTTTTTCTAAACATGTTGAGTAGAAGTTCACTTTCAGTAAAAGAGAACTTAATAGGGCTTTAATTTTAGTCGACTAACCGTTCGATTATTAAATCGAAGTTTTGATTTAATCGATTATCAATAGGGTTATTTAACATTAATCATTTAACCGATCAATAAAAGTGTTTGATAAATTAATTGTGCTTCGCATTATCAATTAATAGATCGATTAATTAATCGAAGTTTTAATTTAATCGCTTAATGATGGGGTCATTTAGGATTAATCAGTTAACCGATTAATTGATCAAACATAACCTCAAAATAATGCAAATTTGATAAATTGATTGTATTTTGCATTATTTTGAGGTTATGTTTTAATCGACTAACCGCTCGATTAATTATTCAAAGTTTTGATTTAATCGATTATCAATAGGGTTGACGAATAAAAGTGTTTTGAAAAATTAATTGTATTTCGCATTATTTTGAGGTTTTTTAACAACATGGTTTTATAATTTACAGAGATCTGCTAGAATAATTTTTTAGAAAATATTTTGGGAACAAATAATTTTCTCGATTTCAAAAAATCCTTTAATAACTGCAGATATTGAAGAAGTCGACTTTTTTTTAAGTCTTTTCTTAAATTGTTAACAATTTACTGATTTGAGTGTTTCGAAATCTCAACACTGCAAATAGTTTCGATTAACTCCAAGAAAGGACTATTTGCATTTTCATTATCAGACAGACAGTTCAGTGCTGAACATTCAAAAAGTTTATTTTTGAATTTCCCAGTTAATATTCTTGAGCTGCATATAAAATACTTTTAGCTGAAGGAATTGTTCTCGAGTAATCCTTAAATATTGAATCAAATTATTTGATATTGATTGTATTGATTTGCAGTTAAATTATTCCCTATAGTGATAATGGGACCAGGTAGCGGTCTTAACGTTTTCAAATTTCATACCTTTTTTACATGAGAAAAAATTTATAAAACCCTTAAAAAATATTTAAAACACCAAATTTTGTTTCCACGCTTAATCAACCGAGATCAACCGGTTTAACCATTAATCAAAAATAGCCATTAATCAAGCAGTTAATAGCTTTGGAGTTACTCGGGTAACCGATCAGCAGTCATCCGATTGAATACCCTAAATTGAAAACACTTCTGATTGATTTTTATCATTATAAACCAACGGGCTTGTTTTTAAAGAATTTGTTATTGCAAGTAAATGGTTTTATATGTGTTGGTGCAAATGCATGTATTTGTGCAAATAACTTAAAAAATTTGCTTGCTGGTGTTCAAAATTCTGCATCTAGTATTTGCTAAATTAACAACGACTGCTGAAAATACCACTTTGACTTCAACAACTTCATTCAAAAAAGTTGCTTAACAAACTTTCTTTTAAAATAAATTGCTAAAAGTAGAACTAAGATTGAAGTGCTGGTTTGTTGTTGCACTAAAACTTTGAAAATGATAATAAACATTTAAAAGAAATAACTTCTCAAACTGCATTTTATATCTATTAATTTTGCTGAACAAAAACTTTAACAATCCCAAGATGTTTATCGGACGAAAGTACTCCAACTAGAAACTAGTAATTCGTTTCCATTTTTAGACGTTTAAACTTTAAAACTCAAAATGTGTATCAGCGTGTGTGTTATCTTGTTATAGAGCTAAAATACCTACACTTCCGTTTCCTCCTCGATAGCACTATTTTAGTTTCTCACTTTATAATGGGTTTCCTTTTTATTAAGCACACACACACACACTTACACACTCGCCCATTCACATGTTCAGTTCTCTAGGAACTCATACAGAGACACAAACTTGTTTCTCTTACAGCACACATTCTCTGTAGTAATAAATATTAATAAAGTTGTTGGTATTGTTGCTGCTGCTATTGCTTTAAATTGTTGTTGTTTTTCATTTCATTCAATCGATACTCATTAAACTTTCCAAAAATTATTATTAAATTAAATGTAAAACTCAAACTCAAACTCAAGCGAAAGAATTATTACACTCACTCAATGATGTTGCAACAACTTTTTCTTTTTTTGTTGTAATTATTGTTTGTATATAAATTTAAACAAAATTTATATAAGCATTTTTATTTGTTATTTTTAATCTTTTTTTAATTAAAATATTGCCTGCACAAATTTGTATTGCTTTTTTTAGTTGTATTAAATTAATTATTGCATTAAGTATTCGTTACAAGATTTTTTGTTTGTTAACTTTTTACTTCACATTGTAAAAAACGTTTGCAGTGTTGGTAGTTAACCGCGCTAAGCTTAACCGTTTTATTTGAAAATGTCCATCCTTTTCGAAAAAGTCATTCAAAGCGACTGACATTTTTGCCAAACAAAATTCACTTGAAAGTGGTATTCTAATCCACAACGTAGTTGTCCTACAAAATACTTCATACAACCCATGTCATCCCCAAACATTTGCTATCTCTCTACCATTTATTCGTTTCCTCGTTCCTTCGGTCATTTGTATGTACTCGTATGTGTCTACATACACATGCATGCGCACGTTTATATGTGTGTGTATTAGGGAGGTCATTTGTAGTATGAAAAAAAAACTAAAAGTATTGAATTGCTTTCTGTTACTCTGCAGTGGCGCCGATCGTAAATACGGTCTCTGGCTCTGGTCCGATTCTAAGACGATGTACATTAAGGAATCGTTCAGCTTAAATGTCCACTGATTTAATGGCAACTTATTCAAGAGGTGACATTTTAATATTATATTTTAAAACTTCTTTTGCAGAGGCTGCAATAATTTGCACACGGTTATTAGAGCGCATGCCTTTGGCAGTTTGAAGATTTACTTCCAGCCGTTTTTATTTCCACGAGCGTTCAATATATTTCAGATTTTGTTCGGAAATAAGGATTTTCGGTTTTAGTTTTAGAAATTTTCAGCAGAATAAAAACTATTTGCAATTTTTTTATATGTAAAGGAAAGTGTCTCCTGTTTAACTCCCCGCTACGAAAGTTTAAAAAATCCGAAAGTTATCGGTTTTATCCCGTTTTGAAAATATTGGGTTCTCATCAGAACTCGACATTTTGAGATCCTGGGAAGCTTCCTTGACTAATTTTGATAACCAGTCACTGTCTGTGCGTATGAGAGTATGTGTGTGTGTAAGTATGTGTCCCTCTTATAACTTTGGAACAGTTTAACCGATTTCAATCCAACTATAGGCGTTCTAAAGGGTTCTACTGAACTTGGATTTCGTATGGATTTAAAGTTTAAATTTTAAAACGATTTGAACGGGTAGATTTCAAGAAATTTTTTCTAAAAAAAATCTTGTTTAAGGTATTTTTTTAATAACATTTTGAATAGATTTACCGATTGACAACAGAAACTAATCACCTCTCAAGCTAAAGAAACCACTTCGGCCATTGTAAATCGGGTCAAAATCGGACAATCCGTTAATGAGACATCGTGAACGAAACAAATCGAAAAAAACAATTTTTCTTAACACACTCCCAAATTATATTCTAATCAGTTAGAGTTCTCGATTCTTTTATGGTAATCGGAAACTATATCACTCACCAGTTATCGCATGGGAATCGGTTGATTCGAAAATTAAAATAATAGCGTTTTAGTTCGAAGAGCTCAAAATCATAGAATCATATAAAAACCAGGTTAAGATATCTGTGCGGCTAAAATAAGTGGGAAGTTACAGGGATGGCCTTTACAGTCTTTAATATTTTTTCTCTTGCACTTATAACTCAGGGAATGACTCCTCCATATGCAGTACATTTTGGATGAACTAGAAAGGAGGGGATAGTGTTCACAGGACAAGTGACAGATTAGAATATGGGAAATTTCTTTATATCTATTTTTACTTCCCGCTTTGCTGGTGAATTCCTTGAGTCGAATTATTTATTGAGTTAAATTTGATGACATATCGCGTACAAAGTCCCTAAAAAAATACTTCTCTGTAAAAGCCGTAGTCCACTAGGCTTCATGAAGAAAAAAAACACAAAAGCTGGAAACAAGTATTTTAATTAGCTTTCAGATTACTAAAATAATTATAGCGAATGACAGCAGTGACTGAAAAAAAAATTTTAAAGTGAACGACCCTAATGCATATGCACATATACATACAAAATGTATGTATTTTTATATGTATGCAAGTGTGCACGTTGGTTTGTAATCTGTGCACTGCTGTTTTTGACTTCATTTTTCATTTCATATCGAAACATTTTCACCACATCTAACATTTTATGTACGACTGGATATTTGTAAGTTGTTTTGTCGGTGTGCCAGCGAGCGAATCGTGTTCATACAACAATAACATTTGGGTCTTCGTGCATTTACAATATTTATGTAAGTAAAATTAACTTGAATGTAGCAGGTGATTATTTAATATACTTTTATGGGCTTCAGTTAAATCTTTAGATGCTCAGCACGATGATTTAAAGACTTCGATAAACCAAAATATTTTAATCTCAAAGAAATCAAGATATCACAATGAGATAGTGTTGGCAAATTCCACTACTTTTCAGCACTCGATAACTTTAAAGATATTTTTGAATGTTTATGTATTTATTAGATTTTCTAGAGGTTTTTATCTTTAGACAACTTTATTTTAGCGTTAGTTCTTATGCAGAGTTGTATTTTAGCCACAAAATCTTCAAATAACTTGGTAAAAAAAAAATTCAACTCTCAAAGTATTGAGTATCTATTTTTGGTTACTGAGTATCAAAAAATTATTTAAAGTATTTGATACTCGGGTACTAACTACTCAATATTTTGCCATCACCATAATAAAATTCCACAGGGCTACGGCGTAGTTTAATTTACTTGCAAATGGTCGTAAAGAGGGCATGACGCACAGTGGGATTTTGGTGTCAAACACCTCATTTTTCTACCACTTAATTTCAAAACTTAAATGTTTTTTTTAAACTGTTCAAATAACAAATATCTGTGTGTAACTAAAAATAAGTTTCTGATTTTTGAAAATTTTAAATTTTCCTAGCGGGAAGTTAAAAAATTTTAAATTATAGAATTTAAGTGGATTACATACGAGGGTGCTAAGCAATAAATTATTTACAATTTCATGCAATTCAGAAAATAAATACCATTTTATTTTAATATATTTAAAAAAAAAACAGACGGTCAAGCAGATATGCCCAAATCTATGAACTTCTAAATTTTAACGTTTATTTGCTATAAAAAAATATGGAAAGCGGTTGACCCCAAAGGCCGTCCCTGTAACTTCCCAGTAATATTAACACTTGGGGTATTCACACTGTGTGCTATGCAGCCATATTGTCATAAAGTCATAATATTTTAGACCAGTTTAAATAACTTGTTGTTGTGCTGCATACAAAAAAGTCAGAAAACAATAGCACTCTTTCAGGTGTATTTTTGTTTTGTCATAAAACAGTTCTAGAGATCTGCGTCGAACGGCTGAAAAGCTTTAGGCGAGACGGCGATAATATATGTTTGCCACCGTGACTTATATACTCGTATGATTTACGACTAAAATAACGGCAAAATAATTATTCATACCTATATATGTCTGTACATTTATTCACATTTTTATAACAGAAAAAAATTAAGAGAGAGTTAAATTGCAAGATCTAAATATAAACTAGACAAAAATTTCTATCGTTTAACTTATGCAACTGGCAGCCACTGTAAGTTTTTCCAATTCCCGCCGCCAAAAAGGTGTATTCAGCTCATATCTAGACAGCAGCTGTCTTAGTTCATACATACAAATTCCTTTAGCAGACTAAGTTATGACGGGTTGCTCACACTAGTCATATTTTGCGAGCTATTATTTTATGACTTATGACTTTATGACTACAGTGTGAGTCCCACAACTATATTTTTAATTTTCAAATCAAGTGACTCCCACGTGATAAACGGTGATTTATATAGTTTTCAATGAGTAGAAAACAGTCGAGAACACCAACTGATCAGGGGGGTAAATTAAATTGTATTGAAATTTCGATTGGTACCGAATGCAGTCATTTGGCCCCTGATATATAATTTTGGTTTCTGATTTTGACTAGATATATAATGAACGACGTGGTTTTTAATGCCAAAAGCTTTTTTTGTGATTTGATTTTGGAATAGATCGAAAAAGACAATTACAAATTTAAAAAAAATACGTTTGAAATTTATGAGCTCGTACAAAAAATGTACTAATCGAAAGAAAACACCCGTTACAAGAATGTGAGTGTGTACCGAAAATTGGTTCGAACAAAGCAACAATTTTCTTTCTATTCCTATTGAGGTTAATAGTTTTTTTTCTTTTTTTTTTGTGAACAAATAAGAACTTGTTTTATCATGGTTAAGGAGTGTTCACACAATTTGTATTTCTCATGTAACTCCCTTAAACTTTTCCACAACATATTTTGGGAGAATAGAACAAAAACACGAATGTCATATAAATGTTTATATAGATCGGAAATTCTCTCTCGGTTTTTTTTTTATAGAATATATAAATGACTTGGGAAATAAACATCGTGTAAATGTTCAGACTTTTGTTGTGGACGCAGGTGGACAACCTTTAATATTTGTATTGCACGAGTACGTTCCAAAGTAAATAGAACACTGGGAAAATACAAGCACAACAACATATTATAAAATCGATTTATTTTATAAAAAATAAAGATTTACACAATATGAAATCACTATTATTGCTAGTCGGCCAATAGGTCTTTCGATGTGAAATAAATTGGTAATTAAGGAAGAGCGCCGCAGCGGCTCGAGTACTAAAAATAAAATATAAAATTTTACAAAAATTTCATTGAAAGAAAAAAAACTTCTTTGTATAAATTTGTTGCGGCTGAATAAAAAAGAAATTTACAAAATTCGGAATAATATTTTTTCAATATCTTATGAATACCAAATTTAGTACAATTTTAGTACATTGAAACGAATGCCAGTCATGATTGAAGATTGAAAATTCTTTTATTCGTTACTTGCAGTCTTGAGATCTTCAAATCATTAAAACTTTACAATTTTCAGTATTTCGAAATTTGAATTTCTTTTTTCCAAATTTTTAAAAAATTCAAAACTATAATTGAGCGCATTTTACTGTGTTTAAAGAAGACCCAAAATATTTTTTTGAAATTATTCTAACTTTTAAGAAATAAAAAATATTTTCTCGAATATTTTTCGTTCACAATATCGCACAAACAGACCAATCGATTTTAACCCGATTTGAGCGATCGACGTGGGGTTTAAATGTCAAGAGCTGGTTAGTTTGTGCAATCATTGGTTAAGATATTTTATATTTAGATATTAATAAATTTACCAGTTCGAATCGGTTCACAAGATTTCCAGGTTTGACAGAAATCTTTAGAACGCCTCCAGTTTGGTTAGATTTGGTTCAGACGTTCAAAAGTTACAAGCGGGTCACATAATTATATATACACACACACATACAGACATTCCGA
Source organism: Linnaemya vulpina (assembly GCA_963675445.1). NCBI lineage: Eukaryota > Metazoa > Arthropoda > Insecta > Diptera > Tachinidae > Linnaemya > Linnaemya vulpina. The sequence continues at coordinate 29,126,095 of OY776277.1, read as the reverse complement.
TACCCTCTCAAAATTAGTCAGGATAGCTTTTTCTCGATGTTCTGATGAGAACTCGCTTTTTGTAAAACGAGGTAAAACTTATTCTGCAGACTCGGTCACGCTTACACGACTATTGGGACAGTCGCTAACAAAACTGTTCAAAGCAAAATTTTATTTATATTTAAACTTTTTTCAAATCTACTCTTTAAGGCGTGCTTAACTTGCCCGCCTCAGTTTTCCTTTCATTCTTATTTCTGTATTTCTTTCTTCGTCGCTGTTGCTGCTTGTTTTTTCCCCTTTTTTTTGTAGTTGCAGTTCTACCAACTCATTTCCGTTTAGTACTTGAAGTCTCAGTACACAGTTTTTTATTTTGTGTTTTTATTGTTGTTGTAGCGTTCGTGTAATGATTATTACCAAATTCAACACTAACAACAGGCTGTTTATTGTTATTTATTATTTTTGTTCTACATTTAAACATTTTAATTTCATTTTTCTTGAGCTCAAGTAGATTCAACAATTGAGAATTCAAGTGTAGAGTGGATATGATACAGTGAGTAAATTTTCGCTTGTCTTAATGTGCACGCTACTGGAGCGCTGTTCACATTATTACATAACGCAGCAATGGAGGAGGGTGAATCAGATATTTTTTTGTGTTACGTAGCTGGTGAACACTGACGAAACTTGGTGAGTGACATTTTTGATATCATCTAACAGAAAAAAAAAAATCATTCATGATGATCGTCAATTGTTATTATCCATTAAAATCGTTTCGATTTTTTCTACTGTTAATGGGCCAACAAATTAATGACTGGCATTTATTTGTAGCATTATTTTTCTTAGATAATAGATAATTATTTCAATGATCTAAATAGGTACTCATTTACATATGGGTATTTCCATATTAAAACAACAAAGAGCTAGACACGACCCCTTTCGATTTGGATTAAATTGGGTCAGAGGTTCCACTTCGTTCTATTTAATAATTTTATTTACTTTTTTTTTCAAAGTTATATCATGTTAAAAATGTCTTTATTTCTAAGCAATTTTTCAGTTCTTTTTGTGAAATACTCTTCACGTATTTAGTTCCCATTATAATACAATTTATTGATATATAAAAACTAGATAGTGCCACGCCTATATTAAGTAAATATTCTCTCCCTTGAAAAAATGAAATTTTAAAAATTTTAACAAACAGGTTACAAAGAAATACAAACTGTCCTGAATTCCTCGAATCATTCGGAAAAATCTATTTCCATTATTTTCTTAGCATAATTCAAATACGAAATAGAAAATCACAAACTCAATGGAAAAGAAGTAAAAACCGCTGCAAATTAGCTTATTTTTCGAAATGGTAATTTCTTACACATGCAAACATACACCAGCATGTAAATATGTATGTACACATATAAAAGTATGTGTATGTATAAGTAAATATAAATATTGTATACATTCCAACAAAAAAGAACAAATCGACAAAATTGTATTCCCCTGTTCATGTTAATGTCATTTGTCTTGGCAATGGAATGAAGTTTTTATAATTTTTTATTTTCTTTTATTTTATGTCTGCTTCCCCCTTTACAATTTGGGTCAACAGTCGAACGAAACCAATATTTACGCCAAATTATATAGTCAGCGTGAGGTAAAACTATGTAAATATTATCAACCATATTCATAATAAAGTATTTAAGATATAAATATTTTGGTAAAATATATTTCTTTTTAATATATTTAAAATTTCAATGTCTCCTATCGCATTAAAATAAATACTTAATTAATGGCTTGAGAGTTTCACATGTCCATATATTATTAAGTATTTACAATGAATCGATAGGACATGAAGGAAATGAGCCAACGGTAACACTATTCGATCCCACTTGTTATGACTCAGTCTTTGATTCCTCAGTTTGGTAAAATGTATCATAAGATTTGTATAAATAAGAAGTCTGATCACATTCGCACTATTAACGTGGCAAAAGTGATAAAACTGCTCTCATCAGCACTGACAATGGGAGTGTGCCGGATTCTAGAAATAATGCTGTCCTGTTCACGTTAGTTTCCATATCAAATTGATTCCATATATTCAAGCTCAAAATCAAATATTCAATTTAAAATTAACTTTTCAATTAACAGTTTTAATGATGAATTCAAATTTTTTATTAGATCGGATCTGTACCGATTTCTGGAACCGTTATAACATCTGATCAGCGTTATTTGTGTAATTTTTCCATTAAAATTTTTATCAAGTCTTTTGGAAAAAAATATATGTTACGAACAATAGCCTGTTAATCGTAGGGCCATTATTACAACTTCATGTTAGTTAAAAGTAGGGTTTTACAAATCGCATAAAAAGTTTGTCTTTATTCCAAAGATTCCTTAATTTACCAGGTGTAGGATGAGCCTGCTTTGAACTTATCGTTGGAAGTTGTAATAACGGCCCTTAATTGAACAATTTATTTTTATTGTCTTATTAATTAAGCTGGAGATATTTTTTTTTATATTATTAAAAATTTTATTTAAATAATCGAAATAGTTTTTTTTTATAAAGCAATAAATCATTAAACACAATAACGGCAGCAGGCTAGACGAACACCGACTACAAAAGCCGTTGGCTACAATCGTCGCCTTGTAGTCAGCTACTTAATTATTTTTAGAACGACACCACCAAATCAATAACCATGTGTTATTGTTTGTAGTAGAATTATCTTCAAACGCCCAGTGTAGCCGCTTTCATATATTAATACTCTTATGAGTATTAAATATATGACATGAAATCAATTTATTAGCTTGGAAATATAGTTTGTTGTTTCTCTTTGTATAATAAAATAGTATATTTCCAAGTTAACAATAATTGAATTTATTTATATTATGCTGGCAACATTGCATGTACTCATTGTCGCTCACCAAAATAGAAATTAGTTTAATTTGACTACAACCACAAAAACAGCACGGACAACAACCAGCAGCCGTGTTGCCTGTAGTAGTAAAAATAATCATGCTCATATACGCACATGTATTCTATTTTTGACAAGTTGTAGTCTGTAGCCTGCTGTCGTTATTGTGTTTAGTGCTTAATGCGTATAATAATTTGTATATGTCTTTTGCCAGCTTGAAAATGAATGTCCCTAATAAATAAGAGCCCCCGAAAAGATAGGAATAAAAAAATTTAATGGGAAAACTTAATGTGCCAACTGTTCAATCATTGTTGACATCTGGATGAATTATTATTAAGGCCATCGTTAACTATTTCTGCATAAAATTTACCTCTGGGACTTTTTGTTGTTGGTTTTTCCTTTCGAACAAATATTGTTGTTCTTTAATGCAACTGGCTGCTTAAGCATTACGCAGTTCGGCATATGTCAATATATATTGGCCGATATATAAGTAAAACGTACCATGATCTGAAAGTAAATGTTGGAAAAAAATAGGGGGAAAGGTAAGCCAACAAAATTTTATTAGAGCTTCATTTTTAAGGGAATAGCAAAATATCATTTATAAACGTTATCAAAACCACATCAAGCATTTGTAAAAATTTATTGGTATATGTGACAGGGACTATAATAAAAGAATTTTGATTTTTGGCATCATTTTTGCCAATCGATTTCGATGAATGCATTACTTTTACTGTACAAATTCGTAAACTTTTTCAATGAGCTTTCAAACAGAACGATGTCGGATGGAAGGAAGAAAAATTTTTGACTTATTTTCAACTTTTAATTGTGACAGAAAATTATAAAAAAATTTTGAATTATATGTTCTGTTAGTTAAAAATTCAATTTTCAGCCCATAAAATTCAAAATATTAAAAAACAACATATTTTCGTTTAAATATTATCCAGAGTTCTTTATTATTTATAATAAAAACTTTTTTAAAAAATATCGTTTCATTAAATTAAATCAGTGAAGTTACTGCGACCTACTTCGATTGCGAAGGGGTATTCATCTTTTCAATTATCCTTTTCTGACTGTCCTATAAAATCCGACATGCTTCAAAGCAAACTTGACGAGCAAAAATGCAAATTCAAGAAACATTTAAAAGCTTCTTTCAACACACACACAAACACACTCGAACCCTTAAATAGTCAGAACAAAAATAAAACAGAAATAAAATATTCAATAGATTTAAAATGACAAATAGTAACTGCAATCGAATAGTCAAACTGGCGGTCTAACTTTGCGAGTGCATTAAATAATTAATTAATTATGAGCGATAGAATAGAACGAAAATGAAAATGTGCAATTGATACGGGCACACATTCAAGTGCATTAATTATACAATTATCGATTGTCCAGATTAACTATTCAAAAAAAGTTTTTTTAATGCTAAAAGTATTTTTTTTTCATAAAAATTTTAAATTTCAATCATTCTCCCGCATAAAAGGATCGATGGACAGCTTGAGCTTGCGGCACAATTCGACTTCCATCGTACCCAGTGGGACTTGCGAAGGCCACCACTTCTTTGAAATGAACTACTCGCCATTATATCTTCTTGAAAAAATCAATAAAATATTATTACAAATTATGAAATCAATTGAAAGTTATTTTAGTTTTTGCAACTTTATCTCAACTTTTCAATCAAACCAACTTCATTGTGTTATGGCAGCTTTAATTCAGCCCCCCTAATATTCACTCAAATAAATGTCCTTAATGTACACAGCGTTTTAATTATTTAAGCGTTAGTTTATTTATAAACACATACGTGAATATACCAAAAATATTATAAAAACAAATAAAAATAAAACCAAACAAAAACCCATTAAGTAAATAAATTGAAAAAAAAAAATATCCATCAAAAGGTGTCTCATTTGGAGGAGTTTTATTGTAGACAATAAAAGGAATAAAAAAATCGGTTGTACTTAAAATTGTTCTGGAACAAAGTAAAGCAATTTTATTTGCATACGGGAATGCTTCTTCTTCTTCTTCTTCTTCTTATAGGTAGTTGCTAGATGAAGCAAAAGTAATTTTAAAAATATCTCTGCAGCATATCAATTGTTTGTTTAATTATTTTAAAGAGCGTGTGTTTATATAAAAGCTTCACCAAACTAAATGAGAATTACAATAACATAAAAACAACTTCTGTTAATTAAAGTTCACAAAAGATTAGTGCCCTTAAAAATCTTAAGTTTAAAAAATCTTATAGATCGAAAGTTAATGTCCAATCACCAACGTATTGGAAAAGTCTGAAGGCAACATGTACGAAATAGTACATCGTTTAAAAGCCTTTGACGAGACTGATACAACTGTAACTTAAACTTTACTATTCATACCATCTTCCCTTAAGATCATAAACTGAATATGTTTGATGATGTTTAATAAATTTTATATTGATTCTAGTGATAACCATTCATGAGTTGGATCTTGCCAAAAAGTTAAATTCATTAAAGATTTTGGCCTCTTTTGATCCGTTCCCATCGGAGACAATATATTTGAATCTATTAACAATTCGATTATCTTATTATTACAAAAATTATTTATTAAAAAAGTGATTTTTGGAAAGTGTTTTGCACACTAAATTTTAATACTTCAAAATGTTTTCGCAAAAAGTCAAAGTGATCCTGTAAGCATTTCCTGAGGGTTCTTCAGACAACTTGAAAAAAAAAGAACAGCGCAATTATATATAAACAATTTTACGTATAACAATAGCAATTGTTGTTGCATATATAAAAAAAAATTGTTATATAAAAATAGCAATTCTTGAAGGAATCACAGCAGAAGAGGAATTCATACAAAAAGGTATTAACACTAGAAGCTCAGTGGTCCCATTTTTGTTCCGCACATGAGTTTGACAGCCCATAACTCTTTTAATATTTTTATTTAGTTCTCTGAAACCATTCAACTTTTTTTTAATTTTTCATAATTTTGAAGTTAAAAATCTATAAAAGTTTGTAACACTCCGATTTAATGAATGAAAAAAATCTAATTTGCCTAGAATTGCACTGAAAGTTGTCTCATCAGTATTCCAATAAACTGAAAATATTATATATTTTGGGGAATTGTCTTTTTAAACTCTGCAGTTTGAATTATGGGCTGTTTCTTTTTTCCAAAAATCTTACTAAAAAATGAGTTTTTATTAATATTTATTTCTTTTTTTCAATATAAGACTAGCTATTGCTTTTGAAAGCTTAAAATGGCATAAGATGTACCTGATCTACATCATAGTATACCAACTGAAGAGGTTTGAAAGTTTTATAAAACCCAACCCGAGTCTATCCAAAAGTATAACTTCACAATGCAACACACTTTACAACGAATAACAATTTTCTATATCAACCAACAAAAATAAAACTGAATACATGAACACAATAAATAAAATTATGTTTGTATTTTTCTCTTTGTATAAACCATATGGTTACTTTTACATGAAATCTATTTTTAAATGGAATATTTACAAACTCACTCGCTGGCCGTCTGTCTCACTAAATTAATGTGCTGCTGGTAAAAGTGACAGTCTGCTTTAAAAACAAACGAATAAAAACATGAAAAATACCAACAAAATGGCACAAATCTATAATCTGCGTTTGCTGTTTCATTTACAGCAGGGGCGTAATGTTGGTGATGGCAGTAGATCAGGCCTTGAGAAAATTAGAATAAAACATTCTTAATTATCTCCCACATAGCGAGAGATCTTGAGAACAATATTAAAGTAATACGAGCCTGCCAGTCCAACGGTCGTAAATTCGATTCCCGTCTGAGACAAGGTAAATCGTTTTGCGGGTTTGTGCCCTACCAATAACATTCTAATTACTTTTTGAAGGAGCTTTTCATTTCGAAAGTATAACTCTTGTTGACCTACCAGTTCACGGCCCCCTACTTTAATTAATGTTACTTCAACTTTATTTTCTTTATCCTGAAATAAATTTTATATGTGCATGCATACATCTGCATATATTATTTATTTAGATATGCGTGAATGTCTGTATGTGTGCACAACATATAATTATGAAATTATCCATTGACACTTTTAATTAAATGTCAGGGTAATTATTATGTGTGTGCGTGCGTGTGTGTGTGTGTGCTTAATGGAAAGTTACTGTCAGTGCACTTAAGGGGACATGCTAGTGTGGGAAGTATCACTTCATTTGCAAATGCAAAATATAACTGACGTAGCAATCCTCAAATTTGTCTTCGCATTTGTTGGAAAAAGTTAGTGAGTGTGTATGGGTTAGTTGAAAGCCTTGTTGTATGCCTGTATTAGTTAATTGTTAATGTCCACAGTGTTGTTTCTTTAATGTCCATTTGCATTTCGTGTCGTCCCTGGGCTTTACTAATTTCACGTTCGCCATATTCGTTCTAGAAACTAACGATTGAGTTCAATGGTCGCGTAAACTATGAGCCAACACCCGCACTCTGCCCGAATACTGAAAATTTTTAGCCAGCTGATTTCTTATAGTTCACAAGACCCAGTCCTTTCACGAATCACAACTCAGGGAGTTTTTGTGTCGTAGCTTGAATCTGCAGCCATATAAACTTCAACTTATCAGGCTGCTGAAGTCACACGACCATACAGAACAATTAGTTTTGACTGAATACGGTCTCGAGCAATTAGAAACTGGGCGTAATTTTTAATTGAAAATTATTATATTCAGTGATGAATTCGATTACTAAATGAATGCTTGAGTAAACAAAAAAAAATTTTTCCTAATTGGTACTATGCCATTTCGCACAAGAGCCAAGCAATTCACTATTTGGTATAGATTTTTGACTGGCGGCTTCACTATTTCATATTTCTTTGACAACGATGATTAATAGCTTTTTATTCCTCCTGAATTATATATTATGGATGCCAGTGACATGTGGAAAGCGTTACTTAATAGAATTACAGTTCCTATGCTGGTGATTTGAGGAAGCAGTCATCTCACGTAGTGCTCAAGTGAATCGGCCAACAAATCATGCCTTTTGTTGCCACTCGTCTTATCGGAAAATAAAATTTTGAATGGGCGAAGTGCACGATAAGTTTGACCAGCAGAACTATTATTTTGGTTAAAAATTTCTACAATTTGCACGCGTTGCTCTGGTGTAAGTCGATCCATAATAAAATGTCAAAGTAAACTAAATAAAAAGTAACTATCAGCTGTTAAATGGGTGGTCAAATAAAGCAGTGATGCCAACTGAAAGTTGTATCACTCTATAAAAAACACCCTGTACAATGAAATCAATAGGTCTTTCAGAAAAATAAAAATTTTCAATAATATCACACTCACTTTGTTTTATATCAGTATAAAAAAACGAGTATAATCTGAATGAGAGTCTTTCTATATCGTCTCCATAGTTAAAGGGTGCCCGGAATTCGTTAAAGCTGAACACATCGTATTTATTTGTTTTCAATTACTATCTTAAATTGTACTGCAGCCAAAGTTCTCAATTGTTACAAATAAATTCAATTCAAAGTTATAAGAATGTAATAAAATGATCTTGAATTTACAATTGTATTACACTCGCAATCATTTACAGAAGGTCTGAATGAAGATAAAAAAAACAAAAGATTTTGCATTCAGCACAACATTTTTGCCTCATTTCCTTTTCATATTCATTTTTCGTTATCAGTATGCGCCAGAACAGTTGACTCTGCTGCATGTTGGCAGAGGATTGGCACTTGTCGATCAGTGTAATTATGCATGCGACTGACTACCAAATGAAATTGATGAAATACAAATTGTTTGCATTTAAAAAAAACATGAGTTAATTTTTAATGAAGAAGGAAATCAGGCAAACAACATGTTTAAGATTCCGATTACAATTTGTAAAAAAAAAATTCTATAAAAAAATTCTAATTTAATATTTGAAATATTTTTAGTTATAGTTTTATAACACAATATGTGCACGATTTTAGCCGATTGTTTCGTTTGGTAGAACGAGAAATTGTTAATTGGAACGCTTTCTCTTCAAATCGAATACTTTTACTGAAAATTTATAGATAATAAAGATATAATTAAAAAAGTGTGTGATATTTAACAGAAAGTAAATATCAGGGGTTTCAAACAATTAACCGATTTTCCATTAATCGATTACTTTTGGGCGATTCGACTAACGCAAAATATTCGAATTTATGTCGATTAATGGATATTTATATATTTATTTTATGTAATTATATTATATTTTATGTAATTATATTATGTATTATTTTATGTAAAAATAAATAAGGCGGCACATGATCACATGGGATATATAAATTTGCCTTGTACGCTCATCTGTTACAAATTCGCCTTGATTTTTACTTTAAATTTCATATACACGAAGATTTTATGCTTCATTTTAATACATTTCGAAATTTTTAGTGTAGATGTTTGTCACAATGATTCAGTTGAAGAAGATGAGAACTTTAATAAAAACTTAAGGCAATCCTCTATGAGATCTTAAAAGTGTTAAAAAAATTAAAAAAAGAGCTTGAAGTGGAAGACTATTAATGGAAGACTACTAATTTTAAGAAAAGATAAGAAAAAGAACAGAGAATTTGGAGACGCAACGTAACGTTTCCAATTCAATCAATCCAACGTTAAAAATAAGAGAAGGAACGTTTTTTAAATCAAGTTTCATCACAAGAAAGATATCGTTGGATATATAATTATATAACAAACTTAATACTATTTTTAGAAGATTTTTATAAAACATTATCTTAATATTTGAGGATATTTATAATTGAAAAACTTTTTCTATTTTATTACGAGAACTACTTTCTGATAAATTGTTGTTACGTTGTTCATAACATCTTTATATCTAATTTTTGGTCTAATTTTTAAACTACTAAATTAGAAAAAGTTTAAATTATTAAATCAACCGAATGATATTAAAGTGTTCGATTAAATTTCTACCTCGATTAATCGATTAATATAAAAACTCGATTAGTTGATTAGTCTGCTAGACATATATTTTAATAGGCGTAGCTGATTCCAGCCCATGGTGATTAATTTATAAAACTTTCAAATTGTTGGAGTTTTAGATTCATCGAAAAATTGTTTAATAGTTCTTTTCAAAATTATTCATTTAATTTTGCAAAATTATTGCACATATTCGATTAATAATCCCTTGAATTATCTTTCCCATTTACTCTGGTTCGTGCACAGTGGCAAATTTTAGCAAAACTCATAACCAAAAATATTTGTTTTAATATATTAAGAGATCGCTTTCTTGGCGGTTATTTTTTTAAACAATTTGCCTCCAGCAGTTGTTCTAATCATTATTCTTTTGATAATAAGGATAATCCCAAATTCTTATATATAGAAAAAGATTAATTTGTACTGTGCCGCTACTGTGTGGTACTTTTAATCTGCAGGTGTGTCAAGTATTAGCAACTTATTTTGTACTCTATATTTTTTACTGCCAGTACACAAACTTTTTGCTGCGTTCTTATTATCTGCTGTTTGTTCAAAACATTCATTTACACTTTTTATTCCATTTTTATAAAATTATTCGATAGTTCGCTTTTCAATTTTACGAGCAAACCAATTTATTTTATTGTCTTAAAATATATATTTTTATTTTCTTCTAACTGGTGGTAATCGAAACCGGAACAATATTTCTTAACCACAACCAACTACATATTAAAAATAGCTAAAAACTTATTTAAGCGCTGCAATTTAACTTAAAACCGAAAGTTCAATTCTTAATTATATATTATATTACAAAATTATTTTTCTGTGTGTCTCTTATCTCTTAATTGCTTCGTTTGTTTTCATTAAAAAAGTGCTCAAAATAATTAAATCTCAAAACTTCTGTTCTTTTGTGGAAGATAATGCAACATTTTTTACACTTTTCAAAGAAAAATTACTGGGTTATGTTATTTGGAAATAGAGAATTTATAACAATTTTAATTTAACATCTCTTACGAAATTTGGTTTTCAGAGAAATAAAATTTTAAAAAATCTTACATGTTTTCTAAGAAAGAAAACGTCATTTAATTATACGAAAATAATTCATGTATTCAAAACTAACAAAAAGTTAAGATGAAATTTAGCTTTTGAATCGGTTTTCGTTACATTATTTGTTTCAAGCTAATTGAGGGTTTTATTACGATATTTGCAATATCAAAGAATCGTGACAAAATAGAATTTCTTTTTGTTTAAAATGCAAATGCATGTACATATATACATATATGTACGTGTGTGTGTGCCTCAGTTATATGCAAAATATATTTTTGAGTACTCAAATTAGTTGTGGCTGTTCTTATTAATATGCCTTGCACGAGCTCAACTAATATGTGGTTTTAGTTATTGTTGCTGATTTTCGAATGCTTCGCTTTTCTTTTGTAATTTGTAACGGTTTAACTCATCAATTGCAAAAGCACAACACCAACAACAACAGCAACAATCACAAAAGCATCGAACAAAAACATTTTCTCAATTTCTGTAAATGACTTAAGTTTCTGTTCAATTAGTGCGCCAGGGAATTTGTGAGATTAAACAACGAAATTTAAATGAATCCAAACACTTGGAAGAAAAACAGAAAACAATAAAAATAATTAGAACAAAATAAATTTGTTATCAATTTTGAAAATAAAGAGCTTTTGTTTTGTGCGTACTGCAGCGTTTGTGTTTTGCTTGTATTTCATTTTATAAACAAAAATTGTTTTAATGTTGCTTTTAATTGTTTGATTTTGTTTGATTTTGTTTGATTTTGTTTGTTTTCTTAATGGCTAAGACCGAGTTGTCCAAAAATTTCGATTGCGTTGCTGAACCAGCTGATCTTAACAAAACTCCTCCGCCTCTATGGGGCTCGGCGAGATTTACTTATACCATCTGTGCCTTCTTGGCCATGGTCGTTCAGTTGTGTATGCGAAACACGCTAAATTTTGTTATTTTGTGCATGGTGAAGCCTCAGCAGCTGGAAGATCTCAAATCATATAACACCACCACCAGTATTGGTGAGGATAGTTCTTGTGGTCCCGTAGATAACGGCAACGGCACATCCATTGAAAGAGTAAGTTGAAGAAGATGAGTTTTTGTACTAGAGAAAATATTAATCATGTTTCCAACTCTACATCTGCTGATCAAATTCAGAGATAAGAAAAGTTTTAAAAACTTCTACTGCCTTCAAAATGTGATATTGATGATGTGCACTTCTGTGTAAAATATTTTAATTTCGTTTAAAGTATTTACATTTTGGTAAATGGTTAATTGGGATGAGTGCTTATGACAGTAACTAATTTATTTACTCATGTTTGGGAACAAAGAAGAATAAATAAGAAAAAATAAGTTGCATTTGTCGAGGGCTTCTGAAAAATACTTAGACCCCTGCATGATTTTTTGAAATTGTAAAAAAAATATTGATAAACACAGACCGGAATTGTGATTTTTTGTAATTCAGTTGAGGTCTACCGATGATGGGGTGTAAAAGCCCATGAAACTCACGCAACTAATAAAACGAATGTTTAATGAAAATTCTTCCCAAATTACAGTTGACGAAATAACTCGTCTATTTATACTCGATCATATTAAAACTCGAAACTTTTCTCTACAAATAAAAACTCTGGACCCGAGTCGACAACTGCAATAGGGCGCAATATCTCTAATAAATTGTTTCAAATGAAATACAATTTTTCGAAATAATTTTTGAACTGCCTATTTATTTAATAATATCATTTTAATAATACCACTGTGGGCACTGCTCTTCTCGAGAAACAAAATTTTAAAACTGGTATTACTCGAATTCCAAAATTATTTCAGATATGAGACCTTTTCTGCTATATAAAGGGCTCTCTGGACCATCATTTGTATATAGTGGCATATTTGTAGTATTTCCCATTTGGGAAATGGCCACTAATCCTGCCAAGCACACTTTTCAAGAGAATTTTTTTAAAATTGATATTATTATAGTTCCAAAATTATTTCAGACATCAGAGCTTTTCTGGTATATAAAGGACTCTCTTGGCCATCAAGTATCCTTTGGATCATGTATTCTGCACACTGACTGTGTTCCAATTCCTGGATTTTGGTCTATAAGTGAATTTAGTCAAAATTTGCTCTGCTAACTGCAGAACAGGTTTGGTACAAATTTCGGTTTGTGTCTCGGCTAGTTAAATTTAAATTTATCTTCACACACATAACTTTTCTCTACAAATGAAAACTCTGGACCCGAGTCGACAACTGCAATAGGGCGCAATATCTCTAATAAATTGTTTCAAATGAAATACAATTTTTCGAAATAATTTTTGAACAGCCTATTTCATGATGTCACAAGACTTCTTTCTTTCGTGCAACTGAAATAAAAATAGTTTATAAAATTTTGATTTTGTTTCAAATGCAATTGTACGGAAGAAAGAATTCTATTGACATTGCGAACAGGCCTTTTTCTCAAAGCTGCAAGTAAAATATCTGCAAAACAACAATAAACTGCATAACAAAGTTGTTGGATAATTTCCTAATTAATAACTGCACACTTGTTCTGATATCAATTAGTAACTAATTAAGGAAAAATCCAAAAAATTTTAAAGTAATTTTAAGAAAACATTTTAAGTTTTCAATTTCTAATTTTTCTATTTCAGACCGGTGATCTGTTGTGGACGCGATCCCAAGAGTTTGCCCTGATGGGCTCCTTTTATTATGGGTATCTGGTTACGCTACCAATTGCTGGACGCTTGGCTGACAAATTTGGTGGCAAACTATTGTTTGTACACTCCGTAACAATTCAGGCAATTGTTTTCATGCTGATACCATTTTTCGCGCGCAGGAGTTACATGGAAGCCGTCATTTTACGTTTAGTACAGGGTCTAGTAGCGGTTAGTGGTGAAAAAGCTTTGGGCAGAATAAAATATTAAATGAAAATTATTTTTAGGGCTGCAGCAATCCGGCTTTATATCAATTATTCTCCACTTGGGCTCATCCTACCGAACGCACTGCCTTTCTAACAATTGCTTACAGTGGCTACTCTGCAGGATCAGTTCTGGTATTCCCCATATCGAGTTTTCTTTGCAAGTTTGGTTGGGAGTTGGCATTTTATGCTGTCGGCATTGGTTCTTTGCTGTTTGGCATTTGCTGTCAGTGGTTGATCTACAGCAGTTTAGACGATCATCCACGTTTGTCCAAAGAGGAGTATGAGTATTTAAAGATCAATCATGTGACAAAATCTAAGACTGGTGTTCCCTGGAAATCAATTTTGACTTCAGTGCCAGTTTACGCATTTATTTTTACACACATTTGCCATACTTATGGCGTCATGGTTTTGTCTCTGCTGATACCAAGATTTTTTAAAGAGGCCATGCGCTTGCCTTTGGATACGGTAAGTTGGAATACTTTTCATTACTATCGGCCTTAATATATAAGTACTCCTCATATGTCCTTATTAATTGTGTATTGGAGCAGATTTTAAAACAGACAAAAACACTAGCAAAACTTGCTGAAATTTTAGCCAAACTTGCGGAGATTTCGTTAATATGAGATTTCCAGTTTTAAAGGAATATTATTTCATATTACAAATGGGCTTATGTGCACGATATTTTACCCAGTTTCTCAAGATCATAAAGAAGAATTAAACAATAATTCCAATTATTTCAAAATTTTCGATTTGTTTTCGCAAACAATTTGAAACAATCACTCACACCCAGTTAATAAATACTCAGATATAGTGATAGACTTTTTTGTGCTGCACACTGGGTTCTATTGCGAAAATAGCACTTACTACTGGACGCGATATTCATGAAAGGAATTTTCTTTTATCTGTTTAGTGTTCTAATTCAATTTTTACTTTGGAATCGAATTGATTGTAACCGCACTACATAAATAAAATTTCAAGCCATTTTATTTATTATTTAAGCGAAAATATCCGCAGAATCATATATTGTAACGAATTCCATTTCCGAACGGAATTGTATTCTGTAACATGACTCCATAATTAAATTCGGAATTCAAATATTTGAAAAAAAAGAGCTGCATTTAACAAAATTTGAAAAGCTCTAAACTGTAGGCACAGTGGAAAAATACTAATGGCATGTTCTTCTCTGTAAAAAATGTTAAATTTTTTTTTACTTATTTTTCATTAAGTGGCTGTTTGGAGGAGTTTTCAAACAGACATTATTTTTCGTAAAGGATGTTGAATTAATTTCTAATAAATTATTAATTTTCAAATATCGACATACTGCCCTTTTCTATTAGAAGAAATTTTGCATTATTTTCTAAAAAAGAAATCGATGTAAATAAAAAAAAACTTGTTAAAATATTTATTTTTCTTTTGTATTCCATTGTTTTCTTATTGTTAATAGCGAAATTGAATTAATTTCTTTTCATAATTTCAAAATCATTCGAATGAAATTTTTTCGAATATCCAAATAAAAGTTTACGATTATTCGGCGATTCAAACAAGAAAATTATTAGGAAACTTAAAACCCGATGTAACAAAATGCAAGTCTCCTTATTTTTGAGCCTCCTCTGAAATATTGTATTTCGTAAAATGCATTAAGAAAGTTTATCTCTCTTTTCAGGTAGGCCTACTTTCTTCCGCTCCATTTTTAGGAGCTTTTATATCAAAAGCAATTACCATAACATCTTGCAGCATCATAGAGAAAAGGCCAAATTTAAATCTGACCCGATTCAGACGTATTGTGTATGTGGTTTGTAAGTTTAAATCAATAATTTCACTATAAAAAATATAAAATTATCATATTGGAAAAGTGCAACAAATATTGATCGAAACTGTGAAGAGTCTTTGAAATTTGTAACGACAAAAGCAAAAAGTGTTTCAAAGACAATATGATTTAATGAACTGCTCTTCGGTATAAATTATTACATTCGAACGAGCGAGTTAATCGAAAGTGACCATAAGGCCCCAGACCAATAATATTAAAAGTGAATTTATTGTGAAAACATAAATGTGTAACTTTAACTAAAATATTAAGCCAAATTTCAGCTTTTATTTATGACAAGAAACATATTTTTATTTCTATAAATTTAAAACTTTATTTTTAACAGAAGAGATCAGCACAATTTAAAAAAAAAGAATCGGTTAATTTTTTCGAAAAAATCATTGAATAATAATTTATAGCAGAAATTTCACATAAAACATCACCTCTCCCTGTTCTAATTTAAGAAAACAAGTTTTTTCCGTCTGATTTTCCGCATGAAAATGACAAACTTAATTGTTATTTTCAATTACTGATATCACACTTTAATTTTTTTCTCATTTCCGCGGAACTTGCGTAAATCCATAATATATTTGAAAAATGTCCAGGTAATTGTGTCACCATCCTATTAATTTTTGGCATGATAGTTGCCACCTGCCGACAGCGTATTATTGTGGTACTGATTTCGGTTTGTATTGGCATCTCCACGGATATGGCTTTTGCTGGTGTATATTGGCCCAGCCTATTGAATGTCGCGCCATCATTTGCCGGCCTTATATCGGGTCTAGCCAATTGTTTGGCCACAGTTAGTGGCTTCTTGGCTCCTTTGGGCATATCAAGTATAGTGCGGCATGTGAGTTCTTTAACGCAAATCCGAGGCATATCTAACAATTATTATTATATTTTCAAGGGCACCAAAGATGAATGGAATTTGGTTTTGGCCTCGTTAATGACTTCCTATTTATTGGGTGCCATAGTTTATGGTCTCTTCGGCAGCTCGAAACTTACGACGTGGGGCCAGATAACAAATTTGGAAATCAATCAAAGTAATAAAAATGCTATGGAGGAAACTAAGGAGGCTTAAAAATAAAAAAAGATTTTAAATAAAAAACAGTATGAAAGAAACTTGTATATGGAAATATTGGCGTTACATTATTTTATTGTGTAAAATTTGTTAAGAAAAACGGAGTGTTCTTTTATCGAAATTTCTTAAGTATCCTTAACGTTTATAGTTTGTAAATTTTATGTGTAAATAGTTTGTAAATTTTAAATAAATTTTATAATTTTAATATATTATTCGTATGTTATTCTTCTTAACTACCACCGTCATTAGCTTTTTAGCAGTTTCGATGTTCTTGGGCTATTCGCTACTGTCAATCCGCAGTAGTCGCTAACACTTTACTCTGGCTGAGGTTTTCCCATTTATAATCTGGAGGAAACAGTTTCTTACTGCCTGTTCACCGACGTCGAAAGCTATCGTTGGTAAAAATTAAAAATTTTTTTTTGTTTTAAATGTTATTTACTCGAACGATCAATAGAATTCGACATCGGCGAACAGGCAGTTAATTTAAGGTTATTTCAATGTGAACATATACAGACAGTGTTGCCGTCTTAGCTTTCTCTGAGTCCACTGAAGATATAACAATCGTTGTGCTACTCAAGAGCTTTTGGAGCACATCTTGAGTAGAGTGCTTCTGAAACTGAAAATGAACTATTTTAGGGATGTTTCCATATCAAATCGGCAAAGGCTTAGACACAGGCCCCCTTTCAATTTGTATTAAATTTGCTCAGATGCTATTTTTCGTTCTATTTGGTATTTTTCCAAAATTATGTCATATTCAAAATTTCATAATTCGGCCGAGTGTGTTCTGTTAATTTTTTCAGCATCATTATAAATAGCACGGAAGAGAGTTTTTGACCAAATTTCATCTACATCGAAAAGGATCATGTTCCTTTTTATTTCTGTTAAATATTTGAAATTTCTGTGTTCTCTTTATATCGAAATCGTTTACATCAGAAGATTTCCATTATATTGGTTATATTATCGTTCGGACGAATAATTAATACATAAAAAGAAAACAATTTTGAAATTTGTCTTTGTCCTAATTTTATTCATTCGATCGAACGAAAGCTTGCGACATCGCCAAACAGGCAGTTATATTATTAAAAAAATATATTTATAAAATGTTAATAGCAAAACGTTTCATTTGCAATCGATTCCAATCGATTATACTGAAAAGCAGCATTAATTTTTCAATTTAAGTTCGAGAGGCTACAAAAGCTAATTAATTAAATGTAAATAACGGCCGCTCCATTCAAAGCAATCAATTATAGAATAATTACGAAAATGAACCCAAAACCTATTCAATTAATATAAAAAGATTTATGACGGAAATGTAATGCTTTGAAGTTATTAACGAATTGAGAATATAGTTAATGTTATTCAAGCCATTTTTATTAATGGAAAGTGTGTATGTACAGAAATAAAGAAACCTTTTTAAATTGTAATTTTCTAATAACAAAATAAACTGCTTAGCTTTTAATACTCGTACTAATATTATCAATAAAAAGTTTATTTTTATATCAAAATTTCAATTTTATATTATTTTTATATTAAAACTAAATTTTCAATTTAGAAAATATAACAAATCAATTTTTTATTAACAACATCACAATTAATATCAAAATAATTTTGTTGAATTGTGCAATACCAACGAGTTGCATTGTCGTCGTGTTTGTCATTCTTTTCTTATTGGCATTACGTTGGCGTCGACTTATAGTTACGGAATAAAGAGGAATGTGCGGTTGTCATAACCGTCAATAAATTTTTAACCTATTCAACGGTTTAAGCCACAATACATTTGAAATAAAAAGTAACTTTTTTTACAAAAACACTTGCACATGAACGTTTAAAATAAAAAAAGGTCCATACCAAAGCAGAAAACATGAATATTAAATTATCAGTTCATTATTAATTATTATTATTATTATTTTTTTTATATTGAATTACTTTTCTGGAATAGTTTTAAATCAAGATACAGTAAAATGGAATAATTTCGTATACACCAGTTGCGTGTGTATAAATAATATAATTTAGTTTGCATGAGCGAAAATCATATAATTTTTTAGAGTATAAAACAGTTGTTTCTTTTTTCTGAAAATTTATTGACTTAAAATAATCAATTAGATTTTTAGCTCGCACAATATTTTTTTAGTTGAAAAAATAAATCGCAAAACATCGCATTAAAAACTTAAGTTAATATTGAAAATTTCACGATTTGCTTAAAACTATATAATATTATATATAAATCTGTGTACAACCAATTTACGCCAATAGTGCGTGCAAATGTAGCCTAATCTTTCGTAATGTCGAGTTCAATACCCGGTTCTTAAAAATATTATGGCAAAAATAATGCACTGAATAAAAACTAAAAATGTTCGGTTCATAATAAATATTTATGAAAAAAAAAATCTTTGACTCTGTGTAAGAACTTTGAGGAAACAAAAAAAGTTTTTTATATAACATTTCAATAAAAAATTTAAATACTTATTTTATATAAATTAAGTGTTTATTGTGTAACTATTATTGCAATTGTGGCTGTTAATAAATCTTGCACAAGCTCAACTGGCATGTGGTTTTAGTTTTTGTTGTTGATTTTTAATGCATCATTTTCTTTTTGTAATTTGTAACGGTTTAACTCATCAATATTCAACTGAATAACAATAAAAAGAAACCTATTAAAGCATCTTCTCGAATTCAGTTAATAGCTTAGACTGTCGCCAAGTTAGTGCGCCCGCAAATTCTCGAGTTTGAACAACAAAATTACAAGCATCTCAAATAATAATAATAAAAACTTTTTTTATAAAAAAATAATTTTGTATTCTATATATTATTAAATATTTAGTTAGAAGTTTAGCCTTTTATGTTTGAAAAACAATTTTAATGTTGCTTTTAATTATATAAATTAGTTTATTTTTTAATGGCTAAAACTGACCTCCCCAGTAAATCTGATAATGTCGCTGAATCAACTGAAATTATTAAAACACCTCCTTTATGGGGATCTGCCAGATTAACTTACACAATTTGTGCTTTTTTGGCCATGGTCAACCATTTGTGTTTACGTAATACACTTAACTTTATTACTTTGTATATGGTGAAACCTCAAGAAATACAAAACTCCACCGAATATTATGTTGAAAGAGAGGAGAATAATACGTTTGGTGCTACAGAAAGTGGTGAGGGCCTGGCAACTATCGAAGTCGTAAGTTGAAATATATAGTCTTAATGTTGGAAATATTATATTTGGCTTTAACAAAAAAGTAAATACATTTCAGCTGCATTGGCTACAATTCGACATAATTTATGTTACACAATTAGCACTTCTACGCTTCTTAATTTTCAACTTAAAACATTCGTTTTATGAATGCTAATCTTAATTTCAATCCCAAAAACTCACCCTTACAGTCTCAGAGATATTTCACTTCCCAACTCAAATTCTTAATGTTTTGCCTGAACTTTTTTATTAAATACTTATTTATACGTTTGAATGTTTCTGTGAAATTTCGTAGGTTTTTTATTTGTAATAAATAAAAAAATAATTTTCCCCAGTATTTGGAAAGTTTTTGATTTGGAAACATCATATGAGTTTTGAAAATCTTAATGAGCTACAAGTCGTAGACTATGAAGACAAAGATTGATCCTACACTCAAATAAAAAAATAATAACTCATAAATATATTAATCTAGACTATAGAATGTAGAACACAATAAATGGTTTTCTAAAATCGTTGTTGCTAAACCACCTCTGAGGTGGATGTTGCATCCTTTCCACTTCAATTATTATAAAAATGATTTTATTTGTTTTGTTTGTGATGTCCTTTTCGGCTTGAAAGAAAAGGACATCACAAACAAAACAAATTTATTCAAAAAGGTCTACAACAAAACATATTCAAAAATGATTTTACTCATCCTAATCTTCAACTTCAATTTCAGACCGGGGACCTGTTGTGGACTCGATCGCAAGAATTTGCCTTATTGGGATCTTTTTATTACGGCTATCTGGTGACGTTACCAATTGGTGGACGAATGGCTGATAAGTTTGGTGGTAAACTATTGTTTGTACACTCGTTAACACTTCAGGCAATAGTTTTTATGCTGATACCATTTTTCGCCCGAAAAAGTTACACAGGAGTTGTGGTAATACGTCTAATACAGGGTCTTATAGCGGTAAGCTAGTATATAGATTATTCTATATTCGTTTATATGTAAATTAAATAACTAATTGTTTCTTCAAGGGTTGCGGCAATCCTGCCCTGTATCAGTTATTTTCCACTTGGGCTCATCCTAGTGAGCGCGCCGCTTTTCTTTCTATCGCTTATGCTGGTTTCTCTGCGGGCTCCATTTTAGTATTCCCTATATCAAGTTTTCTTTGCGAATATGGTTGGGAATTGGCTTTCTATACCATCGGCAGCGGTTCCTTGCTGTTTGGTATTTGCTGTCAATGGTTGGTGTACAGTAACTTAGAAGACCATCCACGTTTATCCAAAGAGGAGTATAAATATTTAAAGGCCAATCATGTGGAAAAATCGGCTGCAAGTGTTCCCTGGAAATCGATTTTAACTTCAGTGCCAGTTTACGCATTTATTTTGACACATTTCTTCCATTCTTACGGTGAATTTGTTTTTTCTCTAGTAATACCGAGATTTTTCAGAGAAGCCATGCATTTACCTTTGGGCATGGTAAGTAACGAAAGAGTTTAATTAATGCTTGATTTTCTCAATACAAATTTTTTCAAATCGTACGCACACACATACTCAAGTAGTCGGAATGGTCTATTTTGAATAAAATTATGTAAAATACTCATGCATGATTTATAACATATTTTTTTGAAAGTCTACACCATTTTATAATGCAGAGCATGTTAAATTTTATTACTAACTGAAGATAAGCGTTCCAAGGGAGAAGGACAAATCATAAATTAAATTTTAAATCAATATTTCACAGCAAAACCGAGCAATTTTCATAAGTCACTACACTTCCTGCATTACTGTTTAGGTATTAGATATGTATGTATGTATGATTTATTAAAAAATAATTCTAAAATTCTATAATAAGTTTCGATATATGCTATATATTTAGATTTTGCATTCTATTATGCAATAGTTTCAAATAACAACAACAATACAATTATCCAGCATCGGTTAAAAAAGCTCAAAAAATATTTATAATTTTTTAAGTCTGAGTGAATTTCTTAACAATTTGCGGTATTTCAGGTGGGCTTACTTTCATCAGCACCATTCTTTGGAGTTTTTATATCAAAAGTTATCACCATTACTTCCTGCAGCATTATAGAAAAGAGGCCAAATGTAAATTTGACACGACTTCGACGTATTGCGTATGTAGTCTGTAAGTTTACTAATATCAAAATATAATCATAAATTAGAAATTGGATAAAATATATTTTGGAGCTTTCAAAAATTAGTTTTCAAATATGTTAACATTGCAACGATTTTCCGTTCTTGCGCATAAAATTTCAGCGGAAGCCGATCTAGGAAATTCATTCAATAAAATATAGAGGTTTATTTTATAAAATGCAACTCTTACCGTTTATTTATTTATGGAAAATATGTAATTTATTGACATATTGCATATAGACCTTTCTGAGCAACTCAATTTCATTTAATAAAAAAATATCTCAATTGTAAAGAAAATACATTTAAAAATTGTCCGCGCATGTCATTGCATTTTATAAAGTTAGGCCACTAACAAACCGGTTGTTATACTGAAACATTAATTATTTAAAATTGTTAAAAAAATATAAAACAGGACATATTTAAATTAGTGAATTCATTCCAGGTAACTGTTGCACTATTATGTTAATTTTTGGTATGATTCTTTCCACCTGTCAAGAACGTGTTATTGCGGTTGTCTTTGCGATCTGTATTGGCATATCTTCTGATATGGGATTTTCTGGTGTATACTGGCCCAGTCTATTTCAATTGGCACCATCATTTACTGGTCTGATATCTGGTTTAGCCAATTGTCTTGCCACAGTCAGCGGTTTTTTGGGTCCTCTGGGCATTTCAAGCATAGTGGTCCATGTAATTTATATACTTAAAATAATTATATTTAGCTCATATCTGATAAAAATATATATACATATATACATCTTTAAGGGCACTAAAGACGAGTGGGATTCGGTTCTAGCTTCTCTAATGACATCCTACCTATTGGCTACCATTATTTATGGCCTTTTTGGCAGCTCGAAACTTCTTTCGTGGGGACAAGTAACAAATGTGGAAAATAATAATAAATCTACTACCGAGGAAAAAGCATGATATGCATGATATACTTGACGATTCTATGTATTCACGTCAGCAACGTAAAGTGTACTTTAACTTTATTTTGGAAGAGTAAAATACTTTTGACTTCGTACGCAAACAAAACTTAAGAAATGTAGGTACGCATGTGCATCCATATAGACATATAAGCATTCAAAAAATAAATTTACAATTCGACAAAAATGTTTTGTGAGCATTATTTTTTCCTGAATGTAGGGTGTTGCATTCTGTTTAATTGTGAAATACTTTTATGTATACGATAGCTGCAGTAGACCTATTTAACTTACCGCTGCGAAATTAATCGAAAAAGCATCTTACGGAGCTGAAAGCAACAAAGACTTTTATAAAATATGGTTTTAGACATATTCATCAATTCCAAGACACAACTTACCGCCTATCAACAACACAATCGCTGGAATATATTTATTCACTTGTTACAGAATTACTTTTGCACAGCACATCTATGCATGCTGGTTTTACGTTTAACTATTAGAAGCTGTTTATATTCAAAATACTTTAATTAACACATTAATAATTCAACACAAACAAAAATATTGCACTCAACTTCTTTTTCCAAATTCTTTTACTTCCGGCATAAAAACATGGTTGCTCTTAACGTTACTAAAATGTAATTGATTTTAAAAGTACTCATTTTCATACCAGAATGGACAAAATAAAACAGCAATCTTTGTGTTGACTGGCATCAAACCTAATTTATATTATTTTGTATATTAATTATATAATTTTTAATATTAAATAATCATCTCAAAATACAATATATATATTTATGCTGACATTATGTGGCAGCACTGCTTTTTTTGTACGTTTTGTGTTTCTTTCGTTCGTATGTATTCTGTCAAAAAAGTTTTCTTGCTTTCGGATTTTCTGTTCATTCGTTGTTATTTTGCCTTTGCCGACAGTCAGTGTTTAAATTTGTTGTGTTATTGTTGCTTCAGTTTCTTTGAATTTTCGATTGGATCTAAATTTTTTGTGGAATACACATTTCATACATACTTATATTGTACGTGAATAACAAATACGTAATAAGCATATAATTTCATTTACAAAAATTATAAATTGCTTAATTTCGAAGAATAAAATCAAACCGGAGAAGAAAATACGTAGCTGTAATCCACAAATTTATTTAAATTAAATTGAAAAAAAGACAAAATGTACATAAAACTTGACTCCATCTTGTTTTCTAGTTAAACATTTGTTAAAATATAAAGGGAAAGATTGAGAAAACAATAATTAAAATAATGTGTATCGCTATAAAAATATAAGGGGTTTCGCAATTATAAGTTTTATTAGGAGTGGGCACTATTTGATGGCGATTGCTCTTCTGTATGGATGTATGTACATATGTACATATGTTTCTACGTTCAGGATTTTTGTTTCACTAATGTGCAATTAAAGTTAACATTGCACAAAACGTACATTTATGTGTATATACTTGACATCTTTTATATAAACGAAAAGTAATGTAAGACCGTTACTTATGCCTGTAAGCACAAAGAGGCATGTAAATATTTACATACATGCATAATCATATTGATTTGTATGCAAAGTAATCAATAATGAACGGTTGTATATTGAAAACCGGGTTTCTAAAATTGTAAATACGTATGTACATATGTGTGTTTGCATGTGCGTATTTATATCCAAAGTGTTTTATCATACTAGCCACAAAATCTGGTGGGCTAAATCTACTTCATACCATGTAAAAGCAGTGTCATATAAAACATACATATTATGTTGCCCAAATATGTATGTTCAGTAATGTAGATGAAAATTTAATTTCTATATGAAATCGTAATTGTCGATGTGGATATGGATGTAAATATTACCTAATGTAAAAAAAATCTAAATATGAAAGAAAAGAAAACGCTGAATAAAATGTGATTAAATTTGTGCACCCTAGTGTATAGCGGAAGTAATTTAGCGAAAATAATACGTAGTAAATAAATACATAAAATTCAAAATAATTTTATTTCCGCAATGATTTTTACATGTAGTTGTAACATATGCGTTTCTGAAAAGTTCATTGCTTCCTCCTTTTAATTTATAAATGCCAACGATAGCCGACCCTGCTCTGTTAGCAATTCCTATTTGAATTTTCACATCTGTAATATGGTTATAAACATGCTTCTGTAAAAATCTCAATTAATATATAAGAACATACATACATATATTTGGATAAACTATGAAATATGTATATTGTCCAAACTCTTCAACAAAAAAAGCTAAATCTCTGAAACCTTCTTTTTATGATTATGTGATTTATGTTTTTCATTATATCTATTGCCGTCGATTCTTAATAAGACAAAAACAAACAAAAAATAATAAAATACTAGTAATCTTTTCAAGGTCTATGGGCTTATTACGCAGGTCAAGATTTTAACCGCTACTTGGGACCTGTATTAGAAATAACTAAATTTAGTGTATTGAATTTAAACAGTTTTCACATATACTTTTTAACTAGATATATATGCATGTATACATGCATACATATACATATGTATGTGGGCATACATATCGTATGTACCCAGCTGGCATTTTGTATAATAATGCAATCTCTTGCGAATCAGTGCAGAATAAATGCATATGACCTGATTTATCAATCATAATTCATACTTCCATTGTGGAAGAATGGTACCCTACATCATTCCAAAGAATTTGTTAAATTTTCGCAAGTTTTTTATCATTAAATGTAATCCGGAGAGAATCATGGAAAAAATTATCACCCAAATGTCAGCTGGGTATGTACGAATGGACCACATGCGTATAAATGGACATCGTATTTTAAAATATTTGTTTTATTTCTTCTAAATTTAAATATATATAAGTATGCACATATACATACATACCCACATGCTTGTGGGTATAGTATGTATGATGTACATATGTACATAAATATGAAAGTGCAATGCAATCCTGCACTCAAACTTTTCTGTTTTGTTTTCTGAAGTAAAAAATAATAAGGTATCAAAGTTTACCACCATCAAGTAACAATTTCATACACATGCTTAATATATTCGTTATAAAATGTATTGCTTGTCGTAGGATTACTAAAATTTCAACAATTAATAAATAACACCTTGATTATTGTATACAACCGCATCAAGGTTGCTAAAGTACATTGCGCTTTTTTAGCATTTTGCTATTATTGTTATTGTTGTTTTTTAATTGCTAATTGACAAAATATTTCACGTATTTGTTTAATCCGATTTCTTATATTACTAATTAAGCTAGAAATAAAAACGAAATAAAAAAGCGAGTAGTCTTCAACAAGTTATTACTTATTTTTATTAATGTCTTTTTAATAATTAGTCAGAATTTTGCAATTTGACTAATTGTGTGCTATGAATGGTTTCTTTTAAAATAAAGTTTCCTTTAAAATTAAAAACCTGCTTGGTGACGAAAGTATGAAACCCATATTTTGTTTATTAATGACGAATTTCTAAGGAATGTTTTCATATATGTATATCGTCAATGCGTTGAGATACTATTTAAAATGTTATTTTACTTCATTCCCATGATTTTAAAGATGCCATAAAATACATAAATCTGTTATAATTTTTATTTGGGCGATTGCATCACAAATTCACAGAAATATCCCTACAAACTAGTCATGCCCATAAATAAAAAAACAATTAAATTAGAGTAGCAATGAATAAATTAATATAACTGAAAAAGGATTCATTTAAATAATTTTCTTAATAGAATTTATTATTATTATTATTATTTATTTATTAGTAGTATTCGTAATACTTTTACAATACATTTAAGAAAAAAATATTTTCAATATTATACATTCTCGGACATAAATTTCAATTTACATTTACATTTCTTATAAAATCTACAGCTCTTTTTCGGAATATATTAATATTTGTTTCATTTTTAATACTGTGATGCATCATGTTATATCTTTTAAGACCTTTGTAAAAAAGTGAGCGTTGAATTGCGTTTGTATCTGCACGTTGTAGTCTAAAAGTATAGTTGTTTCTTAAGTTGTACGGTTGAATATCGCCAACATATCGTAGTTGTTCTGTTAAATAATCTGGTGCGTCATCCATCTCCATTTTCTTTATAAAGCTCAGTGTTGTGAGTTCCAGTCTTTGATGTATATTCATCCAATTTAGAGTCTCCAGCATATAGTTAATTGGTGTGAAACGGTTGCATTTTAAAATAATTCGCATTGCTTTGTTTTGAAGTTTTTGAAGTCTTTCTATTTGAGAATCTGTGCAGCATGTATATAGTATTGTCGATCCATATTCAAAATGTGGTTTGATAATCGTGTTGTATATATTTATCGATGTTATAGTTGATATTTTGTTTCTAATTCGTTTGTAAAATCCAATTTTTTTTCCAATTTTTTTACATATATATTCTAAATGTTCCTTAAAATTTAATTCATTATCAATTTGAAACCCCAGATATTTAATACTATTTACTTTTTCTATTATTACGTCATTTACTTTGAAAGTTATGTCATTGTTCATATTGATTTCCAATATCTTTGTTTTATTTTCGTTTAATTTTAATTTATTCATTTTTAACCAATTGTTAATTCTGTTCATATCCGCTTCTAAATTTTCATAACATATTTCATCTGTTGATGCTTCTGAGAAAACTAGAGTATCATCAGCATATAGTATTATTTCACATTTTTCCAAATTTTTTTCCATATCGTTTATATATATGATAAATAATAGCGCCCCCAGAATTGAGCCTTGAGGTACACCAAAATCGTTTTCAATTTCTCTTGATTTTTCATTATTAACCTTTGTCTTCTGTCTTCTATTACTAAGGTATGATTGAAACCATTTCAATTCAGTGTCCTGTATACCATACATGTATAATTTCTTCAATAAAATTTCTCGATCGATTGTTTCGAATGCTCTTTTAAAGTCCAGGAACAGAGCTGCAATTTTGTTATTTCTCTCCACAAATTTCCATCTGTTGATAACATAATTTAGTGCAGTCTCACATGAGTGTTTTTTTCGAAAGCCTGATTGGTATTTTGAAAGGATTTTGTGTTTTTCAATGTATTCTTCCAATTGGTTTTTTTACTATTTTCTCAAGGATTTTTTCACACGTTTTTAGTCCATTAATAGGGCGGTATTCTTCGCACTTAATCGTATTTTTGACCTTCTCAATCGGTGTGATTATGGATTCCTTCCAATTGGTTGGAAATATTCCAGTTTCTAATGATTTGTTTATTATATTAAGTAGTTTATTGCCAATTAAGTCCCAGTTATCTAATATTAATTTGTTATTTATTTTATTGTAATCTGGTTTATTATTTAGGTTTTTACAAATAATTTTTAATTCTTGTAGATTTATTGTACAAAATTTTAATTTAGTGTTTATCACAGATATTTTATTCTCATATTGCACGTAGTCAATGGAATTATTGATTTCTTTAATGCTATCTACAAAATATTTATTAAAATTATTGGCTATTTGTATTTTATCCTTATATTCTGTGTTTTCAAATATCACAGTTTTTATTACAGGTCTAGGGTTTCTTAGCACAAGTTCCTTTATTCTTTTCCACATTTCTTTTTGGTTATTTGTATTGCATATTCTATTTTCTATATATTTGTTTTTTTCTTTCTCAATATTAATCTTATATATATTTCTTATCGCTTTATAGTTGTTCCAAGCCTCATTAGTATTTTCAATAACTGCTCTTTGGTATCTAAAAATTTTTTCCCTTTTCATATTTTTAAGTTCGTTATTAAACCATTTATTCTTGATACCATATTTTTCACTTATTTTAGTTTTTACAGTAAACTTTTTTTAGAATAGCCATTCTACAGCTTCATTTAATATCTGACAGGTTCGCTTTGCTAAAGGTTTTATCAATATTTCTACCCTTGGACGATAACATTAATAATATTATCCATTATGGCACTGTAAGTTTGACGGTATCTGATATTAAAAATTTTAAAAAATTACGTTCTGTTTAAGTTTAGATTGCTATCAGCTCCTATTTTATTTTATTTACTTAGTTGTTTAAGAAACAATAAAAAAATTTCAATAAAAATCTGTTTATGTTTTTATATTGTATATTTCTTCGCAGTTATTTTGTTTTTTAGTCTTTCTTTTTGTCTGATTTGTTTTCTTACACACTCGGATACATTTACCCATACGAATACATCATTTTCGTGATACATTTTGTATATGCGCAGGTTCAATTTAAAAAAAAAAAAAAAAAAATAAATAAAAAAATTATAAATAGAATTAATAAAATTCATTATTGTTCTGTAGAGCTTGAAGAGATAAACAATTCACAAACTTTGCCTTGCAATCAATTAGCTGAAAAGGTTGACAAACTAATAAAACAAAAAACAAAAATTCTAATAAAGAAAGTGAACGACAAAGAGGTCAACAACAATAAAAAGTAAAACCTAACAAATTTTGTTTGTTGTTAAAACAAATACTCCCTCTTCTGCGTAGTAATTAAAAATTGGATGTAGGTTCAATAAAACCAGTTGAATAAGTACAAAAAAGAATGCATTTATTAAATACATATTAACATGCCAATTTTTGCATAAATAAAATTAAAATTTGAATCATTTCAGTTTCATTTTAGCAACGTTTAAATACGAGTAATACAGTTTATACACCAACATGATTATGAAAGTACCATCAAATGATTGGTCCGACCAGTTTGAACAATATATTATTGAAGAAGAATCTGACGGCGAATTGGATGAATTAGATCAGGATTTCTCCGAGTATTTGTGGATGGAAAACGAAGAGGAGTTTGATAAAATCGTAAGTTAAAAACTAATGTGTGTTAAAATTACACACTTATGTATATGCACTTTGTGGAAAAATTTTTATAAATTGAGAAAAAAAAGCATCAAAGATGACAGATATCCGAAGCCGGCTTGTGTATAAAATAAAATTGTCGTGCTATGAACCGAGACGCCACCAAATCATTCCCAATTCTTTAAAATAATATTCTGCTAATGCGTAAAATTTGCAGAATCAACTATTAACTATTTGATGGTATTTGAGCATGTAGGTATTTCATAGAAAAATGCATTGAGTTATTATTTTCTAAGCACAATTAAAATATTCAGAAAACGTTTAGTCTAATACTCTGTTTCATGCATAGGGAATTTTCGTATGAACTTAAATTCTTAAATCATGTTTAAACTTGAATAGTTCATGTACTTCCAGGATAGAGTGCATACATATATAAATTTGCCTAATCAAAAGTTGAATAATTAATTCATTTTATTATATATACTTATTATGAAATCATGCCAAAAACTAACTAGAAATAAATGTTCAGATTACTGAATCTCAGACAGAGAGGTGCAAAAGAATTTATATATATTAAAACGGGAAATATTTTTTAAAACTTCACATTAAGGAAATGAGTTTGAATGATTTATTTTCCTTTCACAAATTATTTTAAAGGAATGCCACAATGCGGCAAATTTTACGCATTAAGCATTTTTCGGAATTTTGGATCATGAAATGTTGCATTAAAACCTTCCTACATTTGTATGTATTGTAAAATCATGTTTCGGAATTCGAGTTTTTCTTTTCCAAATATGAATAAAACGTAGACTAATGAAGTACATAATCTAAAAAAGTATAATAAGAAGATACATCCATCTACGTAATGTAATATGAATAAGGAAGTAGAGTAAGATTAGCTGAAAATTAATTCCTCGTATAAACTTACAAACGAATAAGGTATAAAAGAAAAAATCTTTCTTGTGTGATTCAAAAATACGAATGTTTGGAGTAAGATAGATATACATACTGATATTGACTCCAGATGAATAAAGTACAAAAATTATGAAATATAACTCATATCTTGTATTTTAGGAGTTACAGCGTCTTCAAGATGAAGAAGTTATGAAAGATTGCATAGATGCTATGCTAGACGATGAACTTGAAGAGCAACTAAATGAGTGGGATAGAGCCAAAAGCGAAGAATTGCATGCAGCTCTCTCCACCTTAGCAGTAAGTGAATGTAATGTTAGCAATTCATTACTCAATCCTTTGGCAGCTGAGTTTATACCACAAAGTCATTTAATTAACTCTTCGTAAACCATATAATGTTAGAAAAGAAATAATAGCTGACAATGAAGAAATATACTAAATATTCTCATTTTGGTAGTAAAAACGATCTCCCGATTTTCTTTACTGGAAAAGCTTTCTTAATAAATCACACATCTTCAAATGAATTTAAAAAAAAAAACAAATTTATATAAAATAAAATGAAAGTATTGTAAGAAATTTAACACTTGTTGCCAGGCAACCTTTAAATTATACATGTGTGTGTAATATAATGATTAAGGTTTTTCTTTACAAAACAAACTAATGCTTTGTTTTTTTATGTAAATGACTAAACATAATGAAAATTAAGAATCTGATGTGACAAGTTAAGACTTACAAAGCCAAAAAAATAAAAAAAATATGTACTTCAACGAAAATATATAAAAAAAAATATTGAACATGAAAAATAATACAATATTTTTACGCTCTAACAATTGAAATTTAGGAAAAATCATAATCCACTGTCCATTTTATTTGTATTAGCAATCTCTAAACCTTATTTTGCTTAACTTTGCTGTCATTGAAATCAACACGTACTTTTTGAGATGTTTCGAATTGAATTGTAAACGATTTTTAAGAAGTGTGTGTTTTTAATTGAATTTTTAGTTTTAAAAATACCTCCTTATTTATAAACTGCAACTTAAGTGTTCATATAACATTTTATTTTACATATTGTTAAGATGTGTCTTCATACTCATTCTTAATTAATAAACAAGTATTTTTATAGTTTTTTAAGCGGATCATGCACACATTTCTGGCGGATCATACACACACTTTTTTGAATTGTGATGTAATATATAATACAGATCCTTAAGCAATTGGTTTTTTTTTTTATTTTTAATGAAAAATAAGTCCTAAATACTTTGTACGCGCTCTTCGAATGCTTTATTTGTTTTAGAGATAATTGTGTATGTATTCTATATTAAAAACTCATGATTTGGATGCTTACGTTTGCCCGTAATGGTTTTAGAGTATCTATATAATTGTATTCCTTTTTTAATAGAAAAATCTTGTAACTTATTTATAATTAAAACATCTTTTTGAGCAACTGTATTTAAAATTATAAATGATTTAAACTTATTATCTAAATTCTGTATATTTGTTTACTCGCCACTTTAATTATATATATTCTTAATAGCAGTAAAAATAGAGCTACTTTTTATAATTTTTATTAAATAAGAAACTCAATAACTTATCTCCTAACATTTCCTTTTATGTGTGATATAAATATAAAAAAAATTAAAAAAAGTTCAAAGACTAAAAAACTCAATAAAAAAGTAATGCAAATAATTAATTATAAACTTATATGTGTATACATTTCCATCATATCATCTCTATTAGAGGAATGAACGCCTACAAAGTTCCGTAAGGGAAACATAATATTGGCGATATTTATGTGAATGAACCTAGAAAGCCCACTACCTTGTGCAGCAGTTAAAATAGAACGTTAGAAAGGAAAAAGTACATAAAAAACGGACTAGAGAACTTTTGCTCAGTCGAAGTTACGTTCGACATCGATTTATATAGAATCAATATATAAATTTGTCCAGTCAGTCCTTCGTAGGAACTATGTTATGAGGTCCTAGACATACAGTTTGCTGTGTTACAAAAGAGCGATAACTTAATTTGTGCGTTTACAAGTAATATTGTATACGATATATAATATAATTAGTACTCCGCGTAAACTTACACGTAAACGTATATAGAGTGTAAAAATAGTACAGTTTTTAACAGCCGTGATTTTGGTTAGTACGCAAAT
This sequence comes from Linnaemya vulpina, assembly GCA_963675445.1. Classification (NCBI taxonomy): domain Eukaryota; kingdom Metazoa; phylum Arthropoda; class Insecta; order Diptera; family Tachinidae; genus Linnaemya; species Linnaemya vulpina. The sequence goes on along the minus strand of OY776277.1, from coordinate 29,093,383 downwards.
ATGCAACCGCAACAGTTGCTATAAAAATACAAAAAGAAAAATAAAAAAGTAGACTGACAGCACAAATAAAAAAGTTATTTTCAGCAGCAAACAAGCAAAAAATTATAATAGAAGTTTTGCACTCACGAATTCCAGAATTTACTACTGTAGCAAAAAATTCGTAATATATATTGTAATCAATAGCAATCTTTAAAAATCAATAAAACAAAGTACACCAAGTTGCTTTGTGTATAGATTACTGTTGAAAAATCAGAACTAATATGGATGATTCACGTGAAGAGAATCAATTTATCGTAGATGATGTAAGCAAAATTATAAAGGAAGCTATAGAATCTACCATTGGTGGCAACGCCTATCAGCACGACAAGGTAAATAACTGGACGGGTCAGGTTGTGGAGAATTGTTTGAGTATGCTGACGAAGGAACAAAAACCTTACAAATACATAGTGACCTCGATGATAATGCAGAAGAACGGTGCCGGTTTGCATACAGCCTCCTCATGTTACTGGAACAATGACACAGATGGCAGTTGCACAGTTCGTTGGGAGAACAAAACTATGTACTGTATTGTATCTGTATTCGGATTAGCTGTATAAAGCAGAAATATAACAAAAACTTAAATATGAAGGCTGACGAGGAGTAGGTAGAAGTAAACAAGAGTCCAATCCAAACATATGGGTACGACATACTTAGTTTTATAAATGTATTTTAAGTTTCTTTTTTTTTTTTGTACACATACACATAATTTTTTGAGGCATTCGTTAAAACTAACAATCATCTTAGAGCTGGTAAACAAGGCAGGCAGCTGCACTATACCCTTTCTGTTCTTGCAAAAAATATATTGTATATTTATTTTATAATTTGTTCTTTCGTTTTTTAATGGGAAGGGAAAGGTGAGGACTCTCATTTTAATTTTAAATAAAATTAATTGTCATTGTGCAAAAGTAAATATTCAAGCTTGATTTCAAAACAAACCAAAACACAAGATCAGCTCCACGGACAGCAATGCCATATTCGCCTTAATAAAACAACAACAAAATTTACCGCAATTTTGTAAAGCAAAAAAAAAATTAAAAAAAATAATTAAAACTTCAAATTATAGCAACTAGTAGTGTCATTTATTTCAGCGGAATTTGAACGCGAGTGTGTGAAATTGCAATATAAATTAATAAAAATATAAATTATAACAATTAACTTAACTAGAAACTTATTAAAGCTAAAAACAATGTTATTAATATCTAAAGTGGCAACATATTTTTGTAATTAAATAGAAAAACTAGATTTGAAACAAATGTGAAGAATTTAATATTTTGCAATTCCCTTTTGCATGGATTCTTTTGCATATGTATGTATGTATGTATGTAAATACATGGTATGTAAGAAATTCAAGTGCTGTATTGTTGTTTCTGTTCAAATTAAAAGCAAAAAGCTTCAATAAATAAAATATTTTAAATTATCAGTAATAAATATGTGGTGTGGTTATTTGTATGCAGCCATGACTTCCATTTATGCAAATAAGTGATGAATGTTGTCTTAACAATTCGTGTTACAATTTGATCCATATACATACATATGTATGCGGAAAACAATAAAGGTAGTGGGCCACGTTCATCTGCCACTTTTGCGTATTGTGATTATTCTCTGCTCGAAGAGTTATCATGGAACATATACTTGTAAGTAATCTAGAAAATTTTTGACATACCGGCTTTTGGTTTATAAGTTAAGGGGTTGTTTAACAATTGTGTCAGTGATGCACTTTTATAGCAAATGTTAATTTGTAAACTGCGGCATTCCAATACATACAGTGAGCATCGAAATAGGTGCGTACCACTTTAAATATATATATATATATATATATATATATAACGGTGCAGCTGTGTCATACAACATCTTATGCATCGTTGTTGATAACACATGAAAATTAATTAATGTCATAGATTAAAAGTAAATAACCAAGCTTGATTTCTTAACGAACCAAAACAACAACAAAATTTACCGCAATTTTGTTAAAGCAAAAGCAAAAAAGAAATGAAAAAGAGAGCTCATTAAAACTCCAAATTTTAGCAACTATGTAGTAGTGGCATTTATTTCAGCGGAATTTGAAAGCAAGTGTTCAGAATTTCAATATAAATTAATAAAAATATAAATTATAATAATTAACTTGACTTGAAACTTATTAAAGCTAAAAACAATTTTATTAGTATCTAAACAGGCAACTTATTTTTGTAATAAAATTGAAAAACTAGATTAGAAACAAATGTGAAGAAATTAATATTTTGCAATTCCCTTTTACATGGATTTTTTGCATATGCATTTATGTACTAAAATTCAAGTGTTGTATTATTGTTTCTGATTAAATTAAAAGCAAAAAGCTTCATTAAATATATTTCAAATTATCTGTAATAACTAAAAAGTGTGATTATTTGCATGCAGCTCTTTAAAATAAAGTGTACGTGTGTCGCTAACCTTGACTTCCATTTATGTACATAAGTGATGAATGTTGTCTTAGCAATTCGTGTTACAATTTGATCAATATAGTGGTAGCGGGCCACGTTCATCTGCCACTTTTGCGTATTGTGATTATTCTCTGCTCGTAGAGTTGTCATGGAACATATACTTGTAAGTAATCTAGATAACTTTTAACATGCCGGCGTTTAGTTTATAAGTTAAAGGGGTTGTTTAACAATTGTGTAAGGTGATGCATTTTTATAGCAAATGGTAATTTGTAAACTGCGGCATTCCAATACATCTACAGTAAGCGTCGAAATAGTGTGAAAACCACTTTAAGTGCCATCATTAAATTTAACTATATACATATCTATATATATATATATATATATATATATATATATATATATTAACGAGGTGCAGCTCATGCATCGTTGTTAACACATGAGATCGAAAATCGTCAGGAAATGCTTAATGCCTCGAAAATATCAATTTACTAATGTCTTCCACAATGCATATCGCAATATGGGGTGCTATTATTGAAATTGAAGGGATTTATCAAGGAATTAATTACGATCAAATTATATTGTATGAACACTGCAATGTAAATGAAAAATATTTCATAGATTTAGTTTTGTGATGTTATAGGAGGCGACAGAATGAAATCCAAATGTGTGAATATCAACACATTAAATAAAAGCGGAGAATAAATGTCTTATAAATTTGATTCTCCGGTTTTTAATCAATGAATTGAAAAGCAGCACCCGAAATCTTAATTTTTTCCTATTTTTAACCGACGAGTTTTTCTAATCATATGCTTTGCTTATTGTGGGTCAAGTATGTGTATCTACCTATCATTTATGGGCTCTTACACGAAATCATCAGCAAACGCTAATGTAATTGCAAAATAGACTTAAATAGGAATTCGTATGGTACACTTTAAAATTAAAAATATTGCATAAAGGACTTTTTATTCCATTTAATTACCAGTTATTTATAATTTTTCTTTAATACAATGGTAAGGACTTTTAGTTGTTTTAGAAATATTGCATTTTACTGCACCAATGCACTAAACTAAGTTTTTCGGTACTTAAATTGACTTCGTAAACATTTTAGTTCTTCTTTTTTCTCGAGAAATTAGTCGGTATTGCTGGCACATTTCTAGGTAATTTTAAGCACAGAATTGTTGTTCTTGACTTAGGCAACGCTTGCACAATATGAGCATATTTAAAAACTTTAGCACGAGAAGAATTTAATTCTTGCGTCAAAATGTTACAATCAATTTGATAGTTGTCACTGATCAATAAAGCTGCAACTATAAAATAACATAGAGCCTTTTCGATAGAGAATGTTGTGCGGCAACCACTGAAAATTAAAAAAATAGTTTATATTCATTCTTAATTAGTTTATTCTGACTTACGCTATGCTAGCATTGGGATCTGCAAAACGATCGCGGATATTATTTTCCACTTTTTCCGAAATTTCCGATAGTTCGGCTTTTTTCAAAGATTTGTTTCGGCATTTAATAAGTCTTAATAAAGAATCCATATAAATTATTAGTTTCAGACGCATCAAACCATCATTATCTGCTGGAGATTGCTGTATGGTTTCAATACGTTTCTTCAAAAATTCTGAGTTGATTCTAAAAAAACATTGAAACATAATTAAAATTTGGCATTTGCTAATTTAGCCATTTAACTTACGGTATGTGGTCAATTTGCGTTTGGTAAACCATTTTAGCTTCTTCGTCCAAACGATCCAATAATTCTTTGGGCACCACATCATCGATTTTATAAACTTCGCTCAATTCCTTAGCATCTTTGTTTATTTCAGGTCTGATTGCATCAAAATATGCAGTGTTATCAACAGTTTCCACTGCTTCAGTTAATTCCGATTCATCAACTGTTGTCTTTAATTCTTCTTGTACAAGTTTTATATCCATGCGCATTTTTTCTGTATCATGAAAGAAACGGGAGGCCTTGCGACCACCGAACTTTTTAAGCAAAGTGACTCTGCTAACATGTTCTGAGATACTTTCAGGTTTTGTTTGATCTATGCCTTGGTATATGCTATTTTTAAGAGTTACTTGATCTATAGGAATAATTGTCATCTGGAATGAAATATTTATATGCATGCAGATGTATGCATATAACAATAAGTTACAGTGGCCATGAGACTTGCAAAACAATAAAACAGTTGAGTTCTTTATAATTTCTATTGAAAAATCACATCTATTATTTTAAACAATTTAGATAATCAATTCCAAGTTCCTCTCTCTCACCTTATTTGTCACTTTATTCCGTACACAGATATAAGTGTCGGTTAAATCATTTGATTCAGTGTCATTTATCACTCCATGATAAGTGTGACCATTCGCCACCAACAAGGCGCTCGTTTGATTTGGATGCTCACGATTTCTAAGACGGCAAAAATGTGTATTTTCTTTGGTAAAAGCAGATAATGAACCATTTTGAAATTTCACTGTAATTATTTACAATAATTTAAAGCTTTTATCATTTCTATATATTAAGGAACTTACACAATGTGGGTACCACAGAATTCTTATTCCTTGTATACACTTTTTCAACTTCTACCTTTTCTTTCATGTTGTGACTTCTTGCTAAAATGGACAAAATCTGTAAATTTGCGTTGATTTTTTCCTAAAATTATGTTTAGTCTTCACAAATATAAACCACGTGAAAATATATGGACGAAAATCAAAACAAAAATGAAGAGAACTTCGATATAACAACAAGGTTGCAAATAAAGGTAGTATCGCAGTAAACAATACAAATATCGATAACTAAATAGGGAAGTATGCGTGTAGGCAACGCTTGTTGCATGTTACTTGTGTTGTATTAAAAACAAATTCAGTTATTCCAAAGTATATATCGAAAATTTTCGATTAATAATCAAAATAAAAAAAAAAAAAACAAATCGAGACGCAAAGTAGGTCTGTGTCATCAAAATTAAACCTCCTTGGAAATTATTTTGTAAATGCAGCTAGACTATTGAACGGTAACCATCTCTCCCTTGTGTATGGGATTGCGGTTCTTGAGAGGAATTTTCGGTGATTAACTACGTTTCCACAGTGGCACAGTGACGGATAAAATGTGTGTTACCAATATCGTCGACATTTGGTGAAGTTACTCCCGGCGGCGTCAGTGCAGTGATACCTTTTCAAGTATCAGGTTTTCGGCTTGCGACTTCGATAGCAAGATCATCAATAATATCAAAGTGCTGTTTTATTGGTTATTAGCATATTATCTGTTACGAAGAAAACCTATTTTGTGGGACTTTCAAATCATGGCATACTTGGATCCAATTTCGAAAGATCTCTTCTTATGCTATTGCCCGGTAGGGTTAAATTTTTTAAACGTATCTGTATGTGCATATACTTTATTGTTAACTAAAAAAGTCCCAAAATGCGTTACAGTTTTACCCCTTATGGCTGTGTATTTTCGAAAAGTACCAAAACATGTTCGAGATATTTTTCAGATGAATAAAACGCAATAAAAAGCTTCCTGCTAATGTGCCATAGTTGGGAGTCTACCTTTTGAAAATTGTATTGAGTGGAAAAATATACCGAATCTAATTTTTAACAATAATTTGTGAATTTGAGTATCTGTCGTAGCTTCGGAAGTATAAAGTGACCAATTTCATTTATTTGCCCTTCTTTACCCTCTTCGCAACTAATCTTCCAAAATCACTCCTTAGTGGACGTATATATCGCTGGCTATAACTTAATATGGGCGATGATACATAAAAAAAAATAATTAATAAAATTTAATATTAAATCGCTTAAATGAGGAAAAACATATTTTATAAACAAAAATGCTTTAAAATCGCTTTATTTGTTGAAATATTAATATTTATTTAAGTATTTATTATTGATATCTTTATCATACAATAACAATAAATAGTTATAAAGAGTTGTTCATTCCTTTTAAATATTTTTTTCAAATTGTAAATAGTTGGGCTGTGAAATTCCACTGAAAATGTAATAAAACTCCTCTCCTGCCAGACATTTTTATTTGCAATGGACTCCGCTCTTTCTTCATAATAATTATTGCTTTTTTTAAATTTCATCCATTTGTCATTGTCCCTGCATCCATAGTTACGGTGGAAAGTTGATAATGTTTGGTTCGGACAATGTTGACCACTTGTAGTACCAATTTGATTAAGAATACGGCAAATGTTAAAAAGTTAATGCTCATTAAGGCTGCGTCCGGTGGAAAATTTATACTTGATTCACCTAAAATTCCACGTTTGGTGCGTAAATGACGACCTCGTTTGATGTCATGCGCTTCTTTGTCTTCTGCCTTTTCAGTTGCAGTCATAACAGTTTCGTCATCGTCGTCATCTTTCCACAGAACCATAAACTGATTTTCTGCAGAAATAAATAATTGAGATGGAAAATTAAGGAAGTTAATTTTTTAAAATTTATAAAATTAATGTCAATTTTGATGGATTTTTGATAATTATATGCACTTAATTTGGTATGCAAAAATTATTATTTATTATTTTCAAACTGCTATAAAAGTTTTGAATGCGATGTCACGTGATAAGCGGTGGTTGATGCAGTTTTGGAGTTCTATAAAAGAAAAGATTTTAATCTGATCAACGATGTCTTTCGATGTCTTTTTTCAATGTCAACAGCTGATTGGTTTATGGAAGCCATCGGTAAAACCTTTTAAAGTTCAATATAAATTTTTGAGTTTTCTTTTCTCTAAATCTACCGGGGTTCGAGCCGGTTCAAATTCACAGCAAATCTATGATTGGAACTCGTTTGATTCCCTCAAGGCCTTCAAAAGCCGTAAACGGGTCAAATACGCAAACATACGCACACACACATACACACAAACATATATATGTATACACATGTATATATGTATATATGTACATATATATATATATATATATATATATATATATATAAATATATATATATATATATATATATATATATATGTGTGTGTGTACACACTCATATATAGCCATAGTGACACGCTCTCAGAAGTAGTAAGGGAAGCTTCCTGGGAACTCAGAACGTCAAGATCTGATGAGCTGTCGAGCAAATCCAGGTAGAAACAGCAGCTTTCCGATATTGAAAATTTTCAATTTACCCGGCGGAAAACTAAAAAAAGCACAGTTCATTAAGTAGCAGTTTTTTTGTAAAGTCGATTAATTGAAAACTCACGGATCAACGATTCGCACTTTCCAATTCTTATTGATAAACTTATAGCTTTTTCTTATTAGATCTTTCATTAGATTTCACGCCACTCAAGTTTTATTGCTTAAGCGCCTGATTTTGTCGCATGTGCGCTTTGAGATTAATAGATTAGTTTGTATGTATGAGTTTATCAAAATGTAAATTATTAAAGCTACAAATAAGGAAGCCAAACGAATTGCAGGAGCACATGAAACAGTATTAGTTTCTTTTTGGCTGAAGTAGTAATCAGCTCATCAATAAGATTTGCATTGTTTAAACACGGACTAATGGCGGTGCGAAAAGCTACAAGTTAACGAGGGTGGCACACGTATTGATTTTTTTTTTCAATGGCAGCGTACTTATCAAAGTCCTTGTGGTAGCTGGATAACTCTTTCCTCTTCCTAATACACCTTCGCAGTTTATCAAATCCTTTTTAAAATTTTAATTAATAAAATTTCCTATTTCTTACCTATAGTTTTCAACAAGGAATCCTTAAGTTGATACAACATTTTGATTTTATCATCAAGACGAAACAACGACTTCTTCATCCAAGTTTGTTTTAAGGTTTTGATAAATTCAATGAAACCTTGAATAGAAGGAAACTCCACTGCCGAAGTAACTTTATTATTAACAAATTCCTCAGAATCCTTAGAACCATGAATTTCATAATCATCTTGTTGAGATTTCTCCTCACGATGTACATTTTCCTGTCGAGAAGTTGCTTCTGCTCTTGGAACTGCCGGCTCTTTGGGTTGCTGATATTTTGTAGATAATTTATCCAAATTCTGATATCTTTCCTGCTGATATTTAATCCATTCCGGACTTGGTGTGTCATCGATAGCACTCTGATCGTTTGTTGTTTTACCTGCTTTAAATAAGTTTTCAACGGCAGCCTTGTGTGTTAAAATGTGACAAAAATTGATTGAAAATGATATTAAAAGTATTTGCAACTGCATTTTTCACTCTCTACTGTGTTGTTGTTGACAGACTAAATCTTGAAAATTTCTTTCAGATGCTTTTAGGCAGTGCCACTTTTTAATATGAAAAAAGTTTATCAATTAAAAATAGACTTAGTTTTGAAATGTCTTTTTGTACCCTTCAGTAGGGTGATAAGTTTTTAGTTGTTCGTAACGTTTATTCTCATGTACAATATTATTTTGCCATCTAATAAAGTGGCTGTTATTGCTCAGGATTATTGTTAATACCTCAATCTCTCATAAATCGAATCGTTTTACAAATAGATGAGAAAATATAAAAAAAAGTTTTCAAAATAAAAATAAAAAAATTTCAAATTGTAAAAAAAAATGTTGAATAATTAAAAAGAGTTCCAAAGTTTATATAAAAATAGTGAAAGTTGATTATAGAAAATTAAAAATGCTCATGACTAGTGATGAACTACTTATTGATAAAATTTGTGGACGCTGAAACTTGTTAACCTGTAAACCACGAAGGTTCTTTTCTTTACTCAGCCAAGTCATGAATCATCGAATTTTTCTCAGCAGTACCGCAAACAATTAATATCGTCATGTTAAATAGTTCATATTCCTGTTGCCTTGAACCGTAGTAATTCCTGATACAACTTCATTTTAGTTAACAGTATAATTTTTTTCAAACGTATTGAAAGTTTTTCTTTATCCCGAAAGTTTTACTTAAACCTGAAATCAATGATAAGTTCAAGGCCGGTTCATGCTACCTCCTGGTATGTTAAGAAACTTTGAAATAAAAACAAAACTTTTTATACGTCCTATAAAATTAACTGAAATAAAGTTGCAATAATAAATAACTGAAATATCATATTAACTGGTTAATAAATTGGTGCAGAGTGTTTGACATTCGTCATTGTGAAATGCAGCGCTTTTACTTTATTTGATATAATTTGATTTTTATAGTGACAATAAAATTAAATTTCATGGTTTTTGATTTTTGAGAATAGGATGGGGCTTGAGTTTAGTGCACAAGTATGTCATCTTATTTTAATTCAGCAGACACTAGAACACTTTGCACAAAATTAGTGTGCAAAACTGATTCTAATGCGCTGAAAAATTATAAAGAAAATAGAAAAAAAGAATTCTATGTGCGTTGGTGCGTTAAAACTTTACGTCTGGGTTTTAATTAGTGGGAGTTAAAAGGCTTTTTTGTAGTGAACCAGCGCCAAAGTAAATGCGTTTTAATGGAATATTTCCATTCTCTCAATCTCTTATTTGTAAACATCTTGGAAACAAACAGCTGCTTCCCATAAAATGTCAATATAATCAATTCTCTAAATATATTGCAGCTCAAAGTTCAATTTGAACGTAAGAAATAATTCAAAAATTTTAAGCTGCGTTCAAAGGCCAATTTCGTAAACAACTAGTGGGGGAAAGTTTTTAGGATTGAGATTAGAGATTTAGTCAACTTTGATCTCTATTTTTATCTATTTTTTTCGAGAGCTTAAACGGCCAACGGTTGTTAGTTTCAACTTCACGAAACATGCAAACACTCACACATGCATGACAAAATTGCTGTTGAAATATAGACAATAAAAATATTTTGCACATAAAAGAAAGAATGAAGTTCTTGTTTCAGACCTAAAAATGACTAATTTTGTGCTTAAAATTAATTTTTTACTTAAAATAAAAATGTTTACAGTGTTTTAATTGTGCTGTTGGCTGAACTAATGATTCGATAGAACGATCTATATAATTCAATGTTTAAAGATGATGCCATGTTGACCACGGCTACGCCTCTAGATGGGTTCAACACCTCTCACGGAAAAAAATCCTTAAATATTGTCATCCATTCTGTATAGATGAGTCCTTAATATACGATCTAGTCGACCAATTGACTGACCTCATATGTGAAATAAACTGTACACCGAACTCGTGTCTCATCAAGCCATTGTGTGGCGTGCTGTGTGGAAAGCGACACCGTCAGCCAAATCCAGCTCATCCATTTGAGACAAAAAAAAAAAAATTATAATGATCTAGCTAAAACCCCTCAATCGATCACTTTGAATTTTTTAGTAAAATTTTGAGAAAAACGAAACAGCACATAATTAAAATTAAAGAGTTTAAAACGACAATTCCCCAAAATATACATTAAAAAATTAAAATACAGAAACACTCGTCTTTGATAAAGTCCACTGCAATTATGCTTCCGACCTATAATCCACAGCAAACAGTGTACTTTCAGGATATATTTCGCAATTGTTGCAATACTTCGAATTGCTCTTTATAATAAATGCGGCATTTTGGCTTGTTCACGTATCCATGCAACCAAAAATGAGTGTCGTCGCTGAACACAATTGAAGGGAGGAGGTAAAAGATGCACTTTCTTAAACGAGAGTGAATGTTGTTAACAAAATTCATTAATCTGCTTGCGTTATTCATACGTAAGTCGATTCATATTCAAGTCGTAGACCAAACTGAACATGTTTAACGGTAAAAAGTTGCCCAAAAACAGCTGAGATGAGCTGCTGAAAACAGTGTTACCAAAAAGGAAGTAAAAAAACTATTCTTTAGTTAACGCCTAGACTGTTGCCCAGTGTTTCTTTGAATATTTTTGGTCTGCATTAATGTCGCATGGTTGCATCTGCCTCTTTCAATGACGCACATGCAATGCTTTGCGTAGGTGGGCTGCACATACTGAGTGCCGGCTCAAGTAATTTAAAAAAAAAGGAAAAACGTTTGCCAAGAAATCTCGATACTCGTTTATGTTCTGTAAATCACGGTGATTTGAAAGCGCGCGATTTCCAATGGAAATAATGATCCTAAAGACGTTCTAAATGTTAAAAACGATTATTTTTTAGACATCATATCTGACGCTACATGTATATAATAGAAAATATAAAAATAGTCTAAAAAATATTTCTATTAGTGAAGCTAGTTTTCGAAAAACGCGCCATTTCAAATCACCGTGATTTACAGAACATGCCCCGCTATTTAATTATTTAATTTATTTTCCAATTATTAAGCTAAAAATTATTAATTACGCTCAAGTTGTTATCTCTTTTGAATTACTTCACTTCTAATTAGTACCAAATTCCCCAACCCTGATGAATATTATTCCAAATATTCAGATTTCTGTTTGCTTTTTCCACAGACATTTAAAGCTTTTGTTTTTCTTAATGTTTCTTTGATATATTTTATTTTTATTTTAGTTGCTCTCATTTTGTTAAATTTGCATTTTTGTTGCTTTATTTTTCGAATTTAGGATTAATTTAATTATTAAGATAAGAATTATTATGCGCGAATTTGTAAATTTCCTTTTAGTTTTCGCAGATGACAGGCATCAGTAAGTGATAGAAAAAAATTTTGTAAAAATTGATAAGGAATTTAATTTAAAAAAAATCAGGTTTTCACTGTTCTCAAATTACTAATATTGAATAAAGGAAACTTTCTAGAACATAATGCATTTCCGTAATATGGCAACGAAATATTCATTTTTATATAGGAAGAAACTGTTTAAAATTTTAAGAAATAATAATTTGTTTATATTTGCTCAGGCTAAACAATCTTGGTAAAATTTATTTATATTTTCTTAATTCTTGATGAACATCAAAAATTTTTGTAAAATAAAAAAGAGTCAAGACCGTCTGGCAACCCTACAGTTGGCAGGATATTGAATGTACTCCTCTGCTATTGATAATTTTTGTTGTCGTTTGTAAATGAAGTTCTAAGCGGATGGTGACTTCGAACCCATTAACGAAACTATTTTGTGAACATATCAAATCTCAGTTTCCAGTGTTTTGGAGTATCGCTGGATCGAGCCAAACTAAGAGTGATAGCCTTGTTCCACAATGTCTGTTCTGAAGAAAAATTATTTATGAAATAAAAATAAAATGTTAAAACAAATATAATATTTATAATTTGTGTTAAATTGAATTGACATGATAATAAATATTCCAAGGCACACAGGAAAGTCAACATCCGTTTTATTCAACTTACACAGCAGAGCAAAACAGCTGTTTTCGAAAGTCGCAACACTTTCATCTTCAGTGCTCATGTGTATATTGTGTTTATCACTACTGTTTGGGTGGCTTAGTTGAATGTGATAGCAGTTCGTATTTACACAAATTTTATTGTGAAAAAGAATCCGAGAACTGTATCAACCTGATGTTAACACGTTTTTGTTTTAATACCCGTGTTACCGTTTAATTATTTTCTTCATGTCCTATTTGTCTGAATTTTTTGTTCCATTATACATTAAGTCAAACTTTTATGGTTTGAATTTATACTTAAGTATATGTGAACGGTTTTTCCAATTTTCATTGGTAGCTGAAGCTTAAACTTGAATTATAAATAATATTTATAATTTGTGTTTTACACGATCGCTCGTTAGTATATATTTTTGTTTCAAATGCAATTCTGCGACAGCGCAATATATAATGACATTGTGCGACATAAAGATATGTAAAACATATATAATGTATGTTGCAGTGCAAATATATTGTGCTACCCTCGTATTTTATTATTCTATTTTATACACAACAACAACAACAGCTTTGTTTTTAATTATAAAACGAAATCTCGTTATCTTGGGGTGTCTTGAAAGCACAGCTCACCTCGCTTACGTTCTTTCTACTGAGTTTTCAAACATTTAAAGTCGATCTCAGAACATCTCATAGCTTTCTTAAAAAACAAAAAATATTGATTAAAAAGAAATCATCGCAAAAACATTATTTTAGTTTAATTTTGAACCTCGTTTGAGTAACATCGTTGTCTTCCCCAAACAAACACAAACAAAAAAAAAACAAAAAAAAAAACACATACACACAAGAAATATGATGGAAGAATTATTAAAAATTATTGGGATTTTAGCAGTTCTGTTTGTAAATAATTCATTATCCCAAAGCAGTGAGTGTGTATTGAAAAACAGCAACAACAATTGAATTAAAAAATTAAAATACTCGTAACAAAAAAAAACAAAGAAATTACAGACGCAAAAACCAACACGAACCGTTTGTTATCACAACCTGACAATATTGACCCATTGACTTTGAGCATCAAAAGCTTTTAAGGATGACATGATTACAAGAATTGTAAAGAATACAGCAGCTCATTTCCTCATTCAAAGTCTAAATTGTAATAAAATAAATTCCAGAGCCTGCGAAAAATAAAACAAAAGAACAATAACTCTTCACAAATAAATATTCAGACCAGAAATAATTCATCATAAAGTTTGGCGAAAACTCTATCAAAACGGGGTTTTTTTTGCTGCCGTAAAATATTCAATCAGAAGTTCGTGGCCTTCGGTAGAAGTGGCGTTTTTAATGAAATCATCTGAAATCTTTATGTGTGTTCATGTACTTTGAATATATTTTCATTATTGTTGTTGTTGGTTATTATGACTACAATGTTAAAGCTGATCTGAGTGCATTGCAATCATTATGATTTAAGAACAATACACTCGGTGTTGTTAGTTCGGAAGCATTAAGAAAACATTGAATTGAATTAAAAAAGCATTAAACACCGTTAACAATTAAAAACCTCATAATAAAATCGAGGAATGGAAAAATGCTCTCAATTGAAATTCAATAGATAAATTTAGACAAGTTGAAGTCTTACAAAAAAAAGGACTGAGAATAATTCAATGACAAGAGCTGGGGAAGTGTGCCCATATACCCTTCTGTCAGCGTCACTGTGACAGATTGAAATTCAATTATGATTTATTTAAAGTGCAGCATTTCATTCTTATTTCCCATATCAGCCAGCATATGCTTCGTTCTGAATAAGCGTTCATTGACGACAATTGTGCTGGCATAAGAGGACAGTTTGTAGGAAAGATATTTTGTTGGCGTCAACTTTGAACCGGCCAATATTTTTTGCGTTCATTGGAATGCCAACAACACTGACACACACACAAAGTTGCGTATACGTACACATTTCACAACAACTAAAAAGTTGTGAAGGCTCAATAACAGGATTCTAAATCAAGTCATCAATTTTTTTTCTTTGTTCCACATATTAAATTTGTATTTCAAAATTTCCCTTCTCGACTTTTGACTTGGTCATGGATTACCAATTAAAATTTTGTCACTGTGACTCTCTGAAAGTTAAAGTAGCATCTATTTCTTTTCACTTTCTTGGAAAGTTTCGTATAATTCAAACATGTTATTTCTAAAATTTTGAATGTCAGCAAATTATTGGCCTGAACTATTCCGTCGTTGTGGAGTCAATTATTTTAAAAAAAGGTGCCGGAAATATTTCCAATTTCTTTGGTCACTTCATAATACAGTGCTAGGCCGATTTTCGCAACTCTCAAATATCGTAACAGACCGATCATCGCTGCTGACTACGATGACTTAGATCCCGGCTTCGAATCCGCATTCAGTCATGAATATGGTGTGGAATTTTTCTGATCTGTTTCGACAGCGATTAATACCGTCGTGTAGTAAAAGAGCAGAAGACAACACCATCCTTCGTCGGTATCTGTAACAAAAAACTTACCGACGAATTAAAAAGTAGCAACAAAAAATTTTCTGTCTTCTACATTGTTTTCATCTGTCCTCTTAACACCATCTCCTACTTTCAAGTGCCGGCTTGGGGGTTATTGTTTAAGTGCTGGTCCAAGACAAGAAGAACACATTTTTTTTGCATTATGGTCATAATAACTGCAACAATTAAAAAAAATAATTGTCTCGATAAGTGCAACACATATTTTTAATCATTGGCAATGATTCCTTCTATTTGGAATTCTTATTCAGAAACGCATTATTGCTAAGCCGATCATACTCGTATTTAAGTAAAAAATCCAATTTCAACACCATTTCCTACGGGTTAGAGCAGTCATACAACTGCATTTTTTCTATTTATCGTACATTTTCTTTCTGTTTCAAAATTTGTGCTATTACAAATCAGCTAACCGAATTTCAAAATAGTGCACTAAATTTTGACAGCATCAGTCATATTGCTTCGTGGTATTATATTATGACTTTATGACTACAGTGTGAATCCCCCCATTTGTAAGCGAAAGCTGCTGATATCAGTATTGACTTCACGTTACTTCGTCGTTAAATGTGCATAATTATTTTTATATGCGATTGTAACAAAAATAGAGAACGAACTATGCCATAAAATATTATTCAGACAAAATATTTCTGAAGCCCTAGAAAATCTGAAATATCATGGGAGTTCATTTGAACTCCAAATTGGCAGATCCTTCCTATAGGTGTTCATTGACTTGATAAGAGTTCATAAACTGGTTTTATTTGCGGAGGAGTGGGTCCAATATTTTAGGACCGTTCATAAATGGCATATTTGGAACATATTCCTCTCGAATTGCCTTAAATCGCCTCAGTTATTGAAAGGCTTAGGCGACTGTTTGGCAAACTTTAAATTAATTAAGAGGCGCAATAAAACTTGCTAAATCTTCATCCCTCCGAGTTGTCCATTAATAATTTCTTCTAAAATTAATACATTTAAAATCAGAAAAGGTACAATTTTTACACAAAAAATTATAATTTCGAAAATAGCACTCATCATGTCTGCTGCAAAATGAATACAAAATTATTAATAACTGATGCAACTTTTCATTAAAATGTAGAAAAATTCTGGTTTTATTTTTTCCACTGCACTTCGAAGAATAAGTAAAAAAATATTAGTTAATTGCTATTTGCTCTCCAGATTTATTTGTTTTTTGTTTTTAATTAATGTAATTAACTATTGAAGATAGTAAAATATTGATAAAACTTGACAGAAGCTGGTTTCCCCGATTAAGCACCGAGCGCGCCCCACTGCTTCAAACTAATTAATTCTACATTGAAAATTATAAAAATTTTTAATTTATTAATTATTCTTAAATCTCATTGCACACGGGGGCAAAACTCATCAAATAGTGTTTGAAAGGAACTGCTGGAAGAGTATTCGTTCGGTGGCTGTCGGTTAAAAAAGTTATAAAAAGTAAAATTGTCCACTTGTAGATTTAAGTTAATGTAGAGATATATTATGACTGATTTGTATGTCGCAACTTTTTTTAAACTGTTTTAAAGTGTTAATAAATAAAAAAAATTTTACGAATTGAATTGACAATATGACGAAATAGCACACTGTTGTGAATGCCCCATAAAAATTTGGTTATTGTATTAATTGAGTTCATACTTTTATTGAGTTTCAAAAAATATATTAATATTTCTGTCATTATGGCAGAAGTATCATCATGACAGAACTGTCATCATGACCGAACTGTCATCATAAATTTCGTTAATAATATGGCCAAGCGATGCAACTACTTGTATCGCAAATGAACAACAAATGTCATGGGCTCAAAGCAAATATTTTAACCACTGAGAAGAAATTCTAAATATCTTGAAATCCAAACAGAAGAGGAGTTAATGTGCGTTACTGTACGCCTCACGTAGAAGCTACTATAATGACTTTTCTGGCCATTACGATCGCGTACAATTCCATTATAGGATGGGATCAGTAGTGCAATCGACTTTCTGGAAAATGTTACTAGCTGCTTAGTTCTTCATTTTTCGAAAGAAAAGGTCTTATATCCCATTTGATTATTATTGCGTCACACATACATCCTTGGCAGCCATGGGACGAGTACATTAAAAATTTCCCGCAGGGGAGATAAACTTCCACGTGAAATGTCCCTGTCCGAGGCATTTTATTACTCAAGCAAGTTGGATCGGTCTATAAGTTGCCATCATAAAGTCGCAATCAACCATTGCATTGTAAATGATTGCTGGGCTTTGCAAAAATTTTTCCATTCTGCTCCACTGTTCGATGTAGTTGAATATAATTTTATTACTTTATCATGAGATATTTAAATAAGTTAATTTGTTACAAACTCAACTCTGTTCCAGAACTTGATCGGCATCAAGTTGATTAATATTAAATTTACTTTGAATTTGAAAACGTTCGGTTTTTCCTCACATACTCAAACACAATTAATTGTTACTCGTGTTTGCTTGCTTTCAAGAATTTCTCTTTCAGACAGGTTCTGCAACTAGCAAAGCTTGAATTCCTATTGAGAATACACCTGCTGGAGTTAAGAAAACATTTTTATTGTTGTACTCAAATAGTTGTCATATTCAAGTTTTACTTCAACTACTTGATCATCATGCTCAGCCGCACACAAGCTGGTCGTAATTTATATATAGTCTTCTATATATTTTGGCTAATTAAAACACAGTTGCAGATTAAAAACAAAGCCTTAGTTTCACATAACGCACACATGCACACATACGGAAATAGCATTCGAAGAGTTAGAAATAATAAATGCACCGCTATGACAGGCTGATGTTTTCGCATTAAAAATATTCTTCAATATTTTATTTCGTTCTTGCTATTCTGTATTTCTTTCAATCAATTTCAAAAATAGTTTTTAAATGTTAAAAATTCATCACGGAAAAATATGGAGAAGAAACCCCAGCTCGAGTCATAAAATTTATTGCGCTACAAATTCTCTATCTTCTAATCTGTCTTCTTAACAGTATCTTCTCTTTTCTAAATGTGGTCCAATGCACTGCATATGTAGGGGTCGCCCGATGAGCGCTAATCCAAAACAAAACAAACAAAAAAAAAAAAATCGGTGAATGGGACTTTATTTCTTAATGCTGACAAATTTTGCAACAACTTTACTTCGACTGACTGGACAGAAGAGTACACAGACTTTCGTACATTTTCCTTGTTACTACCACTAACTTTTTTCCAACACACAGTCGCCTTTCCCGATGGCAGTTGCTCAACTCCGAATAATTTGCATGGCCTGTGCATAGACATATTAGAATGTCCTCCACTATTGGATACCTTAAAGAATACCGAAAGATCTCCAGCGGAAACACAATTTCTGCAACAGAGTCAATGTGGAATGAAGGGAAAAAGTGTCTTGGTCTGCTGCCGCTTTGAAGGCGGGGTTCGTGGAAATGTACCAACTCAGGCTACTGACAATTCGCATCTATTGCCCAGTACTCGACAGTGTGGACGTTCCTTTGATAATCGAATTATTGGTGGCATGACTACCAAAATCGATGAATATCCTTGGGCGGCTTTAGTGGAATACACGAAACGTAAGTCTGTGAAAAAAAAAAAATAGTTTTCAAATTAATTTGCAACATCCATTTTAATTCAACAATAGCCGGCGGTATCAAGAACCATCATTGTGGAGCCACCCTGATCAATAATCGTTATGTAGTAACAGCTGCCCATTGTGTAACAGGACGTGCTATACCCTCAAGCTGGCGTGTTACCGGCATACGTTTGGGTGAATGGGATCGTTCTACTAATCCCGATTGTGATGTATCCGCTCAGGGCAAAAAAGATTGTGCCGAACCGCACGTGGATGTGGGCATCGAAGAAATCAAATATCATCCCGAGTATAACTCTCAAGCTACAAATAATTTAAATGATATCGCCCTCATACGCTTGGATAGAAACGTGGCCTTTACCGATTTCATAGGTCCCGTGTGCCTCCCGGTTCAATCACATTTGCGCTCTAAAACTTATGAAAGTGTTAAAATGGACGTTACGGGCTGGGGTACTACCGAGGACGGCAGTACCAGTGCTCTTAAGCTAAAGGCAGCCGTAGATGGTTGGACCTTTGATAGATGTGCTAAAAAGTATGCCACCAAAGGCATTCGTTTGCAAAATACTCAAATGTGTGCTGGTGGGGAGGAGGGTGTTGACTCCTGTGGCGGTGACTCCGGCGGCCCGTTGGTGGTAAAAGAGAGGCTGGATAATCGTGATCTCTATGTGTTGTCTGGTGTTGTTTCATTTGGTCCAAAACCTTGCGGCTTGCCCGGTTGGCCGGGAGTTTATACAAGAGTTGGCGCCTACATGGATTGGATAGTCAGCAATATTAGGGCTTAGGGTAGCGTTTTTGTGTTAAAGTTTCTTTCTTTCTTTAATCATGTACTTGGCCATTGTTTTTAATATATAATCAATAAATACACATACAGACATACATGCATCTATTGAATTATTTTTACTGCGATTAAATCATTTGACATTTAGAGATAAAATAATTATTTATATGCAATCATGATAATGCAAGAAGGCACGCGATACCTTCTTCAAATTATGGTTGGTGTCATTTTCGTCTAATCGTTACTTTTTCTCTTTCTGCTTTAAATTTTTTGATAAAATTCTCTTTGAACTCTTCTGCTATATTAAAGAGCCAGTATTTACGCTCAATTTCTGATCATAGAAGTTACACTTTCCCGTGGGCTGAAAATGGTACTCAATCTGCAACTCTTCAGATGAGTTATTTATGGTTTTTTTTTACTTTTATGTCGTTTCCTTTTCTGAAAAATATGCAACATTTTTTTCACTTCTTTTTAAAAAAAGTGGCAGTTTTGAGGAGTTTCAAAACAGAAGCCATTTTTCGTTAAGGATGATGGATTAATTTGGGTTAATATCCAATAAATTCTATAGTTTCAAATGACACAATGTTTCCATTTTCTAATAAAAAGTGTAAAAAATGTCGCATTATTTTTAAGAAAAGAAAACAGCATTAGTTATTTTCAAGCCTTTTCCAATAGCATTTACAGACATTTTCGAATTGTTTACTAATCATTTAGCAGTCGTGGTGTAGTTCATTTTTTTAATTTTATTAAAGGTTTTGAAAGAAAAACAATTCTGTCTTAAAAAATTTAGAGAAAACTTCCTTCGCAATTTGAGGATCACTAAACAACAGTTGACTTTATACTAAAAAAAAATTAGCCAAAAAATAGGCGCTCTATGATTAATTAAATATTAAAATTTTTAAAACAGGGCATATTACAGCTTTCCAAAAAATTCAGCCAAAACAATATGCTTTCTACGATTAATTCAATTTGTAAAACTTCAAAATTTTACAAAAAATAAAATTTTTCCAAAAAATAAAATTTTTTGAAATATTTTGTAGACCCAAATATTCCCTTTTAGATAATATACGAATCATTTTTGTGTATGAGATGGTTTTTGAGATATTGAAAAAATAAGATGAACAAATTAAGAGGATTTTGCGAATTTGGCGAAATTATAAAATTTTGAATATGATAAAAATTTGGCAAATAATTTTTAAATTGTTTTTCATTGTTATAAGTTCTCTGACCGAATTTCATGCACATCGAAAGAGGTTATGGGTAAATCATTGTCGATTTGACAATATGGAATTACCCATATGAGGATTTTTCATGATGAAATTAGTTAATTATTTTTTCTTCGCGGAACTCTATTTCAAATTTAAAGAAAATCTTGGTCTTTTAATTTATGTTTTTTAATTGACGTACACTTCCAGCCAAGCAGACATATTTCCTTTCGTCCTGGTAGCATGATATATTTACTTGCTCTCTACGTATTCGTGCCATGACTGGTGACCATGGAAGCTGATTAAAAAGCTTCTTAAGTGTGAGAGTGGAAAAAATAATTACTAAATTATTTATTAAGACTCGTATATGAATTTATTATCTCCTTTCTTTATTAGGTTTTTCTCATTATTAATCACACTTTTGCAAATCGGTAGACGATTTTCGAAAATAGGCTACAACTTTCCTGGGGAATTTGTAGACATCACAAAAAATTTATTTTCTTCAAGATTTTGAGTTCGTGTTTTGTAATTTTATTCAGAAAATATTCATGAGCATTTAATAATGACCCGCTTAGATTTACAATAAGTTTTATTTGCTAAATTCAAAGTTTGTGGTTTTTTTTGTTGTATTTTGTATTTTGTGTTGGGATTTGTATATTGTAAAGATTATCGTTAACATATTTTTAGTTGTATTTGTGTATGTGTGTGTATAATTAAAATTTATTAATAAATTTGTTCATTAAGCGCAAAAATATGTTTTAATTAAATTATTATTATTATTATTATAATTATTATTATTATATCTTTTTGTTCTTGTTTTGAGTAGCACATTAAAGCTTTAATGAAATATTTTTCCAAAATATATCAAACAGAATGACGCTTGTCAATAACTTTTCATCATCAGACAACTTATTAAATATAAACAGTTTTTTGTTTGTCATAAATTTAAGGTACTTTTGTAAAAATACAGAGATAGATAGAGAGAGAGACGGAAATAGGTAGAGTATTACAGCGAGAGGGAGAGTAAAAGTTCTATGATAAAAATTTTCAAATAATACAAGAGGAGTTAATATAGAGTTAATATACTTTAAAGTAGAAAAATATTCATAAAAATATTTATATCTATTAGAAAATATACAATTTGAATCGTTGTTCCAAGTTTTTTCTTTGAATATATCAGCTACACACAAAAACGCACACAGACTGGGCTCAATGCACACTTAAGCAAAGAGAGGAAGAGTCAAGAAATTGAGACGAGATCACTTGATGTGACGACACAAATGAGAGCGCATCCATTTTAAAGCCTTATCGCCAATAGCTTCAACTTTTGGTTTGCCAGGCAGATGGCGACAACCACAAGCTTCTATTGTTTCCAACTGGGGCAAAGTGGATTTTTGGTGTTGCAATTGATTGTATTCGTTGGCCATCTCTGACTCTTGTTCTTCTTGTTCGTCTGTTTCCGCTACTTCAGCTGCTTGTAAAATGTCTTGTGGTTGTGCAGCAGCATCCGATTGTTGGATTTGAGTTGTTAAAGTGTTGCTAACAGCTGCTCTTGTTGGACTAGTAACAGGTCACATATCACCGGTGCTAGCCCATCTGATATCGTCAGCCTCGTGTGTTAAATAGCGTGTACCCACTTGAGCTTCTAAATTGCGTAAATCACGATAAGTTTGCTTGTCCTGTAGCCAGTAATGCTGCAGACTCTTATCGACTGTATAACGCTTTCGTTGTTTCACCTGCAGCAAATTGTTGATCAAATCAATGGCTGAAGGGGAAACCAATTTCAAAAAATCATTCCGAATATCTTTCAAAGCATTAGGGAATAGTTACCATTTGATGATATTTCCTTCCAGGGATTTGGTGGATACATAAAGGCCGCATTTTGAATTTGATCATTTATGTCTTCCTCCTCGTTGAAGGGGAATGTCCCGCTCAGACTTACATAGATGATTACACCTACACTCCACATATCCAAAGAGCGGTTGTAGCCTTTATTACGCAAAACCTCGGGAGCTTAAAGATAAACAATTCAATTAAATTTGTTTTTTGGCTTTCGGCATTATTTTAATGTCTTTCTAACTTAATGCTCATAAAATTACATTAATTTATTTCTATTTTTGTTAATATGCTTGAAAAAATGAGGTAAACAACGTTAGTTGTGGGCGTGGCTTCGCCGATATTTCTCATTGTATTGTTTCAATTATAGGTTAAGAAGCAATTTTAGTTCGGCATAGTCTTGAATTGTGGCAGAACCGCCAAGAATCGCTTTGTTTTTTAAAAAACTTTCCACACATTCTACAGCAATTTCTTAATGGCCCTGGAGACGAAACTTGAACTGAAATGGCTCATAATGAATTTTTTTTTGCTATTTGAAGGTATTGAAACTGAAGTGTTCCACAGTACCACAAAAAATAAATTTTACCTGTTTTGCCAAACCTGATTAAACCACAACCCAGCAAAAGTTATGGTTCACCAGGAAGGACCATCTTTTTTAAAAACTTTACTTATATATCCTTCCTGGTTCCAATCAATAGCATTAAAAATGAGCTCATCGAAGCAATTTCTTTAATTGTGACAACGGCGTACAACTGTTTCAATGGCGTTTCCGTATCATCGGTTCCAGCGCATTCTTTCTAACGATTGTATTAATGATGGAGTTGTAAGTGAAAACTCTAGTCTTGCCTTTTAATTACCACATGGTTTTTTGCTCATAAAATATCGCAAGAAACACCACAAAAAAATATATTGAAAAAAATACACACTTACCCAAATACGCTGGCGTTCCTACCACCGAACGTCTAAATGATTTTTCGCCTATAATGCGGGCGTAACCAAAATCGCACAGTTTTACTTGCGGGAACTCTGCATCGGAGGAGAGCAACACGTTCTCAGGCTTAAGATCACAATGGACAATGTTTTGACTGTGCAAATGCTTGAGGGCAATAAGGATTTGTGTGATGAGAAATTTGGTAACTCTTTCGCTTAGTCGTCCTCTTTCATGGGAGAGTATCATTTCCAACATGTCACCTTTGAGCTTTTCCATGACCACAAATATTCTCTCGGGTGTTTCAAACATGCGTTCTAAATTTACAACGCCGCAATGGGAAATATTCTGGAAGGG
This sequence comes from Linnaemya vulpina, assembly GCA_963675445.1. Classification (NCBI taxonomy): domain Eukaryota; kingdom Metazoa; phylum Arthropoda; class Insecta; order Diptera; family Tachinidae; genus Linnaemya; species Linnaemya vulpina. The sequence goes on along the minus strand of OY776277.1, from coordinate 29,069,606 downwards.
AATAAGAAGATTAAATAAATAATCGCTTGCGCAAATAAGATTTGAAGCAAAAATACTTTTTCAAATTGTTTTCGTTTCAAACGAAAGACAATCAATTCTTTGTAATTAAGAAAAGCATTTCATATTTTAGCCTATTTCCAGGGGAATGTATGAAATGTGCATACTTTTAGGAGAGGAAAACTATATAATTGGCCAAAAGCCTTAAGGTAACGTTTTTAACGAACGAAATATCCCTGTCAGAAACTCGATCGTTATTTCATTGCTCTCACATCCCACTCACCTGCAAGATGGCGACTTCATTTTTTAATTGAGCTTCTTGCTTCGTGGGAAATCTCAGCTTGTCAATGACTTTAATAGCCACTTCTCGTTTCGTTTTCTTGTGGACGCCGCCATAAACGACACCAAATTGACCTGAACCCAAAACTTCATCGGGAAATATTTGATACAATTGGCCCATATCCTGTATGTTATCCTCCGATTCACAGCATTCTAAAGAGATATATTTACAAGATAAATTAAACTGAAACCGTTCAAATGAAACTCACGTGTATTGGTGACATGCATGTAGGCCTGTTTGATCGATGTTTCCCAACTTTTGGCTATATCCGTGCCAATACCACTTTCGGGTGGCGGTAAACGCACTGGCTGTTCTTCTCTTACGCCTGCCAAAGGATCTTGACCGACAAAGTAAACAGCATTGGCGGTTCGTATTTCGAAGCAATAATTGTTATCGGCCTTAACATCGTTATTGGTCACAATGGCTTGTATGTCAGCCAGCGGGATCTCTTTGTGGTATTTACTGCCCTGTTCCGATATAAACAGGGTGATCGTCTTGGAATCCAAACGCCAGAAATAACGTTTCACTGTATTATCCAAGCTGGTGAAGTGTACCAGCCAACCCTCTTTAATGGCTTGGCCACCACGTTTTTTGGTGTGTTTAACCGACTGCACGATACGCATCAGCGGTATATTGGCACTGGGTGATGACGAAGAACTCGACTGCTCCGATTGTCCATCTACAGATTGGCCTTCGGCCACACATCTGGAGTCTCTATTATATGACGAACGCTCGCCATGTGTGGCCGCCAGACCATTAACTAATTCGGGTGGTGAATTATGAGCATTCGTGGTTGTTTTGGCACCCGTTACATTTCCCACCCGTCCCTGTTTGACGGCCATAGCATTGTTGCCAGCATAGCTCGAGCGGCTGCTGCTGTAATCATTTGTGGCATTGTCATCAAAGTCACTGTCATCGAACTCTTCCTTAAAGAAATTATCACGATCCTTTTGTCCTGCATGTGGCGGGGTGTACGACGACTCATTGCAATCGCTTTGACTTAATTGTCTTTCGCCGGTACAGTCTTGTGGTACTTTATCCATACATTTCTTATGCGTATTGTATTGGCAATCACGGCATTGCAGACCCTGTTTAAAGAGTCCTTTCAACAGCTTTTTGCAATATTGACAGACAGTCGGTATACCGTACGTGTGCACCATAAACGTGTGCGGGATTCTTATGTTCTGATAAGCAGATGTTGTGACACACACACCCGTATTAGATATCAGTTGACCATTTCGACTGCCAGCCGAGGAAGAACGTTGATGACTTCTATGGTAAATTGGCACATTCTGAAAGCATACAGGGGCGGAAAGTTAAAATAAAGAAGTTTAAGCTTTAAAGACAACTTCGATATGAGACATGCATTTGAATCAGTTAAATGAAAATGTAAAAATAATAAAACTTTTTTTTTATTAATTTGGATTTTCCAAATCAACGATAGCGAGACTAAAACATTAATAATAACAAACATACGGACGCTAAGGTTGGAACCCTCGAAAATTTAGTGCTTTAACATCCTTCTTAATTGAAATAATTAAAGTAAGAAATGCGTATAGGAACTAGCTAAAACCCCTCAATTAATGACATGGAATTTTTTAGTAAGATTTTGGGAAAAAAGAACTAGCACATAATTAAAATTGAAGTAATAATTTCAACTTATTAGAGGTATTGCGTCAGTGTTTAATTTATTAAGCATTTACTTTGTCTGTTAAATAGAATTATCAGTAGATTTCAATACAATTCATAAAAATTGCAAAACAGCTTAACTATTGCTCAAACTTTCTAAAACTAATTGAGAATTACATAAGAAAAAGTGTAGCAGTTGTGAAAATAAAAATGTACACAATAAATAAATTCTATTTAATATGAATCCACAAAATATTTTAGAAATCGAATCATTCGTTAAATCTTATAAAAAAACATATGTTCTAATTTTGTAAATCACTTCGCGTTAATGAGGAAATCTAATTTTTAAATAGTTTAAAAATTGTTTAAAGTTTTGTACACCGAGCAAACGTATAAAAGTTCATGCCTTTGAAAATGTGTAAAATTTTCATAAAAGATATAAGCAAATAAAATAAAAGAGAGTGTTAATATTTAAAATTTAGTTTTATATATTAAATTTACATAATTATAGTCCTATTGTTTAATTATTTGACGAACGCCGTATTCGATAAATGTTCACTTACTTGGTCTAGAAAAGAAGTACCTCGACTGTTTAAAACTTTATAGAAATCTTTTAATTTTTTTTCTTTGGGAAGATATATTTGACGAAAATTTCACAAAGTTTGGTTTTTTTAAAATTAAACATAAAGTGATCAAATAATCAAATACTGGGTGGCATAAATGTCGCTGCATTAAAGTGAGAAAAATCGTTAGAGGAAAAAGTCCTGCGATGTATAATTAAGTTTACGCGTGTTATGGAAATAATCTCTAATTAAATTGGTCTTAGTGAGTGTTCATTGTGGTCTATGCGCAGCTTTAATGGAATCAAATTGCTCTGAAATGCATCCCAAAATAGTTACAATGAAAGCTGGAGTTCAATCCCCAACTACTTCAATCGTTCAACTAATTGACTTATCAGGGTGGGCAAATATGAGGTTAGAAAGTAAATTGGTTGTCAAATGACGAAATTTGGAGAATTGAACTGTCATTCTTTGACTTTTATTTAGAAACCATTTGGGAAATTGTAACTATGGAAAGCTACACTCTTCAACAAAGAATTTTAGTTTTGAAAATTGACTATAATTGACTCTTTGAAAAACTGAAGAAAATCAACACAGTTTTAAACAAAATCATCTAAAGTGATGAGTCACATTTTTAATTGGCCGCCCAGCTCTTGTGACTTAACGTCGTTCTCTGGGGCCTGAGACACTGAAAGATGAAATTTGACAAAGCTTTCTTTGAAAATATGATGAAAAATTTTGCTAAAAGAGTAAACGTCTGCTGACGTGGTAGAGGTGAACATTTGGCAAATATCATATCTGACTAAAAATTCCCATATTTCTTCTTCAGAGAGCTATTACTTCTTTGTTGGCGTTTTTTAACCGGAAGTAGTATTAACTACTTTCAGAAAATCTATGGAGCGCTGCTATAATTTTCCTCTTCGAACAAGTCAACAAATTACAAATTGTTTGTTATTTTATTACGGGCAGTAGAAACGGCCAAAATTCTTGCTTTCGAGTTCCTTTGCTAGTGCTTCACTTCAATAATACCCAATATATAAATCAGTGCTGAAGGAATTGCCCAGCAAACACAAAGCCAACTATTGGCTTCTTCTGCCATTATGTACAAGTAAAACATGTTTTAAAAGTGTGAACTTTTACACCATCCTAACAAAAACTTAAGCTGTTAAGCTACTGATCCTATATTTTGAAAAGATCTGGTTTAGCCATTGACTCTGAACCGTAAAAACAAATTAGTTGAAACAAAAAATTAAAAAGTCCACATGAAATGCTTGTTGGCATACAAATTTATTTAATTTTATTAAAATAATTAAGAGTTTTAGCAAGAAGATAGAAAAAAATATAAAGAAAATATAAATACATTTAAATGCATTTGAACAAAATATCAACATGATTATTATACAATTTCAGAATAAATGCTGCATAAGAAACCAGATCTTAATATCAAAACATTAAGGGTCTTCACTTAAACTAACAAAATTCTAACTATTCGACGTTAAAGCAGTTTCGATAAAACAGAGATTCATTATCTGCTAGTGAGAAGATAAAAATAGAAAAAAAACCCAGCACCGTATTAATTAATTAAAAATAAAAAAAAAATATTTGAAAAATACTTGAAAAATATAACAAATAATTTGTCTCATATCGAAAAAAATTCAATTGATTCTTAATTTATCACTCATAAGATCAGACATCCGTTTTACCAGAGAACTCCCCGAATCATTTTTGGCATGTTGATCGTCATTTGAGATGAGTGATTGTGTTGAACCGCCCGATGGACTTCTTGGAGGCTGCAGCAACGAGGAACGTTTCGATGAATTGTTTAAATCATTTGAACGATTACAATTGTTGGGTATTTTTACCACACAACGTTTATGATAATTTTGACCACAACCTAAAAGCGAAAGTAAATAAATATTATAATTTCGAAAAACTTTTCTTCTCAATTTGATACTCACCATCACATTTAAGACCTTGACGCACTAGACCAAATAACATTTCACCACAAAAATCACAGAATGTCGGCGCCTTATACGAGTGAACATTTAGATTGTGCGGTTTCAATGTTGGCATATCCGATGTTGGATATAAAATTGCTACAACAGACAAACAAATATATTATTTAAAAGTTGGAAATTAACATCTTTACACTGATATAAATATTTAAACGAATATGGAATTGTACAATCTTCATTAAAGAGTGTGAAGGTTACATCTATAGTACGAGGGTAGTGATGGAATTCAAAAATAAATTGCATTTGTCACTGAAAGCTTTGGGATTCAGAAAGTATTTTTTACATTAAAATGGGAGTGGCACTTTTCTTACAAAGCTAAATGTATTTTAGTTGGTGGTAGAAAAAAGTGGGCGTGGCTGTTTCAAAGCACATGTTGCTTATTTATTAAAACGCCGTTTGGTGTGGATTGGATCGTACTTTTTCAAACACGAAGTCAGGAAGGTTAATAACTCAATTTTTTTTTAATGTGGTTTCAACAAGACGGTGTCAATTGCCACACAGCGAGCGAAACAATGGCCCAATTTAGAACCGGTGAGCAGTTTATTTCACGTTTGAAGTCCATTAATTTAGACCGGGCGATTTACCGCCTTAAGAATATATGTATGGGATTATATTAAGGTCATATCCATCGATAATCACCGCTTTAACCTCTAGAAGGCACTTTATCTATGGGGCATAGTGAAACCCTCAGTGTACTAAAGAGTACTCCCCTTCCTACTAAAAATTATTTCTACCGCCATCTCTTCCATTCCAAAGTTTCCGTACAGTGCAGTTCATGAGTAGGGCTTCATTCGTACCAGCTGTAAAGATTCATGCAAAGGAAATAAAAACGGTCTAACCATTCTCAATCATACCACCCACTCTCGTTATTTACTTTCCATCAAACATTATATTCGAATTTTTTATAAAAGAATAAATTGTGGAAGAAAGTTTCTTTTCTTCAAAGTTTGCTAAAGTTGCTTTTCACTTATTTTTGTTAATTATAAAACTTACGATTGGCTGTGAGTACAATTTCCACCAAAGTTTCATCCACCACATCGCCGGCGGAATTGATGATGTGCAGTACATTTGGACTGTTGTAGTCATGACGAAACAGCAAAATACGTTCCGAGAGGTAGGACAGACCACTGTCGGGTATCTGTGGAATATTTTATAAAATATCAAATTCTGTTTAATGACAAACAAATAAAGTACAAGTAAAATAATAAATTAGCGGTAATTAACTTAACAATTAAATATAATGCGATCAACTTATTGTCGAGTGGTGGGCTGCGTACGAGTGCGTATTCGTAGGAAAAGAAAAAGCGATAAACTTAATTGGTTTTTGCTACTTGACTGCTGCTTGTGGTGGCTCATCCCTCTGCCTTTTATTAGTCGTTTGAGGTGTTACAAATTAATTTTTACCTACAACATTTATTTATTTCGCATACAATCGAATTTACTATTAGCGCCAAAAGGAAAACTGAAAAAGGAATAGAAGTTTCTTTTTCTTTGAAAGTTTTTTTTTTCTCTTAATTTCTGTTAATTTTTTTCGTGGCCTTAACGCCGACCACATTTTCGCCTACATCTGAGTGACATTCGAATGTTATTTTCTTAATGGCCTGGCAATTTTCTAAGATACAGAATAGCTAAATTCACAAAATATTGTGTTTCTTTCTTCGAATAGTGTTTTAAAGATTAATGGGTCTCGTTATTCTTACGTTACTCGATTGCACAGTTTCAGCAATTTATTTTATATCTTCTATTCTGTAAGAGCTATAAAATATACAAGTGTTTTGCGTGTTAAGCGATTTTCTGCTGTCCAAAAAATAAATAAAAATCATAATCATAAATAAATAAATAAATAAAAATGAAGTAAAGAAATGGATCAAAGACTTCGCATAAAATTTTTTGTAAAACATTCAATGAAAATTATGAAAAAGTGATTTAAATTTAAAAAAAAAAATCGTCAAATCACTACTAAAGAAGTGGCTGATGATATCGGCATATCGGTTGGCATTCACTTTTTACCTTTGCGCCAGGGAAATTGAAAATTTTTAAAAATTGTTGAGTTAACGGTTCTAATCCACTTTGCAAAAACCAAGTTGTCATTAAATCATTTTGAGACCCAGGAGTCGTTCCTGCATAATTTTGAGAGGGTGTCTTGAATAAATGGGAGAAAATTCAATTTTTTTTAATAACTCCGAAATTTATATATCTGTTTTCGATTCTCTTGCAGTAAGCGAAAACTACATCAATCACCGCTTATTACACGGGAAACGGATGATTTGAAAATTAAAATAATGGTGGTTTGATTCGAAGAGCTCAAAGAATAGCACAAAAATTTATATATTATATATTGTAAAATTTATATTTATATATTTTTAATTGTAAATTTTGGGGATGACAAGTGTAGCAGGGAAGTTCTCTCCTCAATTGACATGAATCATAATTATGTTTCTGCGACTAATTCCTGTTCTCATGATTGAAGAGACCCATGAAAGATGAGCCTTGAAGATTGAGGAAATAAAAACCGAATTGCTGAGAAAGCTCAGGGACATTTCATATCAAAATCCTTTGAGGATTGTAAACAAACGCTGCCACAAGCGTTTTAGATGAAGGAAACAAAATAGAAATTAATGAATAGAGAAATATTTTTTGATAAATATATAAAAATATTTGGACAGATCTCGTATGTCATTATTATACCCATTGCAATTTCAAGAGTTTTCATTAATCTTTTGTTTGAATTTAACCACAAAGTGTTTCTCTTATTAGACTGTTTCTGTCTGTGCTTTTTATATTTTAATAATAAAATATTATTTCAACATTTTCGGATGAAAGTGGAACAAGTTCTCATAGTTTTGGAACCATGCAATTGGCTCATATTTTATTTATTTTGAAACTCCCACACAAACTTCTAATAATAAAATTTTTGAAATTAGTTTCGAATGTTCAAAAATTTTAATAATCGTTTTTACTAACAGAATACCAACTCATAATTTGTGAAAATAAAGATGTCGAACCTATTGGCGGAAAGGTTCTTGCGTCATTTGCTAGCGACCGAATTATTTTCCTTTGAATTGCTAAAAATAATTCATTCCCCTGAACTTTTCTCAGGTTAGAACTATCGACAGCTTTTTCGAGATACTCGTTGCTAGCACATACTATTCAGTACGTGCGAGTAATTTTACTTTCCCGTGTAACTACAGGCTAAAGATGATGAAAACTCCAATTTGACACTCGGTGATAAAATCAACAAATCAGACCCATAAAATATAAAATTTAAACGGGTTTCTTTAGAACACACGACCAGGAGTGCAGTTTTATTTGTTGCTGTTATTGTTGTTGTTATATTATATTATTTGTAGATATGGTCGGTCGAGTGAATAGTTAATAGAAATTAATTGTATTCACAAAACGTTAAACAATTATTAATTTGATTAGAATTTGTTATGCCTGCGGGGAAATAACGTGGACAAAAATACCAGCCATGTCATTATTATTAACCCAAATTTATTGACCTTTTAGCTTAAGTCTGAGCTCATGCTTGTAAATATTAACTTGTTTGTAAATTTATTTAACCCGTGTGGTTTGTGTCAAATGGGATTTTCTGTAACATCTGTACGAAGGCGGTAGTTACGTGCCACGAAAAGCCCTTTTCATTTCACTTTATCAGATACGTGAGGTCGTTGCTCACACATTTTTTTATTTTTTATTTTTTATTTTCAAATATATAAAATACATACATACAACGCACAAACAAACATAATTGCATATAAATTTAGTATATAATTTTGGCGAACGTTAACACTTTATTCATTTTATTTATTCCATGCATACATTTCCAACATGCCTGCCTTTCCCTGACAAGGGTTGCGTACGTGTATGTGTATGTGTGTGTGTGTGCTTGTCGCCTCATCAGTTCTCGTGGGGATGTCGTTGAAAAATGTGTTTAGCTATCAAGCAATTAACTAACCAACCAGTCAACTGTCCAATATTATTAAATGCTGATAACAGCAGCAAGATGACAACGACAACTACAGCAAACGAAAGTGTATGACACAAATTTTCATTTGACACGAAATTATATTTTCCCATTTGTTTCAATACGTTTCCACGTTTCAACGTTTCCATTTTGAATGAAAACACAAAGCGAAAGGATAGAAATAAGAGTCCGGACAGAGGGTTGTGAATGATTAAATGGAAGTGATAAAAATGCAATTTAGAAAATACATTTTTAAAAAGTTTTGCTCTAAAACAAATTATGGATAATATTCAATAAAACTTTTGAAGTCGTGCGGCGATTGTGGTAACTTTGACATGCTGCAGCATGATCAGGAGACGGCCACACATAAATACAGGATTAAAGTTTCTTTCTAAGATGAAACTGACGCTGCTAAATTTTCTTTATAAATAAATACAGTGTGCGGTAAAAGTAATCACCCGATGTTCATTTGCTGTAATTTTTTTAAAATGACGATCTTTTGTTCTGCTTGTGAAATTCATTTGAAATTTATTAAATCCAGTAGAGAAAATGATCTCGTCCAATTGGACGCCGCTAGAGTTGGGGACCATTCGGGCCCATCTTATGAAAATGTTCTTCACTCCGGCTACAAGTTCAAGAGTCAAGGTTCTATATTTTAGTACATGTTTTTGGGAATTGTCCTTTAAATTTCTCAATTGATCACTTTGAATTTTAATACAACTTATGCGATAAAAGAATCAGCACGCAAATAAAAATTAAAGAGCTCTATATTCTAGTTTTTATTTCGCAACCAGTGCTATGCCTTCGCCGTTGAGACAGAACGGTAACTATCAACGCAATCATGCACTCATGCAGATCAGAAATATCCGGCATCATATTCCTGACAGCACGGAGTCGAAATCGACTTCTTTGGCATCGTAGTCTGACGGCAACTCGTAATTTGAAAAAAAAAGCCAATAAAAAGAAGTCTGGAATGGTTGAAGAGGGTAAACTGGCCGGCCAGTGAAGATCAGTTGCCAAGATGAGAGATTAATCGACCCGGAAACGTTTTCCTCAGAATATCGGTCGTGGCTCGAGTTGTGCTCGCCGATGCACCGTTTTACTGGAACCACATGTTCCTGTTGCTGGAGATAGTGGAAATTAAAATAAAAATAAAAAAATTATGGCCCCAATAAACACCTCACCACCCAGTAACTTTGAGTGGGCATAATGGCTCTTCGTAGGTGATCACGGATTTTCTATTGCTCAGAAAGGATTATTTTGTTTATTCACGTAACCGCCAACATTGAAATGAACTCATCGCTCATATTTGATAAAAATTGGCCATCTCCTCTCTGTATTTGTGTACTTCAAAACCGACGCAATTTACAAAAATTATAGCGTTTTCCAATAGGGTTAATACTTGTCCCTGCATTGAAATAATTTAAATTTAGTTCCTGTAATTGTTGTTTTAAAAAATAACTCTTTTTAATTCCTTTTCAAATATATTTCAGAATTTGATTAAAAAAAAAAATACGAATTATTGGCTAATAAAATAGTCCCACTTTCAGACACACACGAGATTTACTTGACCAGTTTTCATACAATTTGCTATTCAACGTGCATTTACGTCGATAAATGAAATTTTTATTTCATCAAATTTAATTTGTTTTGCTTTAAATTTTATATATATTTTGGACATTGGATCAAGTTACATATTTTTCTGAAACTAGACGGTACGGTCAAGTTTGTAGCCGTTTTGAATCTCTTCTCTTAAAATCTCAATTCTTAACAAGTCAAACCTGAGGTTTGTGAAAAGGGACTTAAAAGCATTTAAGTTTGTAAATTTAGACGTCAATTTTTTCTTATATTATTTAAAAAAAAAAGCTAAGAAGCAATTTCTTATTTAGTTTCATAAACGATTTAATATTTTCACAAAATTCATCTGAAAGATTTATTGGCCAGAGCAAAACTTAAAAGAATTTTGTTGTTGAAAATTCAACTCCTTGCAGTTAGATATTACAAAAGAGCCCCTAATTGTGCAAAGCACTATGCGTTAGTGAAATTAGTACACAAAAGCAAAATTTTAAGGTTAGTTTAACTACAACAGCTTAACTACACTGAAAATATTCTTTTTGTACAAAATTTGAAATATTTGGTTCACGTGTTTACAAATAATGGGAACCATTTGCCGTTTCTCAGCTAATAATATTAAGTCAGTTATATTCAATTATGCAACAAAAAAGTTCATATAAAAGACTACATGCAACGAAATGATCATTTGATTTTTTGATTATTCTTTAAATGCTTTCACGTGAATTTCATTATACAATTTCTGTTATCTTCCTCACGTGTAATCGAAAATATTTGAAAATCTATTAAACAAATAAGAATGCGACTCATAATGAACAAGAATAATCAAATTTGTCCAAAGCAAATACTGTCACAAAGTTAAACGAAAACTCATAAGAGAGAAAGCCAAATATAACAGACTGTTAATAGTTGATTAACTAATTAAGTTTATGTTGCTTTTGAAAGTAATCGCATGTTGAGCAGGTAAACATACCAACTCTTGTTTGTACTCGTACAAGAGTCATACAAATATTTGCTAAAACTTTGATGAAATACGAGGAAATGCTCAAATCATCACCAACAACTTTACCATTGAAATGGTTGCGAGGGCGGTTGTAAAATTACCTTATAGGTTTCAATCAATGCCAAAGATATTTCTATGGTGCAATTAAATATTAGGTGGCATCGCTACGACAACCAAAAGGATTGTTTTTTCACTGTCCACGTCAAAAAGCACAGCAAGAAAACATATCGATGTGCCCAAATCAACTACACAAGCAGTTTGATAAAACAATAGGGAATTTGTATTTGTACAAAACTGTTGCGTAGTGTACAGCGGCGTTGTCGTGTTTGACAAGCTATTTGGAGAAAAATCAAATAATTTAGATAAAATGTCGTAGTAAATTTCTTACAATCCGCCCTGAAAAATCCTTGCTTGCAGGAACAAGTTTTGCATAGTCTGTGTGCAAATGAAAATAGTACATTTGCCAAGCCGCTTGTGAAATTTATTTGGCGCTTAATAAAAAATAACGATCACTTATTGTATAAAGAAAACCTGGCAACACTGTAGCCTAGCAGTAGCTGAGCAAAAAGCAAGTATATGAATAGAGAGAAGTAAATATCTGTAGGGAGGAGAGAGAAGTGCCAACTTTGGTTAATTGTGAGACCGACCTCGTAGCTAATGCTCACCCTATTTTTTTTTATCTTCTTTACTTACCTTTGTATTGATAAATTCACATGCCAAATCCTTGAGGGTTTTCAATGTTAAAGCGTTGGCAGCTACTGAAACTGCATCACGTATGCTGCCAAATTGAAAGAGAAATGTCACCTCTGGCCCCTCCATAATAACGTTGGGCACTGTGCTGTTGGTAGCAATGACGCCAGTGCCAGCACGTTGTTGCTGTTGATTATGGTGATGGTGTTGGTGCTGGTGGTGGTGATGCTGCTGGTGTTGTTGAGTATTTTGGCTTTGTGGTGGATTTTGTTGGTGTTGAAAGTGAGCCGCCAGTGCAATAATTTATTATACCTGCGAGATTGGGGAAAACACAAAAGGAAAACTTCTTCACTGTGTGTGTGTGTATTTTTTTTTGTAGCAGCGAATTGAACAGTAAAATTTCCACTAGTTTTTTTTTTGCTCTAGAAATTTATTTTATATATGCTATTGTTATTAGAGTTGTTATTGTTGTTGTTGTTATCGTTCCTTGTAACTTTTTCGTTTCTGTTTCCTGTGCTTTAATTGTCTCTATTGTTCTTCTTTCCAGGTGGCATAAGTTTTCGTCGAAGGTCTGCACTTTCTTTTTAGCTCTTTGCTGTTTGTGAAATGGACTGGCTGATTGGTGGGTGTTGCTGGCTTTTCACAGGTATTTTATTTTGTTTGTTTGTTGTTGTTTTTTTATATTAGATGTCAATACTGAACAATGTTTACTTTATAGTTTGCTTATTCTGGAAAGACTATAAAATGATAAATTGTTAATAATTTATTTACAAGCTGACGAAATACTAGCATTTTTAGTGCACACTTTTATGCATAAATATTTAACTTGATAAGTTGTTGCGTTATTTTATTTAAGTTTGATATAACAAACAAAAGCAGCAACAACAATTATTGTTACATGTTGAGTAAATAAACCAGTTGGCGAAAATCGACTGGAAAAGCTAAAGGCAAATTGTGCGAGCACTTTACATATTTAAAGGCAAACGAGTTTCAAATTTTAAATGGGTCACGAGTTAATTGAAAGTACATTAATTTCATACATTTGAGGGCAGTACATAATTTGCGAATGTATTTGCGCAGGTGTGTTTGTTTTGCTCTAGTGCAGCTATTTTTTTTGTAGGTGATTCGAAAAATGTTCTATTTAAGAAAAGCATTGCAATAAAGATCTTTGCTCAACTTCATTGAAAATTAGTTGCTGAAATAACAAACATAAACGTAAATATGCGAGTTGCTTTTGCTCCCCTAGTGAAGAGCATATTCTAATTAAATGTCAACTGCAAAGAAAACAGAAAAAAGCACAACTTCTCTTTACTTTTACGCCATGTAAAAATAAAAATAACGCAGTTGCTGGTAAATGCAATTGACACAATTTCAATTTACATGACGTTATTAAATATAATTGTGGGAGACATGCTCCAAGTTGGGTTATTTATGTAGGTGACAGATATTTTTTTTTTAATATTTATTTTTGCTTGGAAATTCTCCACTGGATACCACTGGAACGAATGCCATTTTGTAACAGTCATGAATAGTAGAATGTCAGTTTTTATTCTGAGAAAAATGTCTTTAGAAATAAAAAAAAATAACAATTGTCTTATAGTTTTGATATGACAAAATTAAGAGAAAAAAATGTAGCATAACAAATAGCCAGCGAGATCACTCAACAGCAGATTAAGGAAAACGATCACAAAAAACCCCAAACCGTGTTTTATTAGTCATGCCTCCATGTATTTTGTATTTATTTACATACCGGGGCCTACACACATACCAAAACTTCAATACGTTCATATGTATGTATGTGGTAGTGTATTTTATAACTGAATTGTTTTCACACATTGAATAAAGCAGCTGCATAAATAACACTGTGCAACAAAATTAGTTTTTCATAACACAACATAATATAGAATTTCAAATTTTATATATGAAATGACATTTAAAATTCGAGAGACATTTTTTTAAAATAAAACTTTGCTGTGTAAGAGCAGAAATCTGAGAGTTTACTAAAAATGAGAGAGATAGAGAGAATTTGACAGTTTAAAAGCTTAAAAAGAAAAGTTAAAAAGCTTAAAAGAAAGATTTTACCTTTCTACTCGTATTATATTTTTCGAATATTTTTATTTATGATTATAAAGTTTTGTGACTTAAATAATGTTTTATATAAAATTTACATAATTTTTATTAAATATAAATAATTTTTATTTCTTTCAAACCTGAATGAATTCCGAAATAGCACACTAACTTATGGCAAGTTGTACAAAAAAGTTGTATATTTTCGAGTTATCATTTTATGCCATTTGACTTTATGACTATCATATGAATACCCCAAATATTGAGTTCAAATGCGCTCTAAAACAATCAAGTCAAAACATTAGACCGAATTTTGATAAAATGTTGGCTCCGATAAGATTTATTCACACTGTTCTATATATTTGAGCAAAATTTAAATAAAAATGCATAAAATAAATATTATTTTTCTTGTTGTACCGTGTAAATTTTTGTTTAATTTTGCTATTAAAAATATATAATCTTTTCCATTTTTATATTATTTATGTTCAGATTCTCGCAAGGAATGTTAATTTATTTTCCTTTTTTCAATTATGAAATGCAGTTAATTTGCGAAATATTTTATAACAAAAAATATGAGTGTAAAGATTTTTGCGAAATATTTTTTATATGTAAGCAAAAATAAATAATTAAATACGCCGAAGCATGGCAGCAATAATAAATAATCGTAACTGCAGCATTAATAATTTCATTCAACACCAATTTTGTAATTTAGTGCTCTGCGGGTGGGAGAGTGTAGTCGAGAGTATGGGAATTTGATAAAAAGTTGAGGACTGCGTTGCCACCTGTAGAGAATTTCTCAGCGGATGTATGGAATATTAGCTGCTAGATTTTTTAAAAGGCCCAATTCCTTCTTATATGACAAAATTTCTTTACAAAATCTGTTCAATAAGCAGTTTATAAAAATAAAGTATGTTTTATGAATGAGGCGTTTGAAAAATATTAAATAAACAAATAAATAAAAACCTTTTGAAGCTTAATAAAATAATTCAAAACATATTTTAACAAATATTATTAATTTGCTCAAACACCTGGATTAGGTTTAAACTTAGTTTATTTTAGTTTGAAAGAGATTTTTTCAGCGAAATGTGATTTTATTTATTGTTCCATAAAAGAACAAAACTTTAAGTAAAACTCAGCTGTTGCTCAAATTTATGTAAACAAACTGTCAAGTTCATCACTGAATCACTGGTTAACTCTGGCGATCTTATGGTTTATTATTTTGTACACTAGAGAAAGATTTGGATCGCAAAGTGCTTGCGAAGATCTTTCGATTTGCAGTGGCACTGTTAACAGGATCGCTTAGGTCAATCGTGATGAAATCGTTAGTCAAGATATGGAATTAACTTTTAAGATACTGGATCATTTATTATGGCAAGAGGTTAATCATAAGTATTCCTGCCTTGCTCCAGAGTACCACAACGCCACATAACATAATTTTTGTTTTATCAAATTAAATTTGTTTTGCTTTAAATTTTATATATTTTTGGACATTTAATGCTCTGCAGCCAACTTAAAGTTATATATTTTTCTGAAACTAGACGGTACGGTCAAGTCATAGCCGGTCAAGTCATAGCCGTTTTGAATCTCTTCTCTTAAAATCTCAATTTTTAACAAGTCAAACCTGAGGTTTGTGAAAAGGGACTTAAAAGCATTTAAGTTTGTAAATTTAGACGTCAATTTTTTCTTATATTATTTAAAAAAAAAGCTAAGAAGCAATTTCTTATTTAGTTTCATAAACGATTTAATATTTTCACAAAATTCATCTGAAAGATTTATTGGCCAGAGCAAAAAAGACAGTCAATTATGTGCTGTAACAAATGATGTAAATATCGGTCAAGTATCATACCGACAGACTGCGCTCTGAGGGAAAAATATCTTCTGGAGTGAAGATGGCTGCAGTTGGTTGCTCTTAAATCGCAGGAATGAGGACTGATCTCTTTGGCACTGTATTATGTTCGTAACAACATGATAAATGCTGCATAAAAACTTGGAAAAATATTAAAAAGTACAACTGAGTTCTAGTTGGACGTTGCAGTACAACATGATTATCCGGCAGCTCTGACATAAACAACTTTCTAAAAACTTGAGGTTTCTTTTTTTTACTCTATTCTTTCTTAACGCTTTCCTGAAAGTATGTGCTGTTTGTATATGGGAATGCGAATACAAAGAATTATTTCTTGTTTGCTTTTAATAAATTGATGAAAAACAAAAGAATGTTTGGAGCCGTACTTGCAGACACTCAGCCAACCAGCCGCATTCGTGTGACTAAAAAAGGCAAAATGAATGCTGGTGGTAGTATTGATTGTTGCTGTTGCTGCTGTTGTTGTTGTCGCTTCATTCTTGTTTATTATACAAAAGTTTGTTGGAAAATGAACAAACACAACAATCTGAACACGCTCGCTCGCATTGGCAACTATAAACGTGACAAAAGAATTTTCACGATTTTCTATTCTTTATTTAGGTTGGATGCTCAAAAGATGTTCAAGATAAAAAAATATTTTGGAAATTTATTTCCAAATTCCGTAGAATTAATAAGTACTATAATAAAGTGCACCTTGTGGTAAAAGAATGTTTGATGGTACTAAAAATAGCATTCAGAATTTTTCTATAATCGTGTAATTTTATTATATATTTTTGCTAATAATTCTAAGAAAAGTCACACTAAACAAGACAACATGTCGGCTAACCAATTAGTTAAGTGTTATATACTTATATGCAGCTTTAGCGATCCTGTAGTTATCAAATGGGCAATTTGGCTGACTTCAGATAATATATACATTTGCTTATGTCCTGCCAGTACAGTGGATATAAAATGCGAGGATATTAAAATGCCAAAAGCGGCTGATAATCAAATAGTTGCATTCCTTCAATAAGTGTTAACAATATATTTCAGCTGGTTTTCGAGGGGGTGGCCAAATGTCTGTCAACGTCAAGTGTCAATTTACATAAAATTTTGTTTAAAAAGGAGAAGTCAGTGCTCAAAAGCATTTTAAATATTGACAGTGAAAATTCGGTGATTGTGTTTTGAGTCAGGAAAATGCTTACAAGTGCTTTTCGAACAAGGTCGAGATCATGCGAACAACGACCCTCGTTGCTGTGTAGAATTTTATGCAAAGTTGCAGTTCATTAAAAGTAAATTTTGAGTTCTTTTCTTTTTCAACACCGCAATCATATTTCAGCCACTTTATTCAGCAGACTTTTTGCTTTTCCTAAGCCTGAAGAGATCCATGCAAGAACGGCCTTTTGTTTATTTTGAAGGGGGCAGAATGTAAATTTATGAATAAATAAATACCTTTTTTAAATTAAAATTTTAAACCGACTCAATATGAGGTAACGTTCAATACTATTCAATATGGGCTTTAATGTACCCAAAAGAAGTTCCTAGTCTGTGGTAAATATCTGGTTTCAATTACCCCAAATGGAGTACTGAGTCAGTAGAACTACTAGATTCTCAATACCCCGCACGCATTAAATTTCTATAGAATAGCATATTGTAAAGTGTACAATAAGGCAGTAGTACTGTTGTTTCAATTATTGAAAACCATATCTAATAGATTGATAAAAATCTGCAGTGATAGTTTTACTATCGTCCAAAATGTCTTTGCATTACTTGAGTGTTAAATTGGCTTGATATTGTTAACTGCAGATAAAATAATTTTTTTTTAAATCTGTTTTGCTCTTCGCTTATATACTCGTACAAAACTTTTATTTATTTTATTTGTTTGTTATTTTCTCAACAGTCTGCTCAGTAATTTAAAATCTACCATGAAACCCAGTTGATTTGGCTTTCTTTAGATTAAAATTTGATTGTTCGAAAAATACTGGATTAACCAGCAACAGATAGATATCGGTGCAAGTCTGGCAGTGTTTCTTTAACAATAAAACGATTTCGTTGCCAATGGAACGATCAACATAATTGGATATATTGTTTTGCAAAAAGTAGTCAACTGTTGACTGTAGAACGTCCACCCGAATTGCCTCAACTTTATTCGATCGTCAAAGTTGATTTTTCTAACCCCATTCAAATCGCGTTTTTTGTGTAAAGATGTACACATTTCGGAAATTCACACTGACAGATAAGATAACAACAATAATTTTTGTTGTAAATGTTCAGAATTTCAAAAATGTTTCAGCAATATTTTAAATATTGTTATAATTATTCTATTGTATAGAACTTTAATATCTTTAAATATAACAAGGCAATAAAAACCAGCGAAAAAGACTACGAAGTCGCGGATGCAGAGTTCGGTCCTTCACTCAGTCGTGGATATGGAATTGAGTTCATGTGATCTGCATTATTGCGCGATTATGCCAGATGTTACCGGTCTGTTTCACTGATCACGAATAGTTTAGACAGTGATGGACACTATCAGGTAGAAAAGATCGCACTACGGCATCGTCTTTCGTCGGTATCGTAGCAAAATTTTTCGAGCGAAGTAAGAATGAAGAAGGCTACTGGCAATGAGAGTATAACATCTTCCGTGGTTCTTTCCTGTAGTCTAGGTGGGGAAATCAATTTGTAATATTGGTCACACTTTGGTTTCGAAAGCAGAAGTAAATACGAAAATTCATTATAAACTACTAAAAAGTAGTATCAACGGCCGCGTATCTTAGCGCAAGATGTGAAGTGAGTTGTTTTAGGCTGACACTTGATGCAACGAGGCATTGTGAACATCTTGAAGCAGAGGGAAAGCATCCTGTTTTATGGTCCTTCGGACCGTGCTGCAATTACTGCGCTGTTTTACTTTTACCTACACTTAGCCCAAACAGATAACACAATGCCAATTTTTTGTTTAATATTAAACTGACTTTTAGGTTTGCCTTAAGATTTTCAGCTGCAATCAAAACACAATTGGCTCAAAGAGTCAAAAGGACGTAAAATAATGCAACAAAAACAAACGTAAATGAATGGAAAATCATCTTGTAATTATTTCCAATAAGAAGCAAAGAAGAGGAAGAAAACCGGAATGTGAAAATAAAAAGAATAAGCGAAGTAGAAAACTTATTACGTTTGCGGTTAAAGAAAAATCTTCAAACATCATCATCATCATCATCATCATTATAAAGCTGGAGATATCGTTCAGCTGCATTTGAAATATTATTTCACTCACCTTAAAGGTTTTCTGTTTCTTTTTCAAAAGCAAAATTTAATTTTAATGTAAAAAGGAGAGAACCCTTCAGCTCATATATTTTTCTACAAAACTTTGTTGTGAACTTTATTAAAACTTTTTTTTTTCAAACTTATTTCTTATAATATTTCATGAAAGATATTATTTCTTAAACTTCGATTTATTTAACTTTTATGTTATTATTATTATTGTTGTTGTTGTTGTTCTTGTTTGCTTATATGTTTAGTTGTATTTTTATGAAAACTAGAAACCCTTCTTTCACAAAATCTAAAGTTTAACTGAAATGACGTCTACTTGGTAACATTTCAAAGCCGCACATCACAACTGCTACAAACTGCGAGTATGACTACAACTGCTACACAGACAACAAACACTTTGGAGTCGTACTACCACTTTAGTAATAAACACAGATGCACTTATACACACACACACACACACACACACACTGGCACATGTGTAAAGTTTTACTGTTCAGCATAAATACCACTAAACAATTTGGTTAAAGTTAATTCCGCAGTAATAATTTGGAAAAATCATTAAGCGAAGAATAGTTATTTGGACCCACGTTCATATCCGCTAAATTAGAACTACTTTTTAATATTTATCAAATTCGAATCTCTTATTACAAAATCTTAAAAACAATTAAGCTAAGAATCATTAGTTGAGTTGAAGTTGGACTTTTTCGAATTTTTAACTATAGACTCCATATTATTTTTATTAAGAGTAAAATATTTTTATAATATAATGGCGTGCTCTTTTCTGGAAAAGATGTAAAATTTTTTTTGCTTCTTTTGTGAAAATTGGCAGCAGAAATAATTTTTTATAAGAAATCTAATAATTTCTACCAGATTTTGTATTTTCAAATGACAGGATGTGACCGTTTTTTATTAAAAACTATAAGAAATGTTGCATTCTTTTTTAGAAAAGAAAATTCCATTAATTTTAATCATTCTTTCAGAATGTATCAATACGACTCCGCTACGTCATGTCATCAGCGTTCTTTGTTAGATATTTCTGCTCTTGAAGTTATGGTCACACTTGGCAAATATTTGCCCAAAAAAAACGTAACGTGTTTCTTAAGTAAAGCAGTTGCATATGCAATTCGATTGCGTAGAACACCATGAAAGCAGTTTTACTCAGTTAAATATTGAAATATTAATATTAATTAAAAATATTTTTCATTTGTATTTAGTGGTTATGTTTTTCGATCAATTATATGCCAAAATGTGACCGCACTTTTACATATATATTTTTAAGTAAACGCACTTTTGGTTAGTACGGATTTCCTCATCCCTGATGGTTATTATGCCAAATACTCCAATTTTTCCCGAGTCTCCGTCTATTAAGATCAAGTTTAAAATTTTTAAACAAAACAGATCGAATATACCGAATTTATTTGAAAAACGTTAGTAAGTTCATTGGCTACGACTTATGAACTTCATTTAGTTCAGCGCGAGTTACAGGGATGGCTGGCGAACTCAATCGTCAAATGTTATTAACTTGGGGTAATTTGGAAAAAAGTCTAGTGCAAGTTTAGACGCATACACCGTTATTATAGTTCTCATAGTCATAAGCAAATCCATGACAAGTGTGTTTTATACTGCTGCCGTTTGATCTTCACTATGACGTAGTAATAAGATCGCGAGTTCTTCTTTTGTTGCAGCTGCTTCCTTCAGAAATTTCCTATGCATGATGTTCCTTTTCAATTATTGAAAACGATATATAATAGATTGATAAAAATCTGCAGTGTAGTTTTACTATCGTTAAAAATGTCTTTGCATTACTTGAGTGTGAAATTGTCTTGATATTATTAACTGCAGATAAAATAATCCTAAAACATCAATAAAAATTACGTGCAACCGAGCTGGAAACATGCGAGGCTTCAGTTACAAATCGCTGACACATTTTCAAATTCCCCACTTAATCGTTTTCTGGGTTATTAACATCTCTATGTACAACAACAACAACAACGACATCATCATATGGATTTAGTTGTAGCAAAATATTTCTTACCATACATATGAAAAAGCTACAACAACAACAACACACACAAAAAAAACTGTTAACAAAATACTTGCACATACAAAACCAAAAGCAACAACAATTGAAAAAAATCTTAACTTGAAAACTCGTTTTACCATTAAACGAACGCTCGTTATAACCAAATCCCCCCCTCTTCGTCACTGTGAATTTTATAAGTGTGTGTGCGTTTTTGCTTTTGAGTGCTGGTGTAATCGTGTATGGAAAAATAAAACGTATCGTCGTCGTAGCACATAAAGAAACACTTAACATGTAGAAAGAAAGAAGAAGCAAAAATAGTAGAAGTAAATATCGGTGGCAACGGCAGCACCAGTGAAGTCGTCGTATTATCCCATTCACCCCAACAACAACAACAACAACATGAACAATAATAATGGTCATGAATGAGAACTTTAACGTCTAAATACATTTAAAATATTTTATACACTTCATCACAAGTCAAAAGGCTAACAAAAATAAGTTCATCACTCCGTTTGTCATGTCTACGGTATGCGATTGCGGTCGTAGGATATTCAGTTACAATCGGTTAATCGCGATTTTAAATTCATTTAAGTTTGAAAGGATAATATGCTTAAAGAGTTTTTGATTCCGACAGACATGATAAATATTATAAGGCGGCAAAGCAGCACAGCTGTTTTCGAAAACCACTGCACTTTTAGTTTATCATCACATGTTAGACGGCCTCTGATAGTGTTATACACTTTTTTGTTGTTGCCTGATTGAATGTTTCAACAACACTGTAAAGGAAGACGGGTTGTTCATAACACTCTCGTATATTCGTGTCATTTTTTTACGCCATATGACTTGAATACTCCAGATATGTTACTTATAAAATAGTTTCTCAATATATATTTTGCAAAATTTTTGTCTGAGAAGGGTATAAAAGAGTCGTCATAGCGCACGTCTATTGTAACACAACATTATAATTGTTTCTTTTGTGTGGGAAAAAACACAAGCACTAATTTTATGATGGTGGTTGTTAAAGTATCTGCTGCATGCTATTATGGTGGTATTAACTTGGCTTTTTATATTCTTTACAGTTTTATTTTGATTTTTACTTCATGGACGGAGCAGGCGGCATCGCAGTAGTAATCACAATGTGAATATGCGACAAAAAGAACTTTAAAGACCCATTAGCTTTTTATCAAACTCCATATAAAATTTGAAAAATAAAATTTTTACGCATCGCATTTGACAGTTGCCAAAAAGTAAATAAATCAAATTTGCAATAGAAATGAGATAGACATACAACATATTTTGCTGGAGTATAACTTGAACGCAGTGCGACTGTTTTGACGTTTGTTTTGGCTTCTTTGGAAAGTTTTGGTGCGTTGGTTGCCAATATCCAAAAGGGAATAGCAGAAAGGAATGTGAAGAGAGTAAAATAAAAACAGAGAAAAGAGTATTGCTAAAAGAGAAGTTTGTGTTTGGAAAGAGAATTGTTTAGAATGACCACTATTTTACAGGTTTAAGGTTTTCTCTCTGTTCGTCATTTACAGCCTTAAGAATTCGTTTTGTTTTTTGGTTTAAATAATTGTGCAACCCTTCTGATGGATTAGTTAATTTAAGTGTACGCTTGGAGCTTTTCGTTCTTTTCTAATGTAATGAAATCCATCGAAACGTTGGACAAACATTAAGCGCTCGCCACAACACAATTTTAATATCCATTAACTGTCTTGTATTTCTTTTGAAATAAAAATATTTAAATAAATATAGAATTGTTAATAAATGTTTTTTGTGTCATGACCTGAAAGTCCGGTGCTAACTTATAACTTTAACATGCATGCAGAACAACGTTTATATCGCAGTTTGACTTATTTGATTGGCAGCAAAATTGGTTTGACAAACGTCATAAAATCCTCCGGCTTTCTTTTTTTAATAACTGCAATTCTTTGCTGTTTAATTGACCAACTTAAATCTACTGTTACACTCTCGTTATTTGTTGTTTCGCTCTATCTAAATTTATATGAATAAATTAAATTCTTGTTTATTAGTGCAGAAATAGTTTCTGTGAACTGTTTTAGTTGTTGTTGCTGCTATCGACCTCTTAACAAAAACACTTTCAAACACAAGGTCACCACACACACTTTTGAAATATAAATTGATATGATTTCATATCAAAATATTAATTTAATATCAAATATCATTCACGCAAAACTTTAATAAATACAAAATTTATGATATATATTCGTAATAATATTAAAAATGTGTGCTTCACAAATAAATATTTTTGTTAAATAAATTCTTGAGAATATCTTCAGGAAATTTAATGCATTTTGCTTGTTTAATTATATCCACTCGTCTCTAAATTTCCTTTTCAAATTTAAATGTTCTTTATTTTACATTTTAAATCAAACCTCACGACAAATCAGCTGATCAAAATTTAAACTTTTTGACATATCACTATGTTGCGATAAAGGCACGATATATATTTATCTAGAAGCGTTTTGTGGTATTTTGAATTATTTCGAAACTTTATAAAGGACACAAAATAATAAACATATGGGCATTTCCATATTTTGAACAAAAACCAAAATAGATCACTTTTCTTAATAAGAAAATTTTTTTGAATAGAGTGATAAAACTTTAAGTTGGCATCACTGCTTTATTTGATCATCCATTTAACAGCTGATAGTTGCTTTTTGTTTAGTTTGTCTTGTCATTTCATTATGGATCGTCTTACACTAGAGCAAAGTGTGCAAATTGTGGACATTTTTAATCAAAATAATGGTTCTGTTCGTCAAACTTATCGTGCACTTCGTCCATTCAAAATTTTATTTTCCGCTGAAGCCCATTTTCGGTTGAATGGGTAAGTAAATAAACAGAATTGTCGTATTTGGAGTGACAAGAATCCACAAGGTTTCGTCGAAACACCATTACATCCACAGAAAATGACTGTTTGGTGCGCTTTATGGGCTGGCGGGGTCATTGGCCCATATGTCTTCAAAAACGACGATGGTCATAATGTTACTGTTTGGGGAAATTGGTGTTCCAGATTGCGCCTTGTACGCGCCAGCCATGGCGGCCAAATAGCCGAAATCATATTTAAACATTAATGTCATAAAATTTTCTATCCAATAAAGACCGTTTCATTGATATCAAAAATATATTGCTATATTTTATTATGATTTGAACTTGTATCACTCTAAAAAACACCCTTTAATGAAATTTTAAATGTCGTCTAGTTTTCTAAAAATCGTGTTGCTTTACAGGGTATGAATGAAAAATTTAAGTTGCTCTCTTTACCATTAAAATCATTTGTTGAACTGTGTAATAATTAGTAGATATTTAGCTTTCGAAAAGCAATCAGGACTTTATGTTATTGTTCAATATTTGTTTTCATATATTTTTTTTTATCAGTTTATTAGGTACTCGTTTTTGTATCTGAAAATTAGATTATGTAAAATACAATTGAGTCAAGAAATACGAGTACAAACACGTGCAAATTATTTATACAAGTTCTTATGACGTGTGTATGTGTGTGTATACACACATGCATGCATACATGTTGTATTTACCTCCCCTCCAAGAAAGGTGTGGCAGAAATATTAAATTGGCATACAATAACAAATTCTAGAAGAACAACAAAAAGATTAAAGGCTTTAGCGAATAGAAAACAATAAAATGTACAACAAAAACAAACCGACCAAATCACATCTGTTGAATTTAATTAATAAAACAACACATGAGAAACAACAGTTTGTTTTTCATGCTATAGAAAAAAGGCCAACAAGCACTATGGGACCGTTGTAATTATTTTCGAAAAATATCGTATATGAATTAGCATGCCGCACACAAGCCCAACACGACATACACTGCCTGTTCGCCGATATCCGAAGATATTGTTCGTTTGCATAAAGAAAAATTATGTTTTAACTCTTTAACTTTTATTTTCGTGCTGATTCTTTTTTCCCTAAAGTTATTTATTAAAGTTCAAAGTGATCAATTGAGGGGTATTATGTTTTTTTGTTTGTTTTTAGCTTGTGACATCGGCGAATAGGCAGCTAATTTTTCAGTGTTGTTTGGACACAACCCGACTATCGCACGTTAACATCTTACAAGCCAAGTGGAACACTATGTAGCGTTCTTTTCTTTCTCTTATAATGTTGTAATTGTAGATGTTGTGTACAAAATATGTGCTATTTCAGCGTACATACACGTAAAGTGTTTGTGTACACTTAGCGAAATTTAAAAGTGTTGGCATCGTAGTGTAAAAAGTACACAAAAAGAGTGCTTTCATTTTTCACATGCGACACAAACCTTATTAAAATTTGTGTATTTAAATTTTTTAATGTGCATAAAAGTTAAATAAAATCTGATAACGTAAATTCTCTTAACAAAATGTACAACTGTAATATATTTTTTATATAAGTACCGGAAAAGTAAAAGAATATTTTGTCGAAATATTAGATTAAACTGGTTTTGTTTCAAATGTTACAAAAAAAAAAATAATTAAAAAATTAAAAAGTCACATGTCGGACGAGTCATCGTGATTTAAAATTTAAAATAAGACATTTAACTTTTAGAGGGAACTTTCAATGTTTGTTATCGATCAAACAAACAATTCATGTCGTGCACTGTGCGAGCAAAGCGACTGGTACCCCGCAAACAACACGAGTATTGTAGGCTTGGAAAACCCCAATCGCATGTACTGGTTTATTCATAAAGATCTTGACTTTACATATCCTAAGAGAAAAAAGTCAAAAGCTGTGACATCGCACGATGACGTGGCCAATTTACTGTGGCAAAACATGGTGGGCCACCAGTCCCGAACTGTTTGGGGTTCAACTGGAAGTAGTTCTCCGGGTACGAGGTCGGACCGGAGACTTAATTCTGGTATCAGGAGCCCCTGGAACTTCGGTTCCAGCCTGACAATGATGCGGCTCTTCGGGAAGCTTCGTGGTGGCAGTGGTTTAAATCCAAATCGCGGGAAGAGTGTTTCGCTCGGTGTGGAGTTGCATTTCAACCGGGTGCTGTGACCCAAAGATCGGAAGGAGTCTTAGATAGGCTCCACTCCTCACGAAGAGGGAGGACATGTCCAAATACATGGTTTCGAATTGGTACTCATGCGTAACAGTTTGTTGCTTGTGGGGGCGTTGGTAGAAGCATTGATTCTACACGGCGTTAAGAGCACCGTCAGGTTGGGCCGCAAGGCAGGCACTGACGTGAAACAATTGACATATCTGTGGTAAAACATGAAATTAAGTGCTCACCGAAATGATTTCTTAACAAGACGCAAATCTAAGTCGTCTGCTCAATTTCGTACGGATTAAAGCCAAGATTCTACGCACACACTCTCAACTACAGCTGCCATATTCTCTTCACAACGTGCTGTATATGGTCTAACCGCACGAGTATCATTCACTGGGCGACTCGAATTTCAGAATGGTATTGGCAATAGTAGTTTCAGCAAGTACGTCGATTATGTGCAGCGTAGATTTCTCGAATCGCGCTGAACAATTTTGTACGCTGTTGTGGTGTGAGTATTCCCATAAAGACGTGTCAAACGACACGAAATAATAATGGAAAAACAGTTTCATATCAATCATGCTTAATCTTTCAAATTGTGGGTTAAATATGACCTGTTCTCAGTTGCTGTCCTACGTTGTTCACCTCTTGTTTTTTAAAATCTCTCAGGTATTTTTGTCATATATTCGCTCATATTTAGTGGACTATTTCTGCCCACTTTCTTTTGCTTCCACAATGTTCGTATGTTTTTTTTTTGTCTCCCTTAAAAAGAAATCATTCAAAAAGATTTTATTTTTCAATGGCCTAATAATTTCAAGTTTATTTAAATCCAATTTCCTTGCACTACTTAACATCCACCCTCATAAATGCGCCTTTTGAATATTCTGAAATATGAGTATCCGGCCAAGAAGATATTAAAAAGATTATGCCTGTTATTAAATTTCTCGCCCAAATACACATCAAATCTGGACATAAAAATCAAATTTATCCCAAAAGTATGCTCATAAAATTTGTAACGATTCTTATTTGCAACACACACACACACACACACACATACTCTCACGCACAATAAAGTTGCCACAGTTGAGCATGACGACGAAGGACATGTCAATAAAACCATTCATACGCTCCGTTTAAACATGACCTCTAGATGTCACCTTTTTTTCTAAAATTTCTTTTAGCCCTTAACTGCTTTTTGTTTTGTGGTTAACAGTTTTCTTTCTTTATACAAAATTCTATTAATCCATAAAACTCGTATGCACAGATGTAAATAAATATTTTTGTTAGCATGTTTGTGTGTGCATGTATGTGATGTGTTGCGAATGTGGGCGTGAGCCAGTGTGTTTAAGTATTTTTTTCCCTCTTTTTATCTTCACTATCCGTTCCATCGCAAGTGTCAATGTCATCATCGTCTTGGATCTTTTATGATGGATTTATGTAAATGCGCATTAACTTGCAAATGCCATTTTCATTTGAAAAGTTTTATTTATGCGTTTCATAGTTATTTTTAATAGTTGCTGGAATTTCGATATTTGTGACAGATTTAAATGTATCGACATGATGTCTAACGGGAGTCCATTATGTGGCAAGACAATTGATTTCAATTCATTAATAAAACTTAAAATCCCACACACAATTAAAAGTTTTATTCAATACATGGAATCAAATATAAACCATTTCATTGATATTTATTTTACGGACAGGCAGTCAGTGCCATGGAAAGTCCTGACATGCTTGTGGTTTGAAAAACATAGTGTTTTTAAGTAGACTTTGGTCGAATTTGTTCATACGCTGCGTTTAGTGAATAGTGTATGATTAAAACGGTGTAGCTTCAAAAACATACGCCTGACTAAATATTTGCAAATATGATTAACTCTTTGTCAATACAATTAAACTCTTAATCGAAATCAGACCAATAATGATTGTTGTTAATATAATTGCTAAACTTGTATAATAGAATAATATTTTTCAATACTCTCAATTACAATACATTTAAGTTTTCAATTAGTTTGTTTTGTTATATTGACAACACATTTTGTTGAAATTTATTTTTCCAATTATATTTAATTTTATGTCAACAACTAAATTATTGAAAAATATATTTCATTTATATGTATATGAATACCATGTTTCCGGTAATAAGAATATATCGTCACAGGAAATGATAAAAGCCTTATTTAAACTTTTAAAAGTTTATTTAATAGGTGAATCATAGAACTTGTTTAAATAAAAAATATTTTGATAATTATTGCAAAATCCTGCAATACAATTAAAAAAGAACAGCCAGATGTATAAAAATTGTTAAGTTTTTTGTCGTACACAACAAAACACTTTAATTGATTCAGTTTATTCTTTGTTTGTAATATCAACAACATAAATTGTCATAATAATGAAATATATATTTTAATAAGTAATAACAATTTGTTTTGTTGGTTGCATTTTGGCAATATTTCTTTCTGCAGTGGTGATAATCATAAAAAGGGGTATTTTATTATTGCCTCCTTTTGAAAAAAGAACATAAATATATAGTTGCCCTAAATGAAATGCTCTTCTTAATAATAGATATAAAAATTTTACCTGTCGACAAAAAATTAGAAAATAATATGTTCTATTTAATTTAATTTATTTGAGATATTGTGTCAGTGAAGTATTTCTACATGTTTGCACTGGTTTTTGAATATAACTCTCAATTGGTTTCTGAAAGTTTCAGCATAAGCGAAGAGGTTTTGTAATAGTTTGGAATTCGGCCAAAGACCACTGATGAATGACATGCAGACATACTTTCCGATTTCAATAAGCTCTATTAATTATCTGATCGACAAGAAACTGCTACGTACATACACACTTGTGCAACGGTAGTGTGCTTTATGCGCTGAGGCTGCTGCTTCCAAATAAATGAATTGCATTTCAAGATTTTTGGTATGTTTACTGTATGTGTTTAGTGCTGATAATTTCTGTTGTCATAAATCAGAGAAAGGTGTTCCGAGTACACGGTTATTTTATTTAAAACAAATTTTTTCAAAAATTAAAAAAACTCCCAATACATTTTTTCTGCTGTTTTGTGCTTTTAGGCTTGTTTTTCATTTCATTATTGTTTTTTTTTTTAATTGCATATTATTATCATACATTTTGCAAAATAATTTGATAAACAAAACATTTAAAAACAAAATTCTCGTGCTCTCATTAGCACAATAGAAAATACAGAAAAGGCTGGGATCTACAGCAAATCACATTGTGCTTTTAGAAGCCTGAATTACTCAGTTGTTATCATCAACGGATATGGTATTTATAAAGGAAACTGTTGCCATTCGACTTTGTGAATGTGGCAACGGTAACTGCTGCTCTATATATTGGCAGCACTGTTGTTTACATGCTCTTATGAAGGAGAGAACGTGTGTTTGCTATTTGGTGTATTAATATTGTTATTGATGTTGTTGTTTTATATTGCTCTTTGCTGTTGTTGTTGTTGTGATTTTTCATGCTTTCGTTATACCAATTTACCAGATTATACTTAAGTGTTTTTAACATGTTTTTTTCGGCATTGTTCTTGTTGTATTTTATTTACACTCAATTTGTTTACATTTGGTTTTGTTGTTGTCATTTGTTGTATACTCGTTAGCAATTAGGATTTTTATTTCGCAATTTTAAATATAAATGCTTGTTAATGCCGTGATAAATGGAAATAATTAAATAAATACATAAATTTATGTACTTATAAATAAGTAAATAATTCAATAAATAATGTGGAAGTCAAAGGGAATCGCAAATTAATCTAAACTATTTATGTATTTCAAAAGTTTGGGAGTACAAAAGAAAACTATTTTCGAAACAGTTGTAGTTGGAGAAATAATTTGTTTGGGACAGTTTTTCATTAATTTTGGTATGAAAACAAATTTTTTAGTGAATATTAAAAGCATTAGTTTTGTGCTAACAATTTTAGGAAAGTTTTTAATGCGGGCTCTCTCATTAAGCGCTTCCTGTCTTTAAATTTATATAAAATAAATTACGTGTGAGATGGAAGTTTATTATATTTTTAAAAGAGCTATTTCTGCCATTAGGTGTGGCATAGAACGCCTTGCAATTGTCCTCTACAGCCTTTTTTTGTGTGGAGCGCATCTGAAATGTAAAATTTTCCATGACTCTGACGGATTAATCAGGGGTGTAATTGTATAACTCAATTCGAAAGAAATTTCTTTCAAATTTTAATGTTAATAACATACAAATTCGAAAAGTTTTCTTTTCGGATCGATTTATAAAGCAAGTCGTTGGTCTAAATTTGATATTCCAACAGGAAGCCTTATGAAAAACAATCAAGCAACCGCTTGATGTGGCGACCATCGGAAATGGTTACAGCTGCGCTCATAGTTTTAACAAAATTAAATAAAGTTATCGTTATTTGCAATGAAAAATAAAACCGATTTGAATTAATAAAGGAAAATTTGTTAAGATGATAATAAATTTTCTTTAAAATATTCCTTAAATTCAATGTAAATGTGCGTTTAAATTTCTCTCAATTGTATTCAATGTTATTCTTTTTATTAAATGGATTTTAGTTGTCAATTATTTATTTATTGCTTCCTCTGAATCAGCTGAGTTCGACCTTAACATTTATTTTCATGTGTTATTGTTGCAAATATGCAAGAATTTTGTTGTTTTCTTTTTGTTTAAGTAGAAGGAATGCAGTGGGGCTTTCACTAGCAAATAGCAGTGGGAATGTAGGCACAACATGTTTGCAAATTTACAACAACACCCATTTTTTTCCTTGTGAAATTGTTTGCTTATGTGCATGTGTAAATGATTTTGAGAGAGCAGAAAAAAATCTGTACAATTTCCGATAGCGGCTTTCAGTCTTTGTGATAATTTTATAAAACTTTATTTTATGTAATAAATTAAAGAAAATGTCGCTCTGTAGCGAATTTAAGGGAGATTATTTTGGAATTCCAGAAGCATATTTACAAAATAATTTCGGACACCTTTTTTAACCGCAATGAACTTATAAATTTGT
Organism: Linnaemya vulpina; assembly: GCA_963675445.1. Classification (NCBI taxonomy): domain Eukaryota; kingdom Metazoa; phylum Arthropoda; class Insecta; order Diptera; family Tachinidae; genus Linnaemya; species Linnaemya vulpina. The sequence goes on along the minus strand of OY776277.1, from coordinate 29,038,624 downwards.
AAAAAGTTTTTTTATGCACTGTCTTTGGCACCCCAGCTGTTTGCGTGTAACATGCCACTGTTAAACAGGATCAGTTTGGTCTGTAATTTAGCCATGTTTCGACTCACAAACGAACAACGCTTGTGGATTATTGAATTTATTTATTTATTTTTTTTTTTGCTCGGCTAAGAAAGCACATCGTTGTGGACTGCCAAAGCAACCCGAAAAATTTATTATTTGATGCGGATTATGGACCGGGAGCATCACTGGACCGCACTTTTTAAAGGTGGCGAAGAAAACAACGTTACTGTTCATGGCGAGCGCTGCCGTGCAATGATTACAACTTGTTTCTTGCCAAAAAGGGAAGAGTTGAACTTGGCTGGCTCGTGGTTTGAATTTAGTTTTTATTTCACACTTGAGGTCAGGTAATTGGCCGCCAGATCGTGCGATTTAACGCCTTTAGGCTATTTTTTGTTAAGGCCCGCAACAGTTGACATATTGGAAGTCAGTATTGAGGAACCTATTCTTTAGCTACTGGTACAATATTTAGGAGAGAGTAGGCCAAAATTTGATCCAGTCTTTGAATGGATGAATTATATAGATCGTGCTATCGACTCAAATACATTTCTTTGCATTTTATGTGCTTTTTTTAAATAAAATCGAAAAGCTTCTAAAAATTCTTCTATTAGGGAAAAAAGTCCCATCCCTAAAATATGCCAGAGGTGTGTTAAGACGAGACTCCTTATGGCGTTTTCTTAGCTGGAAAACATTTTTCGACTTCTTTTATAAAAAGGGCAGTTTGAAGGAGTTTCAAAACAGAAATTACTTTTCGTAAGAGATGTTTGATAAATTTTAAAAAAATTTTTTAATTTCATATATAGCGGAATGTTGCCATTTTCTGCTAAATAGTGTAAAAAATGTTGCACTATTTTCTAGAAAAGAAATCACCATTAAATCTTAGGCTGTTATAACGTTATACACAGAAAAAAATCGTGTTGATATTTGAATTTGCCGATTCATTGAAAAAAAATTTAATATATTTTGATGGCCCTTTTCGCATGTCTGATAAAAAAGTTTACATCTGCTGAAAATAGTTTTACTATCCAGCCTGCTATTTTGAAGGGTTGTCATATTAATAATTTTGAATGAAATACACAATTTTATTGAATATTTTTTTGAATGTTCAATGATATAAGTTTTTGAAAAAGGATATTTCTGTGCACAGTATTCCGACCCAAATGCCCTTATATTCTTAAGCAGAGAACTAATTTAAACGACTGCGTTTATATAAAACTGTGAGGCAAATAGATAAATAAGTGTTTATGTAAGAAAATTTATTATCAAAATGATTTTGTTTGAAAACAATAATTCATATCACACATTAAAAGCAAACACACATAAACTACAAGTGCATCTGCTCCTGCCGAGGAAGTTCATTTCTAATAATTCATAATGTGTCACGGAATAAATCGGCCTATTAGGAGACATTCATCCGCCTATTTAAAATACACCCATAAATGAGTCACGCTGAAACTTCTATTTGGCATGATGATACCAGCAGCAAGTCTAGTTAATCGGTGTTATTTATATTTTACAATTTTAAGTTCCAGATAATCATGTGATACTGGGGAATCCACGGGAAATGCTATCCCGATGAAACACAATGCCTGTCCATGTTTGGTGGTACTCTTGCAATGTGCGGTACCCAATAGAAGTTGCCTTGCGTCATTTATAATATATTTCTTTGAAACTCAAACGCCAATCTTTGCTTAATATATATTTGGAACCTCCCACCCAACTTTTGAAGTTTATTGAAATATTTATTGCTGCTCTCTGTTTCTTTGAAATATGTAAAAGTTCCCTTAAAGTGTTTTGTGTGGTAACAAATAATCTGGTGATTTAAAATTTATGAAATTTTCGTAAAATTTATTTACACAAAAAAGAAGAAACAAGAAGAAAAAAATCAATTAAGTAGAAGGTTGGTAAATAAAATTGTTTTCTCCTTCTGTTTCAAGTTTAAAAGTACCAAAAATTATTGTCGTCATTATCTTTATCACTTTTCACGTGGTTTCTTTTTGTATATTATACATACACATACATACATACACACATGCATATGTTCATACGTATGTATGTGTTATTTGGTTTTACTAAATAATAAATGTGTTATGCCATTTACTATTTAATCGTACTTTCAAAATAATTTGCACTTTATCAACAAGACATTTTTTTGTTTGTTTGTTTGTTATCATCTTTAACTCTCAGCCTTAAAAGTTAGTATCAATACAAAAATCTTTATTTCATTTAAAATGTTTTTTTTTTTTAATTAATGCAAACAATATGTACACAAATTGTGTAAATTACTCTCATGTAAATTTGAAGAAAATTTTCAGCTTTTTAACTCACATTTCAATTAATTTTTATTTAATTTAATTTTTTTTATTTGCAAATAACTTTTCCCCGTCTCTTTGTGTTTACGCTATTTGTTGTCGTTGTCTTACGCATTTGTACTAAATATTTTTTTATTTACTTAAAACTTTACACACACACACACACACACACACTTTTCTGTTAAACTTTTTCACTTTAAATTGAAGACCAGAATTTGCGGTTTTTCGTTGGTCTTCTTTGTTACATGTATTTTACACGCGTCAGTTTGCACCCGTTTCTATTTGAAAACAAACGTTTACTCAATTCTCCATGTGCCGCAATACTGATTTAAAGCTTAGAGTAATTGAAGTCTCTAACTGTAAAATATTTCAGCGGAAAAACTACCGTTGCTTGTTCTGCGAAATAGTTTCAATATACATATTTCTCTTTTATGGCGTTGCTCTTGCTCTTAATGTCGGGGTTGGAAAGTTCGTTGCCATTGTCTTTCGCGTTAGAGCTTTTGAAAAGCGAGAGTAAAATAAGAAAATTCTAAATAGACGAATGAAATTCCAATTTAAAAATCCAACTTGCACTGCAAAACAGAACAGTGCTACTTTCGAAAGTTGCTACTCTTCCACCATCAGTACTTATAAACATTTTTATTTATATTTTGTTTATCAAATTTCAACTGAATGGATACCAAACTGATGTTGATAAAATCAAAGTCTGCTTATTTGCATTATGCCATATTTTATTACACTGGAAATATATCAACGATTAAACATTTTTATAGAAGTACGTTAACATTCACATTATTTTGTTGTGAAATTATGTAGAATATTGGTACAGTTACATCGGGCTTTCCTCTCTTTGTATGGCTTCGCTGAGTAAAAATTATCTGATTATCGCTTAATGTTCTTTTATGAATTGACAAAAGTATTTTAGGCATTATGATATTTCATATAACCTTTTTCTTTACACAAAAATGAAAGAACAAAAAGCCAGAGAATTTTTTAAGCTTTTGAATGTTTTCAAACGAAATAGAAAGATTTTGTGGCTAATTTTCCAGCACATTTAAACTGAGATTTATAATTTTTTTATGTCAACAATTTAATATTGTGCATATATTCACTAAACGGGCTTTTAAAAAATATATATTTTATTAAAATTAAAGGACGACAAGTAGCTTTGGAGTGTACCACAATAACATGTGTGGTGTGTTAATATATAATTGAATTTTATATATTTCTTTTTTTTAACTTAGAAAATACTCTCCACTGTACTTGAAACAAACTTTTTAGAGAAAACGAAGGCACTCCTAAATCACTAAATCACTTGTGTTAATAAGATTTGTAGAAAAGAAGGAACGGATTTTTAAAAATTTATTTCTGGTCTCAACACGATTTCTTCACACAACAAAATTTTTTATGAAAAATGGGAGTGAAAATATTTGATTTTTTTATGTGGGTGCATGTCAGTCGTGAATGCAATGGGTGAGAAAAAGGGATAAGGAAAACTGCTCATCGTCGGTTGAATTTAAAGGGTTTATGTCTGGTTTCATTTTTATATGTATATTTAAGGGCAATCCAAAAAATCAAAACTAAATCGGGTAGTGAAAAAACCTTATAAATGTATCGTTTAAGCAAGTGATTACTTTTGCAATAGCTTTTTATACTGCCTTACAAAATAAGCTATTTTTAGAAAACGCAAAATTCTTCAAATGAAACAAAACTGTATAACAAAAAAATATATATTTATTGAAACTCTAAAGTATTACAAACATAATAAAACTATTAAAAACACCCCTTCTTAGAAAACATATACTTCTTCTCACTTATATTTCCTTTATAAAGATTAAAGTTATACAATTTGTTTTATAAAATATTCCAAAGCTTTCGTCTCATGTGAAAAAAAAATATCTCCATCCCTGTTGTGACTGCTCTACCACGTACTGAAATAATGTAACTTCTTAACTTTTTGTTTTGTAAATGTAAGCGTGCTCAATTTCGTTTCGTTTCTCTTAAAAAATACAGAAGAAAGCTCCATAGTTTATTCCTGCAAGCTTTTTTTTTACTTAAATATCTTGTTGGCAACAACACAACGCATGTTGCCAGAATTGTCAATTCAAACAGCTTTTGTTGAAAATATTTTTACAGCAATTAAAGTTCCATATTCAAAAGCTCTCGAGTAATTTAACATTCAGTTAATAGTAGTTATTTAAAATTCAAATGTTAAAACCATTCTTGTTGGCTTCAACAACAAATGAAAAAGCTTGTTTGGCAAAAGCTGCACACAAAAAGTGCAGAAGTTCAAACTTTTGTAGGCAAATAATTGTTTGCATTTCCGCGGGTCACGTACTTACACACACATGCATATTAACATAGTGGCGATTTTTGAAAAATTTCAATATACCTTTTTGGGGAAAATATAGGAATTTTTCTAATTTTGTCATATTCTTAAGCGAATTGTGATATTATATATGATAAGACGATTCCGAAGAAAACTTTTTCAAACGACAACAAGTTATTTATGACACCACAGTGTTCTCTAAGAAAATTAAACAAATGGCAACACAGGGACTTAACAAAAGTTTGTTACCATGGGTTTGTTACAGTTCTCGTATCCTTTTTCTTAATAAAATTGGTACAAATAAAAACTGTGATCACATTCAAAGAAGCCGCCTAACAAGTGATAGTAAACAAGAATGCGCATCAGTGCTGTTGATGAAAGTGTAGCGGCTTTCCAAAACAGCTGTTCTGCTCTGCCGCGTAAGTTGAATATGTAAAAACTCATGTTGGCTTTATTTTCGTGTCTTTCTGAAACAATTAGTCTATTAAATTTAAAGTAATAATAGGAAAAACTACAATTTAATTGATACAAAATAAAGATAAAATTTAAATTAATAAGTTTTTCTCTTTTATAAATTAAATTATTTGTTTTTTAATAAACTTTTATTTCTTTTTACTATTTTGCAGAACTTATGTGCACATTTACAGCCGTAATTGAAGGATAATCGAATGGTAAGTTGATGTTAAAGTTTTATAAAAATTATCAGTCGAAATTAAAATGTTAAACAACTCGACTCTCTCTTTATAACAGAACGAACTCATTCTCTTACACTGAAATTTTAGTTCAGGTCTGGGGTTTATAAACAAATTGGGCTACTTCTTAAGTTATGTCCTGATGTTTTATTTAAAAACTCTTTCTGCTTCGCTTACGAACATTTAGGCCGATTTTTATTGCAATAAGATATAGAATTTTCCAGTGAATATTGTGTGAAAGTCGTAGGCATAGAAATCAGTTTTTTTTTTCTTTTAAGAGAAACAAGATGTTTTAAGCAGGCATAGACTCTTCAGTAAATACAGACCTGCAAAAGTACTAGCACTTCTCATCTATTTTAAGTAAAAATAAATGCAGTAAATTTTCCATTAAATAATTGACCGTTGATGAATATGTTTTCTTTTAAAAAGGCTCTTAACGCTTCATAGCGAACTTGTACTCTAACATATAATAATATTTTGTTTCATTCATCTACGAGTACCATCAAAGAAAAAATGTCAACACATCCATCTGCTCATTCCCAACTCGCTCCCACTGTGCATCGGCTGAAAACACATTAAAATGTTGTAATAGAAAAATAATATAACAAAACAGGAAACTTTTTCTTTAGTTTTAAGCGAAAAAGCAATTATGTGTTTCTTGTCTTAAATGGATTTTTGCATTTAGGGGAAAAAAAAAAATAAAAATAAAGTTGAAGGTAAAAAATACAATTTCTGCTCGACCTATTTTTCGTTTGACGCTTGTTTTTCCTTTTGTGCCAATTCTCTATACGTTTAACACTCGCATTAAATTTCCATCTGTACAAGTCTGCAGAAGAACACACTGGCACACTCTTACTTACACATCCATAAGCATATATTTTATATGTGTAGACATATACCATTTGTGTGTATGTGAGGTTATGAACAGAAGTTCATAAACAACCGACAAGTAACCAGCCAAACGTGTAAAAAAGAAAGTACAAGAACTTTACGTTAACAAATAGTAAATGGATGTTTTTTTTATGAGTTTCGTTTCCTTTTCATTTCAAGTGGGTAAACGCACACATGCAAGCCTATACTGTTATGGCCGTATGTGTGGATGTTAGTGTTTATGCACATGGTTTTCTTTGAAATATGCATATAATTTTTTTTTATTTTCGGTTGAGAAAAAATATGTCATAATAAAGGTTCCATGCATGTGTGTGTGGGTGTGCGTGTGTGTGTAAGTGTTTTTAAGTTTCAGCAAAAGAAGAGGAAAATCAAATGAGCAAAATTAATTTTACAAAACAGCTGCAGTTGAATTTGAATTTATTTAAGACGTTAAAAATACATCTGATTTATGGGAGTTTTTTTTATTATTAAAAGTTAGAGATCAAATGATGTTCTTAATTACAGCCCCTTCCACAATCTCGCACGTTATCGTTATGTACGAGTAACATGTAAAAAAAAAATTAAGAAACTTTTAGAAATTTGGCAACAGAAAGAACAGCCAGTTTATTAGACAAATTAAACTGAATTAAATTTAGCTTTAATGTACTTAAACATTTTTCAGTGCTAATTAAAAAGAAAGGAGGGTAAATCCGTAAAAAGGGAATTAAAAAGGGAGATTTTTCAAGACAAGAGTATGAAATTTTTATTTAAGCTTTCTTTAAGCTCGAACTCTATAATTCAGTGAGATGATTTGATGTAAATTCTTACCGTGGAACAGGGGAAGTATTCCATGGGAAACGGACCTATATAATAACCTCTTTGAATTTGAAACTAAAAATAATAATTTTTTGAAATTAAAAATTTTGTTTGACAAAAAGTCTCAAAAATATAAAATTTTTCAAGATTATTTTTTTTATTTACAATTAAACATGTTTATAATTAGATATCATTGTTTGAAAAAAAAAAATACAGTCGCGTTATAATATTTTCAAATCATTTAAAATTTTGTTACATTTAATCGGGCTTTGCTCTCTCTGTATATCAAATAGTGGCTTCGCTGATTATCAAGCGCTCAATATTTTTTTTTAAGTTATATACTTATATAACTTTTTGTATACACAAAAATTAAAGAACAAAAAAGTCGGAGAACTTTACGAAGCTTTTGAATGTTTTAAAACGAAATAGAAATATTTTGTGACTAACTTTCCAGCACTTATAAACTGAGTTTTATAACTTTTATTGCTACGAATTTAATATTGTGCATATATTCACTAAACGACCTTTTAAAAAATACATGTTTTATCAAAACTGGTGGACGACAAGTTGGTGTACAGTGTGCCACAAAATTATGTATGGTGTGTTTATATTTAAGATTTTATATTTTGAATTAGAAAATACCCCCAATTTTACTTGAAGCAAATTTTTTACATAATAAAAAGATAAATTAAAGATAAAACTAATTTCAAAAAATTATAATTTTTTCTGTTCTCCATACAATTTCTCCGCCGAAAAAATGTACAGGAACTTATGCGTTGCTTTGCCTTTTAAAATGTTTGAAATTTGTAAAAAATATTATATAACAGAGTAAAATTGATCAATGAGAGTAAAAATATTTGAAGTTTTATTTGTGCTCATCTTAGACAGGAGGAGGGAAAACGGCATATGCACCCAAATCCAATAAAATTCCTTCAATAAATTGAAATTAGCAATATGACGCTGCTTAGTTTTATATACAATTCTATAAAATTGCCCCTTCCAAACGATAAAGCTGGACACGCTCCTGGTGCATATGTATTTCACTAACTTAACTCACTTTGAAATAACTTCAACAACAACTTAAAATATATCACATGTAAATTGGAGGTAAAAGCGACCATCAGTGTGTGTGTGGAACCTTCTTTGACTTCAATGCAAATAGTTTTCCAAATTAGAAAATATCCAGGTTCTCAATATATCGTTCAAGTTTCACGAATCATACTCCCACTAATTTCAATTCATCATATATTTGCATTTCAACAAATTTCTCGGTCTAGAAATATTCAAGACTAAACAAATTCAAACACAAATCCAATCGGCTAAAATGACTTCAATAAAAAGTCGAATAAAATGCTTTAAACCGAACATGTTATTAAAGTAAATATTGAATGTGCATTTTATATCAATAACTTCATCGGCATCAGTACCGAGAACATCAGCTGCAAACATTTTGAAGCCAATCAACAGATTGTAAAATGAAAAAGCATAAAAGTTCCAAAAAGAAACATGTTTTCCAATAAAATCATTTATAATGGAGTACTACTGCCAACTTACATATTCAGCTAACATACTCACACACACAATCACACACACACACACACACACACTCATACATACAGACTTGTCTTGGGTTTATTTGCGGTTTTAACGAATGGAAACAACCCTTTGAGGCAAAGTTATAATGATGGTTCACTCCACGTGTTGTTCACAGCAGACGACTTGGCCCAAGAATCGGATATTCATTCAAAGTAAGAGGTTGTGTGGCGTTCCTGAAGCCTTTACGCACGTTTAAGTAGTTCCAGTCGTGATGTCAAGGAACCTGAAGAACTTAGTATTTTGTAGCCTCTACAGCCGCCCATCTTTGTTTTTCTGAATATCGTGTTGCGTGAAAGTGATCTCAAGAGTGCTGGTATTTTTTACAATCATGTGGTTTTAACTGGCCAAGGAATTGATGAGCATTTTCATCGAATTTTCGAATATTTCAGTGTTTTGATTCAACTTTTTTAACATCCCACTAGGAAAACTCAAAATATTAAAAAATCTGAAAGTTATTTATCCCGTTTTGCAAAAATCGAACTCTCATTAGATCTTGACGTTTCCAGTTCCTTAGAAGCTTCTCTCACTACTTCTGAGAAGGTTATATTATGCCTGTCTGTGTGATCTGTATGAGTGTCCGTGTGTGGATATCTGTGTGAACTTCAACTGATTCAATCCCGTAAACCCCAAAATATAAGAAAACTAATTTTTTCAAAAATTATTTGATTTGAAATAATTTTTAAACGGTGTTACCAATCGGTTCTAGCTTTTGGCATTAAAAGGCCACTTCGATCGCCGCTAACCAGGTCAAAATCCATGAATTATTTTGTGAGATGTTGTGAGTGAATCAAAAAGAATTGGAAAGTGTGATTAAAAACAAGAAATTTTGTAATTGATTAATTCTCGATTCTTTCATAGAAAAACTATCGCCCATATTATGAATGACGACGTCGACGTCACATCAACAGGACAGCAAAACATTGTCACTTGTCATTTAATTGTCGACAATAATTTATTATTATTAACAGCCTTTTAGTATTCTCTAAGGCACATGTTACCAGAAGTCAACTTCTGTTTACAAAGGCTTCAAGTGACAATTTTTAGCTGTCATTTGATGTGACGTCGCTGTTGTCATTTATAATACAGGAGTATATAAATTACCTCCCACCATGAAAATCGCTTGATTCCTTTAAAATCCTTTTTTTGTAGATCATAATAAACATTTTGATCTCAAAACGCTCAAAAGCATAACGCAGCGCAATAAACCACGTTAAAACTAGTGGGTAATTGCAGGGATAAACTTTGGGGTCAAGCGTTTTTCATATCTTTATTTATTTAATTTTTTTTTTTTATGAAAGGTTTTATTTTGAAGTGTAGACCTTCCGAGAGGGATAACTGTCAAAATAGTTAAACATCGGCTAAAAAGCGTATCGAAACCTCCAGCGATTTTTATGTGCGCTGAACTAGTCTTGGATCAGTGTTTGAATATTAAGGAACTGCTGTGCTTATTTTTATTGTCATTAACCACCTATTAAATGTTCTTTTTGTGAAATGAAAAATTCAAAATATTTTCTTTATTATGTTACAAAAGCTCCCACAAATTGAGTAGATCTCCAAATAAATAGTAGTTCCTTTTCCTGACTTGTGCATATAAAATCGAAGAAATAACAACTACTAAAACTGTTTACATCATGCAGTTGTTCATTTGATTTGTTCAATCATTTCATTCTTTTTGCACATTCATGAGGCCAACAACAATCATCAAATAGATGATGTGAGTAGAATTCATTCTCACACATACACACGCAGCCATGGCAATGCGCTCATACACACATGCACGCTGTAAGAAAATTTAAGTGGAAATCATTGCAAGAAAAAAATTCCGCAATTCTCAAATTTCGTTAGTTAACAAAATGTATGAGTCAATTTCTTTTTCTAAAACTTCACTCAACAATTTTGTATGAACAATCGATCTTTAATATTCGGCAAAAATGTGTGTCAGAAAATTCTATTATTAAACATGTCATAGAGCTAAAACTTGATTTTAAATATTTGAATGGTTAAAGGCTTTCGAATAACCCTAAAGGAAACTTAGACCGTTAGCGGTTAAAGCCGTTGTCATGTTGTATAAAAGAGCCATTGTGACCTGTGGCCCATTGTTATTGGAACAATGCTTTCGCAAAAAAATTTCACAAAATTGTCCGATCTCAAACACCAGTGATACATTAAAAAAAATATGGTCCAATTATTAAATTTAGTTTTGTTGACTAAATCTTCGAAAAATGTTTGAAATTCAGAAAGACATGATAAATATTCCAAGGCGCAAGGCAAGATTTTATATATTCAACTTACACAGCAGAGCAGCACAGCTGTTTTCGAAAGCCGCTACACTTTCAACACCAGTACTCGTGTGTATTTTTATGTATTTATTGGAATGCGATAACATTTTCTATTTGCAGCAATTTTATTGTGAAAAAGGATACGAGAACTGCAACAAACCGATGGTAACACGCTTTTTTTTCCCTGTGTTGCAGATTGATTATTTTTCGTCGTGTCCTGTGATTTCCTGAATTGTTTGTTCCATGTTCCGTAATTCGAACTTTTTTATTTGAATTTTCTTAAGCAAATTTGAGAGCTTTTGCCTCAAGAAAAAAAAACAAGAATAATAATAATAATAATAATAATAATAATAATAATAATAATAATATAATAATAATAATATTCGTCTTAAAATTCTCATTAAAAATTCAATAAAAAATTTGTTGTAAAATTGAAGAAATTATTTTCGATTTCGACAGTTATTTCAAAGTTGAGAAAAATACCACTTCATATTACATTAACTGAGTGTTAAAAACTTCACCTTTTTCCTCAACATCCCCCCAGTGCTTTGTTCAACTTTGCAGTGACCGATTTTAAATTCCCCAAGGCTTCTTTACAAAATACTGAAAGCAAAAAAGTAAAGCAATTCAAACTGCTGTGGCTATTTCGGGCCACCCTGTTATATTTTAACAAATGAAAAGCCAAAATGTTCGCAACAATATTATGGTTAGAATTTCACTGTTGCAATTTTAAAATTTTAGGCATAAAATAACAAAAATTCTGTTTAAATAATTTATTCATTAAAAATCTTTAAGGATGAGTATTGAAATTATAATTTAAAAAAAGATAATAATAAAATAAAATCTTTAAGCGCCACAGCTGTTGCTTGACACAATTCAAATATTTAATTCTATTGTAATTTGTTTTTAATTGAAACATTTGCCTGCAACGCCTCAACCTCATCGTCTTGAGTGTCAGTGGATTGATCCTCCTCCTCCTCCTCCATCGCTTTCAGAGATGCTTCAGTAATTTCCAATTTGGTAACTTTCTTAAGAACTTGTACGGTTTGCATAAATAATTTCTTAGCCAATTCCATGTCCTGGCCCAATTCTGAAGTGGCAGCAATTTCGCAATCACTTAAACGAAGAAAAGTTAAAGATAAAATTAAACAAGAAATTTTTGCGGAATGACAAACACCACGAGAGTCGGGGATGTTTTGTAGACAATGAAAAAAAAAATTGTAGATAATGAAATAAATAAAGAAGGATTTATGAATTATGATTTTTGTTGAAAACCACTTCTTTGTTTTGCCAATAAGCAAAAAATTTAGGTTTAGGTTGAAATACACTAAAACATTTTGTAGGGATTGTGGTTGTTTAAAAGTTGTTTAAAAGCCACTTTGTTCATTTACAACAAGTCTTCTGCACTCAATAACCAGCCAACTGCTCTACAACATGTTCAGCCAAAGGAACCGGAGAACAATTGGCTTGTAGAACGGCGGAGAAGTTGAATATAAATAAATCAAAAACAAAAAATTAAAAAAAAAAGAATTAAAATAAAAAATAATAAGAAAAAACTCACTTGAAATATTCGCCGGTTACATGTTTCAATTGCGGATCCGTTGCCAAGCGTATGGCGCATTGTGCACCCTCGTAGGGACTTTTCATGAACAGCCACATCCATGGAAAAGTCATCAATTTAACACAAACGGCCGACATAAGTGGTGAACTATTTGTGTTGTTATTGTTGTTGTTGCAGTTAGTAATTTATTTGTTGAATAACGGAAGGATGCAGGAAAAGTCATCGAACAGGCAGCCATAAGCCGAGTCGTAGGGAGTTGCAAGTGTTTGTGTATGTGTGCGTGTGTGAAGAGAGCCATGCAAAGAAAGAACGAACATATTTTATTCAACTTTTTCTGTTGTTGTTTTTGCCTTCTTAAATATTTGCTCGCAGATACCAGCACCAAAGATGAATTTTTTACACATAAAATATTTAAAGGGAAATGGAATAAAATTTTTAGGTTAAATAAGGAAATGCGGTGTTTCTTATTGCGGAGAAAAAGTCAGCTGTTAAACAGCCTGCCAGCCAACCATTTACACAAACGGACATTGTGAATGTATGTGTGCGAAAAGTAATCTGGAAGCTAATATTTTCATTCGAAGTTGGCCGAATCAAAGCACGTACTTGTTAAAACTCTTAGCAAAAAAAAATTATACTTTCATAGTCGCCTTACCTTTAACCATAACACTGGACAACAACTATTTTGAAGTATATAAAATCCATAAATTAATAAGTAAGAAACATGATGATAAAAAGCGATCAAATGGATTTAGCAGTAACAACTTCTATGTTCATTCACTCTGAGGGCAGTCTGGCCTTGTGTCATCCCTTTTTTTAAGGAGCATGAGAAATATAGTTCCCACCAGCAGAAATACATAAACGTTCTTCACCATCGTGTTGCAATTCGTATTGATGTTACAAATATTTTCTCGTTCCACTTATTTAACACAATATAAATTATAAGTAAATTGCGCTATAACAGAGTCAACAGAAAGCGTCAAAAGCACATCCATACAAACACATTTTCGTGCACACAATTGAGGTCAGGGCAAAATTACCGAAATGACTGCTGATGCTTAAACACTTACTTACAAGCACACACACACAAACTACGTCCGTACATTATACTCAAATATACACAAAGGACTTATACATTCTTTCGATCTGCCAAACAATGAAGACAGAGTGCGCAGTGCAGCCAACAGCCGTAAGAAAAAATATAAGTTTTCTAGCAACCTGTCAGAGTAGCATATATAACGCAGTCGTTCCCACTGTGCAGTGCATGATGTGTCCTATACGATATACATATTTATAGACTACGAGTTGTAAACTGGTGTGAGTTGGAAATGGTTAAGTGACTGACTGTTTTATTAAAGTTTGGCAATTAAGAATTTCACTGGTTTTGGCAAATAATTAATTTGGGATAATCTTCTAACAACAACGACATCCAGGGAAGTTACATCGATAACAACAAGTTAACGAATTTGTTGTAATAATTTTACCAAATTCTCAGCTGTTGTTCTTGTGAAAGTTCAGGGGGAGCGGAAAGAGATGGTACTATTTTTATTCAACGCTTACGACAACAACAGTGATATTCACTTAATGCAGTAGATGTGCGCGCACACACACATACACACACTTATATCTTTTAATTGGTGGCGATAACGAATTATTGTAGCAGTACAAAATCGTTGTTAATTATGAAAAAGCATGTGTTTATTGATGGGTGGTGGGATGTAAAGAAACAAACTATATAATAATGCGGCAGAGGACAACTCATGAGTAGTCCCAACGGGACCGAATGAATGGACCCAAGTGTATTGCTTGGACAATGGCCCTAATAACCTAACCTAAGTCGATGTGCGTCGCCGTACGTCGAATTAACATGTAGACACTAAAAGAAATTTTTTAAATGTTCTTCCGAAAATGTTATCATGCTGTAGAAATATTGAAAGCAAATGCGGAAAAAGCAACGAATATTAGGGTGAAAAGAAGACTGCGGAGGGGAAGTCAAATCAGAACGAAATACAAAAAAGAGTGACTGGATTAAAACTTTTGTACCTCTTCAAATTAATTTTTATCGTGTTGATTCTATATTCCAAAACTTCTCGAAAAATTCAAACAGCTCATTGAGGTGTTTTCAGTTAATTCTTTAGTTGTTCCAAGAAATTTTGGGTATCGGTTTGTAATGATCTGCTTTAGACCCAGCGAAATACCGATAGGAACTAGTGAAGAGCTCTTCAAAGATCATTTGGAATAGTTTGAGACATTTGGAAAAAGAATAATCAACACGATTGAAATAGAATTGAATTAAACTCAATTAATTTTTGGTAATTCAAATTAGTTTTTTAATTCATGTCAATTTGAAAAAACTAAATTGAGGGACATGAACGAGCATGCCTACACGTGGATACTTTTTATTTGTTTCTTAAAAAAATGTTTAACATACAAACGCAGACGTTTAAAATTTTTTCTGTTTTTTTTCAACACAACACAAACCGCAAAGCGACATAGGCAGGGATCGGACCCCTAACCGTTGGTCCAACAGTCTAGTACTGCTAGCAGTCACTAAGAGTGCGCTTCCCAACTCATCTCAATAATTTGGCATTCATGGCAGCGGCAGCGTGTCTGTTTGTAATGTAACATACGACAAGTAAAACTTAATGTGACTGTCATTTTGTACCCACAAACAAACACAACAACATCATGCAGAGATAATTAAATTCATTAAGGCCTTGTTGTCACTTAGTTTTTGCGCCTTCTTTTCTTCCATTTCATTTCTCGCTTTTTGTTTTATTTTGAAGTAAATTTCTGTTGCCGTTGCTGGCACTCCCACAAATGGCGGGGTGGTAAGAAACAGTCAAATTCATTGTTAATTCAAGATTGTTTTTGCCATTGTTGTAACGTTATGTTTGCACTTTTCTTTTGTTGCTGTTGTTGTTGTTGCTGTTGCCATTGAGTGAGTGCCTACAAAAGGACAACAACTCAGCAGCAGATTTTCATTTGCTTACCAAATTTTTTTTTGCATACTTGAACAGTGATTCTTTTGATTCTGTGCTCTAGCAAAAGATGAAAACGAAAGTGGCAGGAAGCAGTGGTGGGTGTCGGATACTTATTCCGATGTGTGCTTTTGGTGGAGGGGGAATTATTATCTCTCGAAGTTGTTGAGTACGAACGCAACGTATTGAAATAAATTATCAATTAAAAAGTGGATGTAATTAGGACTCAGTTCAGTTCCCAGCCATTCATCATTTTGTGTGTGTAAAAGATTTGCAAATGCTAAATGTAACTTAAAAATATGTGTATGTGTGTTTGTGTAGCACTACAATAATTATGTAAGTATTTGTGTGCTCTTCGGAGTGTTCATTGTTGGTTTCAAATGGCTTTTAGCCAGGCAAAGCTACACGTTTGAGTGTTTATTCATGTTACAACTTTTCTATTTTTACGCAATTCTCGCTTTTTTAAATACATTTTGAAAAGATTTGGGTTTATGGGGCGAATTTTTGTGGTTTTATTTTCTTATTCTCTTGTTAGTGTTAAATTGTGTTGGCCTCAAACCAGAAACTGGTCATTTGATGTCGTCATTAACTCGATTTTGCATGTTAAAATTTTTGCGATAGTAAACTAATTTTGTTGTTTTTTTTCTTTAAATATCTGTTTTATCGTTGATGTATGCGGAGGAAGAGGAAGTATTCAATCATTCTATTCTGTTGGTATTTATCTATTTTTAATTAATTCTCTCAAAGCTTTGGATTAACATTGAATGCTTCATAATATATCGTATAACAAAATGTGTTCAACAGCGGAAATGAAATGTAGGAAAATTAAAAAAAAGATGAAATAAGGCCGGGGCCAATATTTCTGTTATTAGTTTCTATATGAATGCAAACATTTTCAATGATTTTTTTTGTTGTATCCATTGACAACATAATAAAAAAAGTTCATATCAATAAGACATGAATTTGGGGAATTAAATAAATTTTGTGACTGAAAGACTTATTTGGTTGGAATAAAATACTCTGTGCCATAGTACAAGGATATGAAGATGCAACAACTTTGATTTCTATGAATGGGATCTCGGAGTTTTAAAATTAAATTACAGTTGTGGTATTAAAGTATGTTGTCAGCAGTCTAAATAAATAGGTTTTACATTAAAACAATTATTAGTTGTTGTTGTTCTTTATTTCTCTTACAACAAATTCGAAAAAAACCAACCAATTGTAGAATGAAATAAGAACGTAAGAAAATAAAAAAGGAAAAGTGATCAGTGAGTTCTTGTTATGACTTCGATATTTGTTTTAGACTTCTCACTTAGTAAAGTGGAAGTTTGAAATAAATATGTTTAGTTATTTAAGAAGTGTTGGGTAAAGGTTCCCTGATGATCTGCATTAGCCGCAGTGAAATGAATTTAATATGAATGAATTTTAATATAACTTTGGGAAAAAAGAATCAGCACGAAAATAAAAATTAAAGCGGTTTAAAATGACAAATCCCAAAAAATTTACTAAGCTTAAATAGTTTTTGTATATCAATTCTTATTTCATTCGTGCAACTATTTGCAATTATCATTTATAAGCGCGATGTTCGTCTTTCGGTCTATTTTATCGGATTAATTAAATGAAAATATTCCACTCTATTTGCTGTAAAATGAATTGATTCTTTTGCTTTCTTTAATTCAGTTCAGCAATGACTTTCAGTTGGTGATATTTGGAGTTACTAACTACTTGACTAACATAAACAACGTTGCGTGTTTTACCAGTTTCAAGAAGTTTTCTCTTTGTTTTGTCTATATTCAATTTCAAACTACACTTTACCTCGTCCGTGTTATATGACAAGCTTAAACTAGTCCCTATTTGCTGAGTTAAGTCTATGGTCTATGCGGATAAAATTGAATCGATTGTTCACATCATGACTTTTACGAACTGATTTATATATTCAAATTAAATGTCCACAATTTGGAAGCGTTTTTTTGACATAAAACGATTCATGATGACTCGGTAAATCTTATCGACATTCTCAGCTGTCAAATGCCATAGTTTTCGATATCGATAGTTTTCATGCAGTGCAAACATACTGCGTCTTTACTGCAGGAGGGTACCGACACCAGAATGAGTTTCTTTTAGTTCACAGTGCAAATGAAATCGGCATATTGTTTTTTATGTGGTATTTACATTTAATAGTCCCAATTCGTACACATACACACGTTTTTTGATCATTTATTTTTTTCAAATTTCATTTGAAGCATCGCTTAAATTTTCTTTGAGTTTTTCTTAGTTTTTTCGCTTCAACTTGATGTCCTTTTTGACATTCAATGTGCTGCAGCTAACTTCAAGTATAACATATTTATTCATCTTGACAGTACGAGCAGGTTTATATCCCTACAGGAATATATACACTCGCCAAATAACTCAAAACTTGATGTATGCTAAAGGGGACATACCAAAATTTTTTATAATAAGCCGCTGAGAGGAAAATTTAATTTCATTTTGTTTTATCTTGGACTTGGCACTCAGGGAATGATCCCTACATATGCAGTTATGCAGTGCATGGTGCCAGAACTGAAAAGGGGGGACTAGTTTTTAACAGGACAGATGACGAAAGATTAGAAGATAGAAAAGTTTAGTTGTAAATATCTTTAGATTTTACTTCGCCAGTAACTTTTTTGCTACGGGTACCGATGAAAGAGGATGCTGTATTCTGCCCTTTTAGCACAACATGGCAGTGTTAGTCGCTGTCAGATTATTTTCAGCGAATAGTGCCTTCGTCATTGAGACAGGCCAACAATGATTAATACATAATCTTTAACTAATTCAGATCACAAAAATTCCACTTCATATTCAAGACTGTCCAGCTCGAGGCCTAAAGCATCACAGTCGTGTGTTCACTACTTCAGCTAAAAGCACCCTGAGAGGTGCTGAAATTTATAAAATATATTTCTGTTCACTTATAACACTTTGGCAATAAAGGCTTCGTAATATCAGCGATAATTTTGGATTCTGAAGCCCACAAAAATTATATTTCGTAGCTTGAGTTCTGGCTTGAATGAATTGCATAAATATTTGGCAGGAGTACATTTGAGATATCACTCAGGTTGGAAATAAGACAAGTGCATTTCATTACATGCAATGTTTTCTCCATTTAATTTTCTACACGTGATAAAAGAGTAGTTATTTATTTTATTATATGAATTTTTAAAATAAAATAGTTTTACTTTGATTTATTTTCCCCCCTTTTTGGCATGAAAAATCAGTGGTTATATTTTATTTATACGCTGGTACTTATTTCAAACACTGACTTTCATCCTTTTGTATCCTGCAGTTTCTGTTAAATTAAATTCATTAACTGTAACAAAAAAGAAAAGCGAAAACAACAACGAACACTTTTTTTGCGAAGTTTCATGGAAAGCACAAGAGAGGAAACAACAGTTAAGGGTCAGGTATGGAATTTCGGTATAACCAAACTAACGGGTTGAGCATGTTGTTTGTAAGTTTTTTTTTTCTTACAGATGATGTATCGGCCAAAGTAACTAAAATGGCTCGTTCATCAATCTAAGGAAATATTCAGGCTGCGATATCTCAAATATTTACTTACGTAGCAAAATGTACATGTTTTGTGAAGAACAAATTTCTAACTGCGGCCATAAAGAGTAAATAGGCAATTTTATGACAACCTTATCCGGGTAACGTAAAGTTTCGAAATAAATGTTACCTCGAAAACATTAACTGCAGGATGTCTGTGTGTGTTATGTGGGATACTTTTGTGTGGAAATATAGAAAATTTATTACCAAAATTACCAACAAAAAAATAATGCAGCTCATTCAATTCCCTGCTGTGTCTTAAATTACTTATCACGTTGTGTACAACAACAACAAAAAAATGTACATTAAGTTTCCGCTTACATTTGTATGCATGCCCAAGGACATATACTGAGGATATGAAAACGAAATTGAAAAAACAAAATGGCCAAAAAAAAGAGGAAAATCATTGTCCAACCTTAGAAAAAATACTTGTTAATGTGGATTCTGACTCGTACAAAAATATTAATTTTTAAAAAGTACACCAGAAGTATGAGTGATATTGCCGGTTCCCAGACAGCGACGACCAATTTGCTGTAGCCAAGTGTAAAGTGAAACGCAAAATGTAAAAAGGTATTGTAATGCTTGTCTGGAGACCAAAAATAAAAAGGAAAAAAAAAGAAAAATAATAATAATAGAAAAAAGGTCCTTGATATTATTAATAATAACAAAACGAATGAAAAAAGGAAACTCTTGTGGTGTTTGCTGCTGCATTTAATGGCGAGTTTTTGTATTTGATTTATGAACTGGTAAATTAACAACTGGAAGTTACATTATCTTTCAGGTGGTCTTTTGAAGAGGTCCTTTTAGGAAATAAAACTTTAACATATTTAATGTTTGAGGTCTGTCTCTGCTTTGCAATAAGCGGCTTTACTAAATTCCTCAAAATAAAAGCAGAAAATAGAGTCATTGTGATAAAGTAGATTCCAGGTGTCTGGTTTGATGTTATTTAATTTTTTATACTCGGATTTTACAATACACGCAGGTAACAGGATATTCGTTTTAATAGATTAATCAAACTAACAAAAATGGAGTCTCTAAAGAACTCCAATAATGGGATTTGTGAGAAGATAATATTAAATTTGGGTATATATTCTTTTAGTTACAGGATAACTTTGGATTTAAAATTTTGTTGTTGTCGGCTGTCCCAGTAAAAATGTACGCTTTAATATGAAACTAAAAACACGTTTGTGTTTAGATGTTTGCAATTTTTTTCATCAAGTTGTAAAGAAGACATGTTCCTATTAAATTTGGAATTAAATATATTTCAAATGACTCCCATGGTTCTGGTGACAGGCCAGTCGGTTGCTTTTTTCATGAAACTTTCAATGAATTTTGCAACGACCAAAATCCGCTCCAAACAGTTGTTTTATATATTGTGGGTTTATTTATTTTTCATGCACTACATGGGCATTTTCCTGGTTCCAAATTCTACTATTTTGGGTATTCAGATTGAAATGCGGTTTAGCGGAGAACATGAGTCCTTCGATAAATTGACATTGACTTACTTTTACTCCATTGAAAATTGAAAGCGTTTTTCTGTTTTCTGTTTTCTTTTAATTCTACAAAAGAAGTTAACCGTCATGGAGTTTTCGCGTCTCGAAAACATGCAAAATTTTAAGTGATAATGAAATAAGAAAGTGAATCAAATTGCTGGTAAAGTTCTTAAAACAAATTTTTTTTAAAGTTTATTAATTGAACGACTTCCGGATTTCTTTTGCGAAGTTGTCAGCCAGCAGTGTGTGAGTTGGTGTGCACCACGGCTCAGCAGCATCAAAACTAACAGTGCATTTCTCAATCTGCTTGTCTTTAGTTTGGCTTTTCACAGCTCCTTCACTTTTAGCATGGGCAATTTCCACTAATTCTGCTTTCCAATTTATTCAAATAAGTGTATTCAAAATCATTGATTAATAAGTATGACCCTCGATAAAATGAGAAAATGCTAAAAATTAAAATGTTGGCCATATCCGCTTTAACTTAATTGCTTCAAGTTTTGTGTTCAACTCTATCGTATTTAAGTTTGAAAGTTTCAGCATTTTAATGCTGCTCCATAACCGCTAATCGGTTTAAAGTTCAAACTATTAAAAACGTTAAACTAAAATAATGAACGAAAAAGTGAAAAAAAATAAAATAAAAAAGGGTTTAAAAGTGAAACGTACGTCAGGTTCAACGACTTTCTAACCCCAGAATTAGACGAATTAATAATTAATGGATTTTAATGAAGCTGTTTAGTCATCTGGAAAGTTTCGTTTGTTTACTTGAGAGTGTGTGTGTGTACAAGTGAGTACGTTGGTGTAACTGATTGCAATTTTTTTTTGGTTCACTGGTGTGGCCTGGGCTCGTGTGAGCTGTTGGTGTGTTGACTGTGTTTTTAAGGTGTTGCTTTTTATGTATTTGCTGTGGTTTTTACGTGGGTGTAGTCAGAGGTGACTGTTAATGGATAGTACTTGACCTTTATTTCTGCTGAAAAACGAATAAATTTTTAATTAATTCTCTTGTACTCTCTTCTTCTGGTTTTGGCAAAAAGATGGTTAATTTTTTTTAAAGCAACTATTCTCTTGCATTTGCAAAAGGATAACTAACCCTTTTAATATTAAAAGTTGTGCATTAATTTAGTTTTTTTTAATATTTAAGTTATTAAGAGCTAAAAGGGATAAACAAAATGGCGTCACAACACTGTAGATTAAAAGAAATGTGTGGTAAAAGATTGGGATCGAATGAAAAGGTCATGAGTGAAACAAACGCCTATTTTGAGGGTCCTGAGAAACTCTATTATTTGGAAAGAACAGAAAAAAATTTCGAAAAACACTGGCGTAAACTTATTGATCTAAAAATAAATTTTTTAATAAAACTTTTATATTAAGAAAATTAAATTATTTTTTTCGAATATTCACGATGTTCTGAAACAGCTTTCCGTACAATAAACAAAAAGTAGCTGCTTTTAATATATTTAATGCAAACTTTTAAAGTTTTTTCATGCAGCGAACAAACGACCTGCTCTTTTCGCAACTCAGTTTCGGGAATGAAAATAAAAAATCTAGTGTTTGCGTGGTTCCATCAATATACTTTTTATTATTATTATTATTTCAGTTTCTTCTAAAACACAACAAATAAAAGTTAACAGAATTTCTTTGCGTGCCTGAATTAATTAAAAAACTGACTACGAAGTTGATCCCGTAATCAGTCATGAATGTGGGCTGGAATTTTCCTGATCCACACACGTACTACAATTAAGAACTTAATAATTTGATCTATAAATTTCGAAAAATAGCACACATCATTGTTGGCAAGATAAACAGTTTTAACGCCGCTAAAACCACCACATTGACTTTGAGCTCTTCCACGCTGTGCACCTCTCTTGTCTTTTGAGTTGTCTTTGTGGGGTGTGCATTTCAATCAATTATTTCATTCACTCATTAGAATTTTCTAATATCTGCCGGTTGTGTTGTTTGTTTTTGTGTTGGTGTTGATTTGTTTAGAACAAAGTTCACAAACCTTTTGCCATTTTTATTTATCTATTCAGTGGAGCTTTTTATTTTTGTCATATTGTCTTTGTTTCCCTTTTCTTTTCAACATCATGTTGGAATGTTTGTGAGTTGGTCTTTTATTCGCTTCTTTGTTTACGTATCTTTTGGCATAAATGACTTTCATATCGAAATCTTTTTTTTTTGCCTTTTCTATTTTGCTTTTCATTAGAAGTAACAATGAAGTTAGACAGATAAACATTGACAGGGTCACATACGAACACATACGCGCACATACAAATAAATGAGAGAATTAATAAATATATAAGTCGTGCACAGTGGTACCACACACGGTGCAATTATTATGCCACAAATTTTATAGCACAAAGAAATTTATATTAAAAAAGAAATCGTTTGTATAGAATAAAATTCATTTTCCTTTCCTTCTTGTTTTGTAATATGCGTTTTACACATTTGGGGGATTCACACTGTAGTCATAAAGTCATAAGTCATAACATACTAGCACGAAAAATATGACAAGTGTGAACAACCCGTCATAACTTGGACTGCTAAATAAATTTGTATAAATAAACTCTAACAGCTGCTGTCTTGTTATGAGCTGAATAAATTTTTTTTTGCGGCGGCATATGGAAAAACCTTCAGTGGCTGCCAGCTACGTAATTTAAACGCGAAAAATTTTTCATTTGTATATATTTAGTTTTTGCGATTTAATGCTCTTTTAATATATTTTAAGTTACAAAAATGTGATGTATGAAACATTTTTTAACCGTTTTTTATTCGTGAATAATATATATCTAACGGCGGCAAAGATATACTATCGCCGTCTCGCCTAAAGATTTTCAGCCCTTCGACTCAGATCTCTAGAGCATTTTACGACAACACAAAAATATACCCGCAAGAGTGCTATTATTTTATTACTTTTTTATATGCAGCACAACAACAACTTTTTTAAACTGGTCTAATTTTATGACTTTATGACAATATGACTAAATAGCACGAAGTGTGAATACCCCAATAATTTTTGTAAACTCAAGAAAATAAATAAACAGAGTAGGGGAATTCCTTTTTTAACGCCAAACCATGGATTCTTTGGCAAAGAGTGCACAAAGAAAGTTAAATGTGGAAAGTTAAGAAACGAATTTCCAGTATGAAAATAATTTAATATTTTTAAATGAGTCTCTGGCTTAAAAATAGTCAAAGCATTTACGAAAAGTAACAAGTTTTCCCAACAGCATTAAAGTTCTTTAAAATAACTCCTATTTTTACTTAACAGGCTACAATGATGAGACACTTTCCACGGCAAAAATTTATCGTTATGGAAAGTTAAGTACTTTTTTGAAACACCTCAAACGAAACTTATTAATACAATGAGTACTGTGCCTTGATCCTGTCTTTGCTTCCTGCAATAAGCAATTTTTTCTTCATGTTCTTCAGAGAAAAACAAAAGAGTTTTATTTTATTTTTAAATTAATCATGATTTCTTAACTTTTCGTTTTGCTTTTAAGTTAAAAATTCATTTGAAATTTTGGATGCGACTCAATGTTACAGGGAAATTGAAGTGAATGTTTTATTTGCTTTTGTTTTGCGTTATTAATGATTCATTGTCTCCAGCAAAAAAGAAGAAACAAAAAAGAAAGAATGAGCTTCTTTTGCTTTAAGAACATAAAAAGTTTCCAAAAATAAAAATGGATGGCGAAGGTCACACCGCAGGACATATTTGAAAATACTTTTGTGTGCGGGATTTTTTTGTTGTTGTTGTTAATATTAAACTTCAAGTGGCTGAAATATTCACAATACAGGCGTGCACGTGATTGTCGTTAGTGGCGACTGTACGTGCTCTTTTCGGGTCTTAAAGAGTGTAAGCAGTGATGGGAACCCTGGCCCACAATTAAATCAAACAAATTAGTCCTTTTAAATTAGTCGATTATTAATCGGCTATTTAAAAAACTAACTGAAATGATTTGAATGAAGTTTATTCTGCTGCTGGAATATGAATTTAATGTTGTGCAAATGAAATTGTAACAATTAACCATGACTCACAATTAAATATAAAAAAAATTAGTATTTTACTGCAATTATCCCTTTTAAATTAGTCGATTATTAATCGGCTATTTAAAAAACTAACTAAAATTATATGAAATAAGTTTATTTTGCTAATATTATACTGCTGCTCGAATATTAATTTCAAATTGTGAAAGTGCCACTTCAATTGTAGTATGAAATTTTGAAACTTCATAAACGTTTACAGCGCGTAATTCCTGTCCTATACGGTGTATATACTTTCATATTTATTAAGAATTTGGATTCTTGTTTCTATATTTTATATATTTTATATATTCAAGAAAAAAAAGTAAAATATACAACAGATTATTAAGATAATAACCAATAGAAGTTAGTGCATTTAAAAAGTCTTTGCCTTTCCCTTGTAAATATATTGCGGAATGTGGAAATCGCCTAAACACAGCATGATTATGTGATAAAGCTTATTTCGCTGGTAATTGAAACTCATAAATACATTTCTGGGTGTGTGTGTGTGTTCTTTCAATAAGTATTTGCTAAATATTTGTAATAATCATGTTTATGTTATTGGCAATTCAAGAAAATATTTATCCCCCATTAAAGGATTTATGTAAATCTTGTTTTATTGTTTTTTAATGTACGTCTTTGGAAATTTACTTACACTTAAATAGGGCTCACACACTGATATGATTACAAATACACATACAGACAATACAGCTTAAGTAAAAATTGATGTTCAAAATGTTGCGTTATTGTATCAAAAGTTAAGTATGAATACCCAGCAGTTCGAGGAAGTATTTTTTTTTTCTATATAAAAAATCATCCAAATTGAGTTTAATTTCATAGAGCTTTCTTTCAGAAGCCCTGCGCATAATCAAGCAAGTTTGCTTCCTCCAGGTGTTTCTAATAGAAACTTTCTGTATATAATAAATATAACCTGAAGCACGAAAAATACAAAGTGAAAAATGGGAAATCCTCTTAATCTTTCATTTCGTAACTTCTGTTTTACCAGGCAGGTTTCTCAACAACCCTGACCAACAAAAAAAAAAAAAGCGTGCCTGTGTCAAGGTTTACCTTTCAAGGCTTTTGAAAGATAAAACGCCATAGTCTGTAAAGACATTAAAAAGTTGGTATCGCCTTACCGTAAATTAGAGTAACCGTGGGAAAGATATTTCCCGCTGCAATTGTGCTCGGGGATATTAAGCCGAATTCAAGTACTTTTACCGACCATTTGGAAGGCAATAAATTATCCTTATCACAGTGCCATTAGCGTTGCTGTATAGTGGCGACAACTTGCCACTTTAAGAAATGCTGGGTAGCAGCATGCGGAAGCATGCTCTTATATAAATAATTACATCCTGTTGGTTACATAAATACACTTACACGTAAACATACTTACACGAATTTAACATGTTTTGTTTGTTTAAACATATTTTTATTTATTTTTTGTTTGTTTTTGTTTCGCTTCTGGTTGGTTGTTGTTTGGCATTCAACTGGCGTTTATTTTTTTTCATAATATCCTACAAATTGAAATGACGCATGTTAACACTTTTTTTCAGTTGGTTTAATTTTTTTCATTGGGTTTTATTTCATTTAATATATAAATTTCCATTTTTTATATATAATTCTTTTATTTTTGAAATCGTTTGCACATAAATATGGCAGCCTCGTACGTGTATGCAAATACAAACACACGCTTATATTTATATAGGGTGTTTTTTATAGAGTGATACAAGTTTGAATCATAATAAAACATAATAATATATTTTTGATATCAATGCAACGGTCTTTATTGGATAGCAAATTTTATGACATTAATGTTGAAATATGATTTCGGTCATGTGGCCGCCACGGCTGGCGCGTACAAGGCGCAATCTGGATCGCCGATTTTCACAAACAGTAACATTCTGACCATCATCAAACTAAACAAAAAGCAACTATCAGCTGTTAAATGGGTGGTCAAATAAAGCAGTAAAGCCAACTCAAAGTTGTATCACTCTATAAAAAACACCCCTTACAAGAATACAGGGTGCCTTTTCTATGTTGTATATAATGAATTAAATGAAAGTGTACGAGGATGTCTCCACGTACACAATTTTTTTTAATAAAAAAATATTAACTTAAAGCGTTTTCCCGGCAGTAGAATTGCGAAAGTCCCGTGAAGAATGTGGATGACATTGGAAACACATATATTTTGAACAATTGCGTATATGAAATTATTTGGAAGTAGAAAACATGATTAAATGCTTTCGTTACCATTTTTAATACTGGCAAGTAAAAAGTAAAACAACTACAGCAAAATTCTCTATCTTCTCATCTGTCCTCTCAACACTTCCAGTTCTGGCACAATCCACTGCATGTGCAGGGGTCATCCCCTGAGTGGTAGTCCCAAATAAAAAAAAATAAAAAATTTATACGAAAAGTTACCATATAAATTTTCGCACACATACACATTTCTACGACAAACACCTGAGCTTACGCCGCCACTACACACATGGAAAAGAGTTGTGGTTAACGTGCAGTTGCATAAAAAAATTTATATATATTTTTCAAATGGACTTAAATGGATTTTAAAGGTTTAAAAAACAAATGATTTCATAAAAAAAAAAATATTTAAAAAAGGATTAAAAAATACTTTTAATACAGAACAGAGACGTAGAAATTTTTGATTTCTCATAAAGTGCTGTCGGTTGTGCCAGAAAATTTCTAACTGCTCTGTCAAGAGTCTCATTTCATATCTTGTCAGGGATCATAAAAATATGAAGTCTTACGACTTAATCGCTTCACACTTTGAACCCTGCCTGTGATATGGGTTATAAAAATAATGATATTTCTTAAACATATTCTCTACAGCGATATTACGTAGGACGCACTGATCCAGCGAATAAAGCGATATATCGTAGAATCCACCGATACAGCGATATATCGTAGTTTTCATCCAAAGTTGTCTATCAAAGTCCAATCCAATTTTGCTTAGCGAAATTTCCTTTGAAATCGTCCTTTTAAGGAAATGCCACTTTAACTTGAAAATTTGTTACGAATTCCTTACAACTATCGGGTGTTTTTTCAGCTGCATGAAAACTATCGTTCCATAACTGTGGCTTGACAACCGAGAATATCAAACTACGTTGAAATGTCTGATCAGTATTTTATATTTATATTATATTTGGCAAGTCTACATAATGACCGTTTGATGGCAGAAAAACTTCTCCAAATTATGAAAATTTCATGCAGCCATTCGTCCATTTTATTTCAAATAAATCG
Organism: Linnaemya vulpina; assembly: GCA_963675445.1. Taxonomy (NCBI): domain Eukaryota; kingdom Metazoa; phylum Arthropoda; class Insecta; order Diptera; family Tachinidae; genus Linnaemya; species Linnaemya vulpina. The sequence goes on along the minus strand of OY776277.1, from coordinate 29,010,790 downwards.
TGATCAATCAATTCTTTCAGTTAATAATCGTTTTGTCACCAATTTTATTCTTATCGATCCGAGCCATTAACATCCATTCAAATGTACTTCCGGGTGATCTTTATACCATATCTGATATCTCATTATATCTTACGAAAGGAGCAGGAAGCTCCCGTTAGGATGAATGAATAGAATCATGGCATTTGGTTACAACAAGATTGCACAATTTGCCATACAGCGCTCTTAACAGTCCATTTATTGAAGAATAAATTGGGTTACAATTTTATTTCTAGAAGAGATCCCGAGCACTATGCCAATTGTTCGTGCGATTTGACACCTCTGGATTACATTTTATGAGGTTTATTTTAAGTTGTTGGCTCGCGCCGAAAATGCAGCAACTCTTGAGCCACTCCAGTCATCATTGATGCCATGCGTATAGATTTATTGCAGAAAGTAGTATAAAATTTGACTGTTCGATTGAAAGAATAGAGACATGAAATCATATTTATTGAAACAAATTCCGTGAAATTATTTGCCGCAGACTACTTTCCATAAAGTTTTCTGTCTGGTGCCATCACTTTAAGTTCTCGTGGAGCTTAAAGAAACAATCGATTTATTACGATGGATAATTATTTTCCATATAATTAAATTTTCATCTCATCAGTTGTTAAGTTGAAACAATATTTTCTTCCTATACCAAAGCTTTTTCAACTTCAACTGTCTTGTTTTGAGCCTCTTCTGTTGGTTGCACTTGTTATTAATAAAAATAATAATCGGTAGATAAAATAAAATTGTTCATAAATTTTATAATTTAATTATATATAAAAATGAAATGTATAAAAAATCTCAGCTCATGTGACTCTCGTGGGAATATAATTTTGTAGCAGCCAAACAAACGGCCGTGGCCTGTAAAGAAAAGTTTTCAACACCCTCCACTTAAGCGATTCCTATGAAACTTTGCACATGTTTTGATTTCACTTGAGTATAAAAAAAGTCTGAATTGTAAAACGTCTAACAAAAGGCTTAAGCGCAAATACCGGTGTAACTCTTTTTATTAAACTTTTTAACACCTCTTCGCCTTAAGCTGACGGTGACTTCAACACAAAAGGAGTTAACTTTAAATCTTTCAAAATTTCAGGCCAAAAGTTTAATTAAGTGGAGAAATGATAAGAGGAATGAATATCTAAATACGACAGGTGATTTTATTTCATTTTTTATTCAGCAGTTTTGAGTATTTTCATGTGCCGGAGAGCTTCTTCCAGTGATTTATTGTGATTGATTAGCCGCAATGATTTACTGTGTTTCACCTCTTTTAATAACAACGCACGCGTTTAATAATAAATGACATTCGTTTGTTGGCATAATAGGCTTTCTGGTTTTACAATAAAACTCGAAGAATTTTTTACGATAAAATGAAAAGGGTTGAACACCTCAAATTTCATCCCCTCGCAAACGGATGCCATTGCAAAACGAGTGGCACTCAACCATAAGGCATAATCATAACGACATCATCAATAATACCATAAGCCTGTTAAGAGCTTCCTTCTCTTATCGGGCCACAAATAAAGTTCTCAAAAATTGTTTATTATTTGTATTGTCAAAAGTTATTTAAATTAAATATGAAGTTTTACGGGAAAATTTAAATTTAGTGTTCAGAACACAAGTTTCTTTACATTTCACAGATAAAAAAAATTCGTTATGCCAACGACTTGGCTGCCCATAAAATCTTGGATAATGGCTGAACTGTGTTAAGCAAAATAGTTTAGGCTGAGGAATGTGTGAATATCACAATCTGTTGTTGCTATAATAAAAAGCATTTGTTGAATAATAATTTGTTTGAGGAATCAATTGCTGGGTTCTAATTAATCGAAGATAAAATAAATGATAAACAAAAATATAATTCGCACACTATGAAAGCTGGCTGGAATACTTCATTAAAGGGATGTTATGTCGTATGTAGCGTCCGCCGGTGAAGTGGTTTTATTAAAACTCTTAAAGCCATGGGCTATGTTCTTTTCGAACTTCATAATCAAACAAACCATATCTCAAGCATTTAATTGCTTTTATAAAATTGTAATAAGAAATTTACTGCGGCTAGTGAGATAATTAAAACTGCTTCAATATATTTCTAATTTATTTTTACATTTTAAAAACATCCCATTAAAATATTTGGCTTCACATCAAAACGGTTTTCTTTTCTTCTCTTCTGTGTTTGTGTGTGTGTGTGTGCGTGATGGATAAAAATATCCATCCATTCACATCTAATTGCATTTTCTCAAACAGGCATAGAAGTTGTGAAAATTTCATTATGTTTTCATAGAATATTGTCTACTCATCTTCTCTTCACTAAAAAGTCCATCATGCGTATGAGCATTATTTTGTTGCAACTGCAAATAATTACACATCAATCATACGTTCTGTGTGCAACAACTGAAAGTATGCAATGAAAATATTTATACTCAGCCATTGTCTCTCGATAGAACAAAATGTAATAAAAGCAAAATGAAATTATAATTAATATATTCGCATGTTTATAAATACACGATGATCGTACGTACGTTCGATGACAGACAGACGCCCTGTTCATAAAAATGTGGGGGTTTTATCGATTTTGCATTTGTCGTATGCACAATCAATGCCTCACGTCATACCAACACACACACACACACACACACACGCATATTAAATAGAAACAGGCTCACCGTTGAACGTATTTAGAAGCGTATTTTAAAGGGGAATTTTATTTAGAAGAATCGCATTCAAGAACCATGTGATTTTGCAGAACTCATTTAATGTACAACGTGCGTTAATGTTTTACTATCCAGTCTTTAGATGTAAGATTGTCCTGGGAGAGTTAATTAACCCTTAAAGTGCAACTTGTGTGTATAAATTATGCGGCTTATAATGTTATATATAACAATAGCAATTAAAAATCTCAATATGTTTTGTGTTAATTCAACTTTTCAATTATTTTCATTCTGCAACGAATACTTGTGTTTAGGTCAAGTATTGTCCTGCTAAACTCCTATACTCTTTTACTTGAACAATTCTTTAGTTATACATTAAAAAGGTTTTTACATGAAAAAAAAATTCTCATTAGAACGTACGGAAACTTCAATACACTCAAACTCTTATTTTTACTAACGCAATAATATATTTTTCCAGTTTTTATTCACGCAAATGGAATTTTTTATTTGCATGCCATTAAATGTCAACACGATGAAAGACTTAACCCTTTTAAAAACTTAATGAGAATTTAATGGAGCACTGCGAAGTTTTAGTGAAACCAATTAAATGGGTTATTTTGATTTATTTTGTGAGATGCGTAAAAAGGCTCTAATTTATTATATATAAAGCATTAATATTATAAAGAAATAATTATGGCATTAGTAATAATAATAATAATAATAATAATAATAATAATAATAATGATAATAATAATAATAATAATAATAATATATATAAATAAGTATTTTCTAAAAATTATCGGTCTTAACTCTTCGATGTATTTTTATTTGCTCTTATTCTCCTTTCCCATATTCAAAAAATTTAAAAGCTCTTCAATGATCACTTTGAACTTTTAATAAAACTTGGAAGAGAAGAATGAGAATAATTTAAAATAAATTTAAGAATAGTAAAATATGGTAACTAGTTAGCAAACGATGTCCGTAAGTGATGAATACAGAACTAAATGGCAGCAGATTTGATTATTTCGAATAAATTTTCTTTGATAATCCATATAAAACACTTGCATGCCGCTGCTTGCATGTGTAAACCCATTGTCAAGCTTCAGAAATTTTATTAAGAGGAGAAAATAGTTCCAAGTAATTTAATATATTACTAAACGATTTAGAAAAATATATTCATAATATTCATTTACAAAAGAGTCAATAACCCTGGAAATTTTTATTTTATTTTGCACAACGGTCACTCTGCACATAACGTTGGCTGAAATGTAAAAGCCAGTTTTGAATTTTATAAGCGAAGGTAAAACTCAATAGACTACCTCAAGAGCTGCTTAAACGATAGATCTATTCTATAATGAACTCTGTCGTAGTTGTCGTGTGGAGAGTAGGGAAGAGACAGTATGTAGCCACCAAACCAAAGTACCAGTGACATCATTTTATTTGCATTTTATTGATGTTTTTGTAATAAAAGCCACGGAAGAATTACTAGATAACCCCAATGGTTTACCGTACGTAAATTTGTCAAATTTTATTTAATTTCTGGCGTTTTCTTTTCTAAAAAACATGTAACATATTTTCACTCATATTCTAAAAAGTGGCGATTTTGGAAAAGTTTTAAAACCGAAATTATTTTTCATGCGGGAAGTTGGACTCATTTCTTATAAATTCCTCATTTCGATATTGCAAAATCCTGCCATTTTCTGTTAAAAGTTTTCTAGAAAAGAAAAAGCCATAAATTAAACAAAATTTGACAAATTTAGTTTTGAAAATTTACTTTTTAAAATAAAATACAGAATAATTTTGGCAATCTTTCATGTATTTCTGTCAACAAAATACGTGTGTCATGCTATATTAATATTTATATAGGCTAATTGTTCTTACTTAGTTAAAATCTCAGAAAGACATGATCATAAATATTCCAAGGCACACAGGAAAGTCAACATTAGTTTTATTCAACTTACACAGCTGAGCAGAACAGCTGTTTTCGAAAGTCGAAACACTTTCATCATCAGTGCTCATGTGTATATTGTCACCACTTTTTACGTGTGTTATATTTTTTTTATAGATAATTGCACCTGCCAAAAGTCGAAGAATTTTTATTTTAATATTTTTTTTTTTTTTTTGTAGTCGGTTTCTTCAAAAGCGTAACAATTCTATTGTAAAAAGAGAATTTCATCTACTAAAGCTGTTCTCTGTTATCAACACCAGACTTACATTTCAGCCTCGATGTCACTCGATATCGTTCTGTCGACAAAAATATATTTAAAACAAAAACAAATTCTAAAATTTTGTTTTGTTTGAAATGTACGTTGTGGACAAAATGACATCGAGTGGCATCGTGGACCAGGCAGGAAGTGTTGAATACCTTAGCTGCAACCGGCACCACAAATAAGCTCTTGACAGGACAATTTCGTTTAAAGAAATTACATGACTTTGCATTTCAGCCAACGATATGTGTTAATATGTTACACATCTATTTTCATAATAACAATTTCATATGCTATTCAAGCATCTACTTCATGAAAAAAAAGATACTAAACGAAAAGCAAAAATTATATTCGCACCAGAATCTCTTTATGAATTTTAAAAATACTTGCGCACAGATAAAAGTTATTAATGATGTTGCCTGTAGTCGTATGATTCTAATAATATTTTTATTATTATTATTTTTTTTTTCTCTCAAGCACATCAATTGAGAAATCTGAAATCATATTCTACGGTTGGCTGGCCTTTTTTACTCGTCTAATTGGTTAAGTTATTTATAATATTTCCTAGCAAATAAGTTGTTGGTATTTTCAAGCGTTTATTATAATTAATTTGTGCCACCGAAACAGGCATTAACAATTTAATTATGACTTGACTAGTCTGGTCTTTTTGGGTTGCATAAATATTTATTTATATTTTTACTGAAACGAATAAAAGTGTTTGAAAAAAGAAATATTTTAAAATTAATGTCGCACTCAATTAAGCCAACTTACTAGTGGGGATGAATAAAAGTTTTTTGATCTTCCAAATAAGTTTGAAATTATTTTAAAGCGAAATTTCTTTTCTTTATTTTATCTTAACTTTTTGAATACATCATAAATTCTAATTGAATTTAAATAAAGCAGAAAATATGTCTACATCATACGGATATATCTTTGAGTTAAACGCATCCTGCAGGAAATGTCAAAGGCTAAACTGTACATATTCACTGTTGACTCTGTCAGCAGTACAACTGACTCAAACAAATCTCGAAAAAAAAACATAATAAATAATAAAATAAAACCGATCCCAAAAGGACTAAATGACTTCCAGTCTTAATAAATGAAAAGATTCCGGCCTTTTGAAATTGTTCATTTTCAGAAGTTTCCAAAATATAGACGTTTTTAAGTATAAAAGATCTTTGACCCTGAACTTTAGCATGAATTCTAAAAAAAACTCAAAAAATTACAAATTAAACACCAACAAAAACATGCACACATTTAGCAACAACAAGAGTAATATATAGGCACTACTTAGGAAAAATATAAAAGCCAGAAAAAAAAGAATAATATTGCGGTTGCTTTATGTAAAAAAAAAAGAAATTGTTAACATCTTTATTCTGCAAAGAAAAAACTAAAAAATTGCAAAATTAAATAGAAATAAAATAGAACGAAACAAACGCAAATATTCTGCCAAGAAACTGAAATGCGAATTTTAATAAAAAGGAAAACTTTCATCATGCCGAACAAAAAACAAAACTGAAACTAAAACTAAAAATAAAAATAAAATAAAATAAAATTTTGTAAGTGGTAATCAAGGCATTTGTATCGTGTGTTTTTGAAAGGAACCTCATCATCGTCATCATCATGATGATGATCATCCCCGCTTCCATCTTGTATTCAAACTATTCAAACATTTTCCTACAAATTGCAGTTCCTTTTATATGAAACTTTTTTCTAAACATTTTTTTTTATTTTGCAAACATTTCTTAGAAATTAATATTATTTTAAATTTAAAGTGGGTTCCATTTGAAATTATTTGCAATATAAATTATTGAAGCTGATGGCAGTGTGTCGAGGAATAATTAATAGTTAAACTAACTTGAAGTATTCATCGAGTTTTAAAATTAATTCTTTTCATTAATTGATTTCTTCTTCAGGTGCGTTCACGTTGTCTGCTTTTGACAACGAGATTCGAAAGTTTTTTCCTTCGTATTGAATTACATAACAAGTGGAACTTTTAGTTTGGCTAAATATTTGATTTGGCTTAAGGGTAACCAGTAAATACTAATAGAAATCCTTTAGATTGAAACAAGTAAACACTTTTGCTTAAAACGTATTTAATCCGACTGCACTTCTGAATTGAAACAGCAGCAACGGAAATTTCAAATATATTCATTTCAAATGCAACACCGAAATTCTCTTTAAAACTCCCATCTTGAAATCAGTTGTTAAGACGTGAATAAAAAAAAAAAATAAAATTATACCCCAAGACAACAATTTGGGCCACCCGGAGGGACTCCTTAAAGTTTTATTTTTCGGATACATTTTCGTCCAGCATAAATAAAATAAAATATAAATTTTGGTCTGTGTCTCTAAATGTGCTGGGATGTGTGCGAGTGTTTAATTCGACAAAATAAACTTCGTTACAAAGTATGTCAAAGTTTTTGTTTATTTAAAAGTTTTCCCAATAATTTCATGTTGAAAGAAATAGAAAACAAAAAAGAAACAAACTAGAAGACATTTTCACTGTTAAGTACGAATTAAAGAAGAGCAAAAACTATTGCCAAACAGCCGGCAGGACTGAACCGAAGCCGAAAAGAATATTTTGATTACATATTAAAATAATTTGGTTTTTGTCTTGTTTGGAAACTTTTTCTATTTCAATACCCTGCAGTTTAAGGGAAATTTAAGAAAACTTATTTCCAACACACAATAAATAGAAGAAATTCCAATTAAAAGTTTTCAATTTAAGCGTAGTAAAACTGATTATTAAAACTTAATAAGACAAACACTTTCTGCAAATATAAACTGTTATCAGCTGGTAATAAATAAAAATACTCGTGACTAGTGATGTCAAAAGTGTTGTGGTTTTTGAAAACAGCTGTTCCGCTCTGCTGTGTAAGTTGGGTACATAAAACTGATGTTGACTTTCTCTTGTGCTCGGGAATATTTGTTGTGTCTTTCTGAACTAAAAAAGTATTTTTGACGAATTTGTTGGTTGATTACAAAATGGCGCTGGGCTCTAATCGCGCTTTTAATTGAATAGGACAGCGCACTTTTCAGAAAAAGTCAAAAGAAGTTATTTTGTTTTTAGTGAAGATCTCTTTTTAGCAAAACGGTTGGAAGTTGTCTGCTTTTGACAACGTGGTTCGAAAGTTTTTTCCTGCGTATTGAATTATATAACAAGTGGAGCTTTTAATTGTTTTTTATTGTACCGCTTTACTTAATATAGGGTGTTTCTTATAGAGTAATACAACTTTCAGTTGGCATCACTGTTTTATTTGACCACCCATTTAACAGCTGATTTTGATTTTGTTAAGTTTGCTTTGACATTTCATTATGAATCGACTTACACCGGAGCAACGCGTGAAAATTGTGGCAATTTTTAATCAAAATAATGGTTCTGTTCGTCAAACTTATCGTGCACCTCGTCCATTCAAAATTTTATTTTCCGATGAAGCCGATTTTTGGTTGAGTGGGTACGGAAATAAACAGAATTGTCCCATTTGGAGTCAGGAGAATCCACAAGCTTTTGTCGAAACACCACAAACATCCACAGAAAATTACTGTTTGGTGCGCTTTATGGTCTGGCCGAGTCACTGGCCCATATGTCTTCAAAAACGATGATGGTCAGAATGTTACTGTCAATGGTGAACGGTTTAGGAACCTGATTCGAAGTTTTTTCGTACCTCAATTAGCTGGCATTAATTTTGCTGATATGTTGTTCCAACAGGACGGAGCCACGTGCCACACATCGCCCGCTACAATTAATTTACTCAAGGAAACTTTGGAAGAAAAAATAATTAAAATAATAACATTACATGGCCCAATTAATTGGCCCTCAAGATCGTGTGATTTAACCCCATTGGATTATTTTCTTTATGGTTATGTAAAGTCACTTGTGTACCTCGATAACCCACAAACAATTGAACATCTGGAAATCAAAATTCGAAGAGTTATCGGCGAGATACGGCCGCAAATGCTGCTAAAAGTTTGTGAAAATTGGTGTTCCAGATTGCGCCTCGTACGCGCCAGCCATGGCGGCCACATGACCGAAATCATATTTAAACATTAATTAATTCTGTACAATAAAAACGGTTTCATTGATATCAAAAATATTTTACTATGTTTTATTATGATTTAAACTTGTATCACTCCATGAAAAACACCCTTTATATAGTTGTCTATCTATTTCTATTTGCTTCTTTATAGTTAAATGCAAAGAAAAAATTACTGCCTCCAAAATACTTAAACGAAAATACGTTCGCTTGAGAACGATTTCCAATTTTACTTTCTTTGCTGGGACATGGAATAAAAGCATTTCAAATAATTTCCACTTTAAAAAATGTATCTCGAAACCATTGAAAGGAAAACTTTTAATATCCATTCCGTGCTCTGCGTCTTTGTTTGTTTGCTAAACCCGACAGGATACTCAAGTTTTTGTTTGCGCGATTGCAAGAGCCATTGAAGTCTTACTGCTGCACTGCTGGTTCAATCAAATCAAGTCACAAAGAAACTGCACGAGCTATTAGACAATTTAAGAAGACCAGACGTACAGACAGTCGCTTGTTGGCCGGTTAAATATTTTACGAAAGTATTTTCTCTGCAGTCACAGTGTCTATTTAGGAGTTCAGCTTTTCGCAATTTATAATGTCGAAGCCATTTGTTTGTTATTTCTCAGTCAGAAATTGTAGTAGAAAGTTTGTGATTTGAAATAGTTTGCGACCTGAAGAGTATTAGAAATAGTTGAAGCGCTTGGAAATTAGAAAAAAGCACAGTAAATTAGGACGGTGGAAATGAGTTTTAACAAAATAAATGAATGAATAGAGAGACGCTCAACAGCAACTGAAAAATGTTTTAGCGTTTTAAAAATGTGGTTTAACATGTTGGAGTTTGTTTTTCTTTTTGTTAAATGAACTTTAACTGTTTCTACTGGAATGCTAAAAGTTAAAATTAATTTAAGCAAAAAGGGATGACTAGAAACATCTTGGCCGAAAGCTAGTGAGTTGGCCGTTTGTCGTATCCCTAGTTTATAAGGGATTTCAGGTCCGTTTATCTAACAAACGAATTGTATAGAGGGAAAAGAAGTTCTCCTGGCGCTGGATAATAATGCTAGACGCATAGTTAAGGACTAGAGTTATCGTTGGTGTTGCTCTCTGGCTCGGTGATTGCCACGTCTACTACCTCTTACTGGACTGAACAGCCAACTACGGAGGGAGGCTGGTACGTAAATCACGATTTTATGCGACACACTGATTCTAAAACTTCTCTTGTATTTCCTTTTTATTTTCTACTTTTTTATGTTTCTATTTTTATTTATTTCAGCAATTTATGTCTCAATTTGCAAAATGTTGTCTGCAGTTCAGACCCATTTCATTTTCAGCCTTGTGTTTTGCACATTCTTCTTCTACTGTTCATTGTATTTTTCTTTTTATTTTTTAAATTTAATTTTAGTGGACCGTTGGTGAGCTCCAAAAGTTTTTTTTGTTGTTTTTGTTTTTGTTTTGGCAAACATCCATTCATGTTGCGACATGTGCTGGACAAGCCTCTCTGTTCAACAGAATTTAATTACGAACAAAGTTAAAATTTATTTGAGCTCATTCTTGTTGCTCACATTAAATTTATTGCGAAAATATTTTAAACGAAGAAAATACTAAATCTGAAAATTCAAGTGAAAAAGCGAAAAATTAACAATTAAGACACTCCTAAAAGTTTCAAGTTGTTTTTTCCTTTTAAAGGATATTATGTGAGAGCTTCTTATTTATGTGTAAAATTTTTATTCGTGTACTTTTCGCTGGCAAAACTCAAAAGTGTAGAAGTGCAATACCCCATAAAAAGGATACTTAAGCCAAAGTATGATACAGTCAAGGCAGCGCGAAAAACAATTGCCTACAATCACGATATCAATTTGAGTAATTTTAATTTATTTTACACCTCCCACGACACATTATTTTGTTAAAAGTTTTGAAAGAAAAGAAATTATATTTAAAAAAGAAAAAAAAAACAAATCCTTCAAAATTTCAGGATATTTAAACAGAAGTTAGTGACATAATTTAAAAAAAAAATATACATATTTCTTTGATTAAATCCATTTTTGAAACTTCTAAACATTCCAGAAAAATAAAAATTGTTGTTTCAGTTAACAAGAGGTACTCCATCATGTAATAAAAGAGAAATGTTTTTCTAAATAAAAAATTGCACACATTTTTTAAATGTTGCAAAGAATTTTTTTTTTTTTTTTTTGCTTTTATTTTGATGAAACTGGATTTAGAAAAGATTTTTTAGTTATTCTTTGCGTTGCAGAGATTAAAAGTAAAGCGTTATAAAGCATATCGAATTTCTCTGTTTTTGTTTCCTGTTTTTGTTTCTTGTTTTTTTCTAAAAAAATTTTAGTCTTCCATTATAACTCTTGAAACTCTTTTTGATTTTTTAACACTTTTAATGATATGGTGGGCAGGTGTCGACTTGTTTTTTACGTAAGAAAAACTAGTGGCTTGAAAAACTAAGTTTTTGATTATTAAATCAAACGATTAATCGAAATGAATTGTTCGAACTGCTTGTCAGTCGAAAATAAGCTGTTTGAAATTGTTTGATCAGTAAATCGCTCAAAATTAGTCGAACAACGCTATATCGTTTGAAGGCACACTTAATGATGCCTTGGAAGTAGAGAAAAAGTAGCTCCCCAAAAACCTCTTTTTTCACTGGATTCACGAGATTTTTTTCATTTCAAGTGAATGTAAAGTTAATAATTAATATCAATTAAAATCCTTTAACAATTGAGCAATTTAGCTTTTATTAAAAAAAATACGATGCGCTTTAATTTGTGTGGGAATTCATATCAGTTGAGTTCACTAACAAAAATGTTTCCCAACTTCTGTGAACACTTAATTTTTTTTAGAGTTGAGCCAATGATTTGATTTTCTTAGCCAGAGTCATGCAAAAGTTGCACTTTAATTAAAAAAAAAAAATTTTTAAATCCTACACTCAGGTTTCGTGCGTGCTTCTTTAGCTTCAAATCAATTTTTGAACAACTGAAATCCGGTGTCATTTAATAATTGACAATTCAGCAGAACTGTGGGGATGAAAAAATAATTCATGTTTGCTAATTAATTAATAACTGTTCCCCTCCCGCTGTTGGAAAGTTGCTGCTTTTCACCAAAAGCTTTTCTCACAAAATTTATTAAATTTCTGCTTTTCAATCCTTCAAATAGGATTATAGGGGATGTAGGTTTCCTCCTCCTACAACTCCAAGGTTTTGATTTAATTTGCTAAGAGTTACCCCATCACTGTTTTTGTTCTACAAATAAGCGACCACATAATTATTATCTATTGCGGGTAACCGCCCCCTTCTCATATATTCAAGATTTTTAGTTAAACTGGTGGATTGTTTCAAAACTCAGACGCATTAAATATATTAAGTATTCATTGATCCGCGAAAAAGGGCTTATGGTCCCAGTGTGCACAGTACCAAATATGTAAGGCCTAACGAACTCCATGTGAAAAGAAAACTTATTTGTAGGAAAAAAAAATTTTATCCGAAAATTCATCGCGTCATAAAAGTGCTCCATTATTTCCTGTCGGTTTTTGTTTCAATTTTAGGAAAATTTAGGCAACTCTGTGACAGCGTTCACATTCAATGATCATGATGAAACAATTACTTGATGTGTGTATCCTCGTATATAAAAAGAGTAGCTCTGAAATGCATCCATTGCATTGGTGCCTTCTGTTCAGTTGCTTATGGACGACGGCTACTGTTTTGCATGAAATACAAATAAATTTGTTTAATGGAAACATGAAATCTCATACCCACTCGTAATCCGGATGTTTTTGCTGTTAACACATACTCGTACAGTTACACACAACAGGATGACCCTAATCGTACTAAATTTTCTACATGATATTTTATTTTTTATTTTGTTAAATTATAGATTCTGAGTTTGTTTGAAACATGTAAACATAAAAATAAACGCCGTCTTGTGTCCGAACAGGAGGGATAAAGTTTTATTTTTAAATCTATTTGATTTATATATTTCGCGCCTGGCCCACTATATCGCTCGATCTTGTTCTGTCGAATAACCTGGGCCCAAATTACCGCATTCGATATCGATCGAAGTTTTAATGTAATTTAAATATAATTCGATGTCGAATGTCGTAATTTGTCTCCTGCTTTTAAACAGGTATTTTAGAATTTGTCGACCGATCGATATCGAGTAACATCATGGGCCAGGGCAAGTTAAAAATCTATATATTTTATAGAAAAATTAAACACAAAAATTCACAAAAATATGTGCGAGTCAATAATTATTTTCTTGTACGCGAATTTGTGCTTTTAAAAATATTTATTCACTCTTAAATGTCAGGCCATTTGGGATGCACGAGTGTTTTTTATGGATGCATTTTCCTGTCACTTGTTCGTTCGTCCCTTTTTCTGTTGCTGTTGCTGTTGCTGCTTCTGTTGCAGTTGTTAATGATATACAATTCCAGCTGCTTCTTTATTTTCGTAGTAAATGAATTTAATTTATTCTTCATAAATTTCTGTTGCATTTTAATGTTTTCTTCAGGGCTGGCAAGTAGTTAAATACCAGTCAGTTGTTATGGAATTTTAAATTTTAAATTGCATACAATTCTAGAGCATTAAGAAAAAGCTTTACCCAGCAACTTATTGAGCTGATAAAAGAGGCAACATTTCATATCTACTTTTTAACTTCATGGGAATGGTGGGCTTAACGCTTGAAGTTAATTTCCATGATTCTCGAAAAAACTTCAAAGTGATTTTTTGAAAGCTTTTAAAGTAGTTCCTCTGATCATTTCATTGGAGCTGATGCAGATCTCCAGGGAACCTTTTCCTGGAACAACTAAAGTTATTTTTTGAAGTTTCACTGAAATGGAAAGTCTTAACAGCAAGTCCAGGAATACTTTGAGTTTTTGTATTAAAATGAAGGAGTTCTTTATGTAGCAGATAAAGTCTTATGTCTGAAATAATTTTGGAACTTTAATAATATAAATTTAAAAAAAAAAAAATTACACTCCGGATCTCCATTTTCAAACAGTGTCTTATGGGTAGTATTGCCCATTTTCCTACAGTCTCTCCAGGAAAAAATTTAATGGGTGTTTTTTTCTTTAATAGAGTGACACAAGGAAATATATTTTTAATATCAATGAAATCGGCTTTAATGGAAAGAAAATTTTATGAAATTTTTATTGAAATATGATTTCTACCGTGTGGTCGCCATGGCTGGCACATAGAAAGCGCAATCTGGAACTCCAATTTTCAACATAATTTGGCAGCATTTGCGGCCGTATTTCGCCGATAACTGTTCGAATTTGATTTCTAGGTGTTCAATTTATCGAGTTATAAAAGTGTTCTCTTATTTTCTGTCGGTTTTTGTTTAAATTCTAGGAAAATTTATGCAACTCAATGACAGCATTCACATTTAATGTGCCCAAAACAGTTACAAAAACCAGGTGCAGAAGGAAAATTAAGGCAAATTTGTATTGAAATTTCGATCGATATCGAATAGAATAATTTTTCCCCAGTTTTGTAAAAAATTCGAATCATCTATTTCCACTGTATAAATTTTAGTTTAAAGAATGGTTGCATATAAAATGTTATAGAAACTATCTTCAGAATAACAGCAACAGTCGCATGAAATATAGCGAAATATGTAAGCGAAATATGTAGCGAAAATATGTAGCGAAATATGTAAAAAAGAAATCCCCAAAACTCCTACGTTGCCCCCTGACTTCGATATTAATCTCTTCTTCGCTTGGACCAGAGTCATTTAGTTGTTACAAAATTTAATATCTTATTTGAAGTTCCATTTTTTTAACCTACTTTAAGTTTGAATCTAGTTTAAAAAAAAGAATTAATATATTCCATTTTATTCCAAGTAAATAGCAACGCAGAGTGGGGGGAGTTAAAGGAAAAGTTTTTGCAATTATTTCTACTCTTTCCCTGAAAGAAAAATATTCGCCCTTCAGTAGTTTGAGTTTTTATTGTTTTAATAATTTTTATTACAACACAACTTTTGTGTTGCGAGTGTTAGAAAAACACACATCTGAATAGGCAAACACACAAACATTTATTAAGTTATTTATTGTTCTTTCCCACACAAATACGAACACACACACACACACGCACACACACACACACACATCTAAACATGCATACGCTGTATATAATTGGGGGAATATGTTAAATTACAAAAGTTTGCAATTCTAAAAACCTACACACGCACCCATACACACCACTTGTATGTACATAATCGTGTCTCTATGTGTGTGTGTATTTGTATTAGCCTGGCTTTTCGGTGTGGTTGCGTATAAGTAACAGATGAATTATTAACTTGTTGTTACTCATCCGCTGTGGGGTGATACTGTTAATAGTTTGTTAATAAAGTTCATGAACAGAATGCGGATTTTAAAGTTTTAAAGTGTGGATGCTTTTTTTCATTCCGGAGACAGCAAACAAGAGTTTATTGTTTTATTTATGGCTGCAAAGAAGGAGTGCGAGAGAGGGGGAGAGAGAGAATGGTTAAGGGAAATGTTAAATATGTATTGAAATATTTAAAATGAAGCACGTAATTCTTCAGATGAATTTTCATTGAAATGAAAGAAAAAACAAATTATTCCACAAAAGCTCATACGTTGGGGCAGAAAGCGCAACGTTTTTAATTTTATTCATGTGAATAAAATAACCGAGAATAAAACAAATTTAAATATCGTCTTGTGTATTTTCTGCCACAACAAGAAATTTAACGAGTTTTTTATGTTTCTTGCAACGGGGTTCTGCATAAATTTGGAATGAATTGTCGTGTGTGCGTTGTTACTTTTTACTTAGTGGAATTGAAAGTTGAAAGATGTAAAATCTTTTCAAATGGCACCGCTTGGAAATGGAGGAGTTTGTAACTCCAAGAGCTGATATTTCGCATTTGCTGTTATTTATGCAGGAGCTCTAAAAATAGAACTTGTAAAAAAGCAAGACTTCTGCTAGATTCAATGGAAATTGATAAGCTATTCCAATATCACGATATTCCAAGTCACAAGATGACATCTCGTTCAGCTTTATTATGCAGATAAGAGAAGAACAACTGTTTTCAAAAGCCGCTACACTCTCATCATGAGTACTCATGTGTACTTTTGCTTATCATCACTTCTTAGCACTTCCTGCCAGATCTGGATAGACTGGCGAGTGTGGAGCTTGTTAGAATATCGGCCTTCCTAGCGTCCACAGGATGGCTTAATGCAGCAGAGGATAACTCATGAGTAGTCCCTGTTTTAGGGTATCACAACGAGACTGAATGAACGGACTCAAGTGCATTGTCTCGACGAATGGCCCTAATAAGCTAACCTAACCTTATTAGGTGGCTCAGCTTAATGCAGCAGCAACTCTTATTTATACAACTCTCGTATTCTATTTCGTGATACGGGTAATAAGTAAAAATACACATGAGATAAGATCAGCAGTTGTCTCGATACCGCTACTCCATCTGATCAGCATTTTTTGTTAACTACAAGTTACCCCCCTAATAAGAAAAATAATGTTAAGTAAACAAAACATTCGTAACCGTTAAATGATGGAACGTTTTTAATACATCAGGGCTGTGTGGTGGTGTGTGTGTGTGTGTGTGCACATGAATATTTTTTAAACTCACACTCTCAAATGAATGAATGAAATTTTAATGACGAAAAAATAAATGGAATTGTAGTTGTGTGGCAAATGTAACAGCAGCAACAACAACAATGAAAGAACACAAAAATAATAATAAAAATAAATAATAAAAGAAAAACTTACTTTCTCAGATGTGAAGTGCCACGTACTAAACCAGGTGTACAACAGTTTA
Organism: Linnaemya vulpina; assembly: GCA_963675445.1. Lineage (NCBI taxonomy): Eukaryota > Metazoa > Arthropoda > Insecta > Diptera > Tachinidae > Linnaemya > Linnaemya vulpina. The sequence continues at coordinate 28,994,095 of OY776277.1, read as the reverse complement.
CGGTGACTGAAGTTGCTGCATACAAAATGTTGAGCAGGAAAAGAAAGAAAGTTAAAAAATAAGAATCCTAAATTAAAAAATATATGCCTGTAACGAACGCTGTTTAAATTTCACTTGTTAACAATTCCATTACAATTCTGAGCAAAAGAATGGAGGCTTTTGAATTTAAATTTTCATAAAAACTGCAACGGAAATGTTGAGGTGAAGCAAGAGCATGAAATTTAATAAAAATTTCTTTGTCTGCGCCATAAACTTGACAAAGACTGTTTTTGTAAAAGAAACCAAATTTGATTTCAACTTGAATCTAATTTGGCCTTAACAACTCACCTTTTAACTCTCTCGCCAGCCAACGTGTTGCCAACAGAACAGCCAACTTTGAATGGGCAAAAGCATCGCGTGCATGAAATTTCACCGCCCACGTGCCCACATTTAATGGATCATCAAAATCCATTTTGGCAGCAGCGTGAGCGTGAGCCGACACATTTATAATGCGTCCATTTAACGACTTTCGCAAATGACCCATCAGCAGGTGGCTGAGGAGGAAATGTGACATGTAATTTACCTGCAAGTGCTGTTCAAAGCCGTCGGTTGTCGTTGTGTTTGTTGGCTCGAAAATTACACCGGCATTGTTGATGAGAATATCAATGCGCTCGAATTCCGTCATAATTTTGCGTGCAAAACGACGCACACTATCAAAGGAACGCAAATCCAAGTAACGGACCTCCACAAAGAATTTGTCAGCTGTTGTTGTAGCAGTTGTTGTGCCGTTTGATGGCTGCCTGCTGTCGTCATGTGGTTGCGTTGGCTTAGCAACAACAACGCGACATCCAAGTTCACGTTTTATGACGTTGGCAGCTTTCTCGCCTGCCTGCATGTTGCGACAGGCCAATATAATGCGCCCTCCACGACTGGCAAGCGCTTTTGCTATCTCATAGCCAACGCCCGAATTACCACCCGTTATTATAACGATTTGGTTTTTAATTTGATTGTCATTTGGACAACGTTGACCGCTCATTATTGTGCTGGAAAAAGAACAGTTTTTGTGAAAGACATTAATGGACAAATTTCGCAAGTAATTTCGTAGGGGGTAAACGAAGAGAGGGAGAGAGAGAGAGAGAGTTTTTTACTACGATTACTAATTCCGGAAAACGAAATGTGAACTGGAAAATTTTGAAAATGAAATTTAATTCGATAACAAAAACCCTGCATTCAACTGCAACATCAGTTAAACTGATCAGGTTAAACTAAATCAGGGAATCGTTTTCAATTGCAAAAACATTTTAATTTTTTTCATTTAAAATATAATTAAATTAACTAAATTATTTACTTTATTATGGTTTTCTCGCATGCAAACTAGATAAGTCTGTAATCACATCCCATATCCTTGCATGTGCGGAAGCGCGCCCAATAAGCGGCTACAATCGCAATAAATACACACGAGAACTGACGACGGGAACACACCGACTACCGAGAACTTTGTTTTTCTTTTGTTCTGCTATCTTGTTTTTAATTATTTCTTTCTTAACCTGATAATCACTTTGGATTTAAAAGCGAAAAATATTTTCACAAAATATTTTTAAGTTATTTTATTTTCCCATCTGAAACTATTTTATTTTTGTTATTTAATATTAATTTGAATTTGTTACAGATTTTTTTTCCCCAAAATGCTTTAGCAAAAATCAAAGTAATTAATTGAGGGGTTTTTTAGAAACATTTTCGAAAAACAGAATCAGCACGAAATTAAAATTAAACAGATTCAAACGACAATTTAAATTTAAAAACAAATTTTAAAATTTCGTTTTTCTTTAAAAAATCTTCAAGTCTATATATTTTATTCAGGCACACAATTTGTTAAATAAAATTGAACATGTTGAAATCAGTGCTAAAATTACTCGTTTTTTTCTTGGTTTTAGTGCTCTGAGAAATTTAAAAGTTGGCAACGCTGGCTATTTTATGAAATTCAGTATTAATGTATTTTGTGTAAAACAGATCCACTTTGATTGTTTGAAAAAACGGCCGGGCCATAATTGTTTCACGAATTGTTATTTAATTGTCCGTAAATTAATGATGCTGGTGTCTGCTTCAGAACTGTTCTTGAAGTGAAGTAAATGGGGGACCGTGTTTAAATAACTGCAGGCAGATGGCGGAAAATAATTTTATGTTGTTAACCAAAAGACAATAAATGCAAAGAGATTAGGGCGGTAACCATATCTGTCAGGCAATAAAAATCAAATCAAAAAATCAAATTACAAATGTAGAAAGTATTTTGAACCAAATGGACTGATAAATATGTAGTGGCTTTCGAAAACGGCTGTTTTGTTCTGCGGTGTAAAGATATGGTTACATTTTGGCAAATAGTTGGTCAAAAAACGTAACCACTATATATTAATCAGAAACATTTTTTATACAAACAAGACTCTACACCACTGACTGTCAGTTATTTCAGAAACCGCTTCACTTAAGAAACACGTATCGAATAAAAATAACATTATTTCTCTACTCTTTAGTGGTCACGTTTTATTGGGCAAATATTTGATAAATGTGACCGTGCCTTGAGGCTTTTCGAATTTCTACTTTGAAAAATCCGCCTACAAATAAAATAATACTTTCAAAGCTTCAGTTTATTTTATAATTTTCTTATCTATTCCTTTGCAGGTGTGTGTGTGTGTGTGTGTGTTATCCCCTAAATCCCTTCAAAAACTTTGGTAAGTACTTCAACACTTCAGCAAATGCTTGAATGATATGTAAATCATATTTTAAAAAATCCTCAATACCTTTTACGTAGATAAAAAAAAATACAACTTTTTATTATTAATCAAATATTCTTCTCTACTATTTCCCCTGGTTGCGATATCTGCACCTGGTCACCTTTTTATCTCTTGTTCGTTGCCAGCATTTGTCGGTTTCGAAGCATTTTTGCACCTTTTCTTCAAAGCTTAGCAATTTCGCCATAAATCAATGTATTCAATACACAAAACTTTATTGCCTGTGTTGCTGTTGTTGTAATTGTTGTTGTGAACGCAGTGTTTTTATATTTTGCTTTGTCGGCTTCATGTAATTTATGTTTTGTTTGCGTTTCTAGTTTAACTGTGGCAAAGTACTCTGGGCTGAGCACAAAAGAAGCGTAAAATTGTTAATTTGTTTACGCATTAGTAAATGACATGACCATGCGGCAATTGCGGTCTTTGCGACCTCTTTTTTGCTTTGCAAGCAACAACAAAAAAATTAACTTAAAAGCTTCATTCACAGCATTTCAGTACATGAAACCATCAATTTTCATCTAACTAACATACTTACAAACGCGTTGTTAACCCGTGATAGTACAGATTGAATTTTGCAATAAGAATATTACGAGTTCTGTGTGTCACATAAATTTAGAATAACAATTGTTTCCTTAAAATAAAGGGTGTTTTTTATAGAGTGATACAAGTTTAAATCATAATAAAACATAGTGATATATTTTTGATATCGATGAAACCGTCTTTATTTGATATAAAATTGTATGGCATTAATGTTTAAATATGTTTTCGGCCATGTGGCCGCCACGGCAGACGCGTGCAAGGCGCAATCTGGAACACCATTTTTCACAAACAGTAACATTCGGACCATCATCGTTTTTGAAGACATATAAGCCAATGACTCCGCCAGCCCATAAAGCGCCCCAAACAGTAATTTTCTGTGGATGTCATGGTGTTTCGACAAAAGCTTGTGGATTCTCTTCACTCCAAATGAGACAATTCTGTTTATTTACGTACCCATTCAACCAAAAATGGGCTTCATCGGAAAATAAAATTTTGAATGCACAAAGTGCACGATAAGTTTGATGAATAGAACCATTATTTTGATTAAAAATTTCCACAATTTGCACGCATTGCTCTGGTGTAAGTCGATCCATAATAAAATGTCAAAGCAAACTAAACGAAAAGCAACTATCAGCTGTTAAATGGGTGGTCAAAAAAAGCAGTAATGCCAACTCAAAGTTATATCACTCTATAAGAAACACCCTATATTTTGTACTATAATTGGACGATGTCGAAATCGGTGAGGGATATGCTATATCATATATCATACTATATTTATAATATTTACCGAAGACTTATAATAGATTTATAAAACGAATTTTGTAAAAAAAAATTTGTTATGCAAAAAGTTTTAAACGTTTGCGAATAAGTGTCAGCATATAATTATGCCGCATCGTAAACTCAGTGCTGGTGCCGCATTAATTTGAGGGATAGACTGGAGTTCTTAGAAAACTCCTCAAAAAGTTGTTTGTTTTATTAAAAGTTTTAAAAAGGCAAAAAATTATATATAAAAACTGAACAAGCAAAAAGCACATCTTTAAAAATTTTAGAAGTTCTTAAACATCTGTTAGTGCTATACATTTAATCGATTAATAAACCGAGTTTTTGGTTTAGTCGGTTAATTTCGCTATGGATCTTTCGCAAGAGTTGTTTGGGTTAAATACTACTTGTGGTAACTTTTGCATGGGTCCAGTGCATAATGATTAATACAGAAGTTGTAAAGGCGGAGAGGATAAGGAATTGTTTCGTTTTCTGTAACAGAGGATTAGCAATTGACTGCCGGAGTTAAACAGTGCAGGTTACTCACTATCCTCCGTTTTACAAAAGCCATAATGGTGTGAAATGGCAGGGAGACAACCATTATGAGTGTGCTGAACAACGAAGTCTAACGTCTGGTATTCGATTTCGCATCCAACCATTAAATGTTAATGACCTGCATTAATCTATGGTTGTGTTGATTGTTGTCGGGTTGTTTCAATGCCGAAGGGATAGCTCTGACCGCTGAACACCGACAGCGATTGACTATCTTGTATTAAAGAGCCAAATACAGCAGCCTTCTTCGTTGGTATTGTAACAATAATTCACCTATGCCTATATTCACCTATAAGAATTGAAAAATGAATACAACAAAATGTTTCTCTTCTGCCTCCATCTGGCCACTCAGTACAATCCTTTCGTTCTATATTTCCGGCACAATACTCGGCATCAGTAGGGCTCATACGCTGAGAGTCGTTCCAAGTATAAAAATGAGATACTGTGCAGCACAACAACTCCAAAGAATTACACATAAATCGGATACAAGTTTACCTTCTCTGAGAGGCGATAGTCCTTTCAATCTCGGCTAACACATGGGGTCAAATATCAGTTCAAACTGGAAGCAACAAGGCAAATTTCAAGACATGAAAATCTTTAAAAATAAATATATCTTTTGGCCGGGTGTCACAAGGGTTAAGTGCGGTCTCAAATGGTGTTCAATGTATATACTGGGATAAAGTATGTACTTGCTACTTGTTTCCGGTACATATTTATAGTCATACTTACACACACACACACGCACAAGCACACCCATGCACACATACATATTTAAATAAGTACTTGTTGTTGCTATTGTTGTTTTAACTTGTAATTGAATGGTTTATTGCGGCAGTGTGTTTGGGTATGCGTGTGTGTGTGTGTGCGTTTGTGTGTGAGTCTGTGCTTGTGTATTTTTGGTTTGTTATGTTGCAGCAATTGTTTGTTGTTGTCGTTGTTGTTTGCAACTAACTATTGCTAACATCGTGCGTCCATTAAGCCTGTATTCCCTTGTTATTGTTATTGTTATTGTTGCTGTTGTGGTTTTCCTTTATGTAACGGTGTTTTTAATCTGCATCGTGCATGCGTTACAACCGTGTCATGCTGTCCTTTCAGATGGCCGGTCCATTCTTCTGTCGACCAGTGGAAATCTGTCACTTGTCATTTTATATTTTGCATTTTATTGTTAAAATTTGTTTTATATAAATTTATTTATTAATATTTTTTTACATAAAAACGTAAAAAAATAACCTGCTGTTGCCTTTTTAATTGCATATAACGTAATATTGACACACGGACATGGGTTTTATTGAATCTTCGAATTGTGGTAAATTAAATTAATTTTTATACAGCGCATGTGTTTGCTTTTATCCTTTTATTTTATTATAAGTTAATTAAATATACGAAAACATCATCGATTTATAAAAGTGTGTTCATTAAAATGTGAATATGCTTTAACCGAAATGACTGATTTATGAAAGGCTCTATTTGGCTTAAGTGCTGCAGTGCGAGTAGGGGTTAAAGGGGAACTTTGTGCTTTAACAAAATAGTCAATCAGCTCCCATAATCTGTCAAAGCCACTGGAAATATTTCAAAAGTTTTTTTTTTATATTTTAATTAAATAATAATAATTTAAATTAATTTGTTTGAAAATAGTCCGACTAATTACCAATTTTTATGTATTTCGTAATCTTAAAACATTTCAATGGACTGTCATTTCGCTGCTGGAATACTTTGTAAATTTTTAATGACCGTTAGTTAGTTGTGCTAACGGTAAATAATACACAACAAATTAATAACTGACAGAAATAGGCAGGGGACAGCTTTAACTAAACCGACCAGCGGCAAATAAAACACCTGATTCCTTTGAAACTTCCGCAACTCTAATTGGAAATTTTGTAAGACTCTAATTTGGGATTAATGTCCCAAAATTTTGGTAAAATTGGCAACTAAAAAGAAACTACAAAAAATATGGGAAATAGTTGACCCCAAAAGGCCATCCCCGTAACTTCCCTGTTTTCTCGTGCTTTTTGAAACTTTTGAGCTCCTCGAGCTAAACACTTTTATTTTAATATTCAAATCAACCGATTCCCACGAGATAAGCGGTCATTGTTATAGTTTTCGATTACTATGAAATAGTGGAGGAAACGAACTGTCCAGATACATAATTTCAGAGTTGAAAAAAAAATACTTTTTTTCGAACTTTTTCATTCACTATATCTCACGAACGGACTTACCGATTTTGACCCGATTTGCAGTGGCCGACGTGGTTTCTTAATCTTGAGAGCTGATTAGTTTCTGAAATCTTCCCGTAAAACCGTTTGAAAGTTATTTTTAAAAAACCACTTAAAAAAGTGTTTTTGTTTTGTTTTTTTAGTTTCTTGAAATCTACCGAACCGGTTCAAGTTCAAAGGAAATCTAAATTCAGTAGAACCCTTTAGAACGCCATCAGTTTGGTTGAAATGGGTCAAAACGTTCCAATGTTATGCGTAGGCGAGTCACATGCACACATACACACATGCATACATTCTCAGAATTAGTCAGGGAAGTTTCCTAAAACCTCAAAACGTCGAGATCTGATGAGGACTCGATTTTTTTTTTAAACGGAGTAAAATCAATAACTTCCCGGTTTTTTAAAACTTTAAATTTTCGTAGCGTGAAGTTCAAAAAAACAAATTATTCGACAACTGACATTTTAGGGCTAGTAAATATGGCGCTTTACACTGTACAACGTGTCTTGAATTTTCAACAATATTTCTAAAATATTGTGCTTTTCGGTAGCAGTTTTCTATTTAATTAAAGTTTAGCATTAATTTTGGAAAAACTCCGAGTTAATATTGGTGCACTCTTTAAAGTCACCCGGACTTAATTAATATAGAATTGCAATCTATAATTTTGCTGATGGCAAGTGAAGATTCATTATAAATGTTGGCATACATTTTCTTTGTTACTTCATTTAATTTTGATTTGAATCGAAATCTTTGCATCACTTTTAATTGAAACTAAAAAGGTCAAAAGGTCTATCCGTAATTCAAATCAGATAAAGTTAATTTATAGGTTATGCACTTATTTTATAAATAAAAAAATATATTCTTGAGAGTCGTGTCACAGAGTGCAATTCCCTTTTGGAAATGGAATCGATTGCGTATTTTGGATCCTCAGAAAACGATAAACGAAAAACTGTTTCGAAATGAAATAATTTTTAATAAGAAATAGTTTCTTTCTTATCATATTTCCCCTGGGGAATCAAAATACGAAATTAATTCCATTTCCGAAAGGAATCGGATTCAATAAAATGGTTGATATTTTCCTCAATTCTTGGGATGGTTTTCTAAATAACACTAACAAAATATTTGAAAATATTTTTAATATATACTGTATATATGTCCTCTAGTTGTGCTGGTCTTTAAAATGAAGAGGAAAAATATTTTCTACATAAATTTCAAGCACACAAAGTAAATGTATACAACCCCGCTCACCGTATTGTTATTATAACTCCAACCACAATGGCCGCAATTGTAGGCCACCAGGTTTTGAAAGGATCTGCGTTTTCAAACAGTGACATGACGTTTTCCATTTTATTTTATCCTTCTTTTTTAGCCTTAACAAACTTAACTTTCACTGCGGCTTCTTTGTGTTATATTTTGGTTTAATATTTTTACAAAAAAAAAAATTAGCTTAAAACATTTTTTAGGTGTATCAAAACAAATCTCTTAAGGCTGGCACTTTTACAATTTAATTTAATTCTTCTTCTTATTTTTTGTATTTAGGTTTTTGTTGGCTTAAACTTTTTATTTAATGTTTTTGTTTAATGTTTTTGAGCGGTTTTATCTTTTAAGCACAAGGTCAGGCTTTTTGTATGTGTTTCTAAATAAAATTTTTATTTTATTTTATTTTATCTTGTTTTTTTTTTTTTGTTTTTGAAAAAGAAACTTTCTTAAGCTGCCATTCAACTTGTTGCCCTCACCCGCCAATTATCGTTACAACAATGATAATAATTTTTCATTTTCAATAAAACTCAAGCCCCTGCTCCTCCGTGCGTAAATGGAAAAATAACAGAAAACAAACTGAATTAACTTTTCTAATTTCTCTAGACAAAACTGCTACACTAAACACGTTTGTTTAGTGCGATACTCCCTGGCTTGTGTTTTCCTCTTTTTTTTGGATTATTTTGAAATTTAATTTATTCATGCTTAAGTGCAGCTACAACTGTCTGGATGGGAATGTGTGTGTGTGTGTTACTTGACTTGAGTCGATTCTATGCTTTTATTTATTCTGAGCAAAAATTCAATTTGAATTTTTTATTTTGCTCTGCTGTTAAAAATGCAGATTTATTTTAATTTTTATGAGGTCTGAGCACAAGCGATTTCTTTAAATGTCTGGTGTAATAAATTATTTACTACACGGTCGCGTAACGCAGGGGTGGGATGTATCACGAAATTCAGTGTTGCTACAGACAATACAACAACAAATTAAACGCTCTGCTGTAGCGAAACCCATTTTTCTAATCAGTTTTATTACACCGGATGATTGAAATATATATATTTTCTACATTTTCCGCTATTCATACTTTTAAAATTTAATTTTATTAAATTTTATTAGGACCAGCACTCTGAGAGTGATCAACATGAGAATGATCAGTACACATGCAGAGCGTTTTGCCTGAATTAGAAAAGAGGGGATAGTGTTGAAAGAACAGATGAGCTCTTTTAAATTCTACTTCGCCTGCGAAGTTTTGCTGACGATGTAGGGTGCTAAATTTTACTCAAACAACCCGTTTAGAAACTGCAGATTTATTAAAAATTTTCGTTTAATCTCCACTGTAGAACATTTAAAGCTGCTGAGCACTCCTTCCTTGAACGAATCAAAAAAATGTTATCCTTAAAATGCCTTCAAGTGCTAAAAACAAAAACCATTGTAACTTTTTATCGCACCCAATAAGCGAGTAGTTGTAGCTTTTAATTCACATCGAAAACATCATATAATTTAATTCCCATTCTGTTGGTGATGAGACTATAGAAAAATTGTACGGTCGTATGGATGCGTTGTGTTGTCGTAACTTCTGATCTGCTCTGTCAAATCTATAAAAGCAAACATTAATTTATAGATAAATAAATGGCAGCAACAAGAACAACACTGATAGTAATAAGATAAAAATAACAGTGATTTTTGTGTTGCTAATGACTGAATTGTCATTACGAACTGTGTCGGCAGCATAAAATAGAATAAATTACAGCAGAGATGAAATAATGAGATAAATGAAAAAAAATAATAATAATAATAAAATCATTGAGCTTTTCGTTCTACTCAAGGAAACAAATAAACTTAAAGAACTTCTGCTTAAAGAAACATATGAAATTTTGCAATTATATTGTGGCAGCAATAAAATTTACAATAACGAGGACGGTATTTTAATAACTCTGCGGTTGCACAGGCATTAAACTGTTAAATGTTTTAACCTGTTAAAAATATGTGTTTCAAGATTTTAATATAAATTTATACTCATCATGCTGCCTCGCCTATTCGATTCATTTTATTGGGTGACAACCTGAAATATGTCAGTGTGTGGCAACTAGATAAGTGGGACTTATGAATTTTCAGCAGTTATTGTTAAATTTATTGAATAAAAGTTATCGATTTGTCTTGTTTCAGCTTAAAAAAAAATTGTATCTCTGTGTTTTGTAATCCACGTTATCATCATCTACATGATCGTTGTTTGAATTTAAATGCCACCCTTCCACTCGACCAAAATGCGGTTACTAGACAGACAATTTAAATCAAATACAAGCGGAAGTTTAATTTATTTACAACCATTTATTTAATTCATGCTGACTGTGCGTTTGTTATTTTTAAATATTCGTTTTAATGCAGCCCAAATTCAAATCATGTTGCTGATGATGACGATTGCAAATGATGTAGATGATATTCAGATACTCACAACAACACGAATACATTCAGTTTTACATTTACATGCATCCAATCACCAGTCAGTCAGATGTTAATATCTTTGCAAAAAAAATGTGTTTTAATTTATATAATAACATTATTTTATCTACATGAGGGGCGTTCCATGTGAAGCGGACAACTTGAGCATTCTTAAATATTCTCAACACCACAAAATTTAATTATATCTGCGCTTCTCTTGCAGAAGATCAAATAAAGTGTGTGAATAAATAAAAGTTAACTTATTCAGTTTTCACTTTCATCCGACATTTATTTTAAATTCGGCTTTATTAATACGTAGTTGTTGTCTTTAACCACGTTTTGTAATTCCAACTACGAAATAACTAATTCGGTCACTACTTTTGAAAAACGTCTTATTCTTCTTATTATCGCTTCGATAGCTAATGGGCGGGATTTTGAAATATTTTCAAAGACAAATCAATAGAGTCTACTCTTCCATTGTGCATGGAACACCCCATACACATTTTAAATATGTGCATGAAACTGAAGCCAATTGCAAAATAATAAATACGTAACGAGGAGTGTTGACAGTTTGTTGCGAACTTGTTAACTTTTTAAGACACTTATTTAATCATTCATGAGAAATAATAAAAATACAGATTGACAAAAAATATATAGTTCTTTCAACAATTTTTTTATGTTAATCCTTAATGAAGGTGATAACGAAGCTGGTGGTCATTTAATTTTTCATTTGAACACTGAACGCAGTTTGAATAGAATTTAAGATTTAAGGAAAGATAAGGGCGGGAAAAATATTTATGAACATTCTTATTCGTATACGCGGAGAGTTATTTAATTGCTATTGATTGTTTGTTCTCTTTCACGCGAAAAGAAGATTAAAGAATTTTGCATAAAAAATAACTTTTTCTTTTTATTTGTTGACGAATTGCATAACAAATCGGCACGAACCCTTTCGATTTGTATGAAATTCCTTTAGAAAACCGCTTTCGTTTTATTAAAAAAAAACTTTTTATAAAAAATTTTAAGTTGTCATTAAAAATTTAATAAATTCGTCAGAATTCTAAATCTCAAAGAAACATTGTTATTTAATTTTAACCCTGGATGGTTGCTGTTTGTCGAATCGACGAATCTCATTTACTCTGCATCATATAATACTTTTTTATGTTTGCTCAAATTCGCAACGAATTTTAAGAGAAAAAAGCTTCCATATTATATTATATTTATTTTTATTTTTTTATAAAATACTTAACTAAACATATTTTTATTTATTCTTAACCTTAAAAATTATTTCCCTATAATTATTTTTTTAAATTTTATGTCAAATTAACCAAGACCAATCTTAATGTACAAAATGAAGAGCAACCATCCAGGATTAAAGGGAGTAAATATTTGGGGCTACAAAATAAAAATTATTATTATATTAGTTTAGTTTAGGTTAGGTCGAAAAGAGGGATTAAACTTAGGCCCCATAGGCCTGTTGTGCGCTCTATTGCAAGGAGTTGCCATTCTAGGGAACCGCCATCAGTACCGTAAAAAAAACCTTTGAATTTGATCACATTATGAACCTAGTTTCCTCAATGTATCTTCTTAAGTCCCTCCAATTAGAACCCCTAAGGAATTCCATCTCCTGTGTAACCTCCTGATTAAATGTTAGTCTTCTGACTTGGCTAAAAGGTGGACAGTAGCACAAGTAGTGCTCCAGTGTTTCGTCCTCTTCCTGACAGGCCCTTCATGTTATATCGTCAACGATACCCATTCGTGCCAGGTGAGTCCTTAACTCTGTATGTCCTGCTATTAAATGAACCAGTCTTCGTAGTGCTGGCCTACTCAATGTTAGGATCTCCTTTGTCCTATTACCATCTGGGTCCCCCCATAGAACTCTAGTCACCCTACCTACGGTAGAGTGCTGTTAATCTCCTGCATGAAATTCTATGGCGAATTGTTTAAGTTCGTTTTTAAAAACCTGAAATGGCTTTAGTATATAATTATTTGGCATAATCAAATATCTGCAACGTTTTGAAACTTTAAAAATGGACTGAATCAAGCAACTTCTTTCTTCCGAATTTATTTTAGAATAGTTGTTTGTAGATACTTAAATTTTGCAAGGATGTGCTTTTATTTTCGATATAATTTATTTTCGTTCAAAACTTTTAACAAAATAATCTAAGTCTGCACAAAGCACAGTTTTATTAAAGGTTTTGAAACAACAACAAAAACTATTTAATAAAGGGGAAAAGCACATTCTTGATAACCGTAACCAGGACTATAAATGGCAATGCAGTTCGAACTAATCTTTGGAGTGACTCCATATTCAATTATATTTACCAGAACCACAACCATAGAAATCAAATGCCTTTTAGTTTAGAAATGGAACGACTAACTTCGCCCGGGCGCCATCATCTGAAAAAATTAACTCGCCTTCTTCTGGCTTGCGTTTCACTACCATGACTAAAAGTCTTTCGTGATGTGCCAAGAAATTTCTATTTGAAAGATCAAAAAGAAAAATGTCGAGAAATAAAAACTATAAATTTATTACTCAATCGTAAAACTAAAAACGTTTATATACTCGTTTGTGTGAATGTACGTTTTCATTGGGTTTCTACCATTTATTTTACTTTCATGCGACCTGCATAAACTTGCTGCTGCATGCAATTTCATTAACAATAATATTATTAAACAGTTTTTATGCATCAGTTCGCATTTGTTATGTTTATCTCCAAGTAGAGACAGTGCGCAGAGCAACAGCAACAACAGTTACCGATAATTAAATTAATGCAAATATATGCTGGTCAGTTAATTACTCGAGTTGATTAAAAAAGTTAATTTAAATGGGATGTTAGCATTTCAGCTCTTCTATTTAATCGCAGTAATTCAATATAAATATTGTAATTATTAAATGGTAAAAATTACTTAATAACAAATAAAAATATATCAAGTCGTGCAAACAATTTCAAAAGTCTGAAAAATAAAAAAAAATACTCTGCATGATTCAATCGGTATCATTTACAATTGTTGCGTGGGAAGCCAAACTTGTTTGTGGTGAAAATGGGCTTGAAAAATAATTTATGAGAAAAGAAAATATTTAAATATTTGTGCTGGAACTAGCAAAGCGGGGAGGGGACTATGTTAAGGCTCAAATGGAGAAGGATGAGATTTTGTTCTTCATTTCGACCTTGAGTTTTCTCTGCCGTCCCGACGAAAAAGGGTACTCTCTGGTAGATATCGTTGTCGGTAATATCCAGCTGTCAGCCTTCTTCATTGAAACAGGCCGACAAGAACTAACACATGCCATTATTCATGACTAAGTCCGAAATTAATCACGGCATATCCATCTTCGTAACCACGCATTAACTACATCAAGCAAAAGCACTCCCTTGACTTCAACAGGGGTCGTAACTGTTTTCAGTTTCGTGAAAAAAGTTGAAAAATTATCGTTAAAATTTTAATTTAATTATTGATCAGACTTCGTGAACAATATTTTTAAAATTTCTGTGCAGGAAAATATTTAAATTTTAATATAAAAAAATCGGCACAGTGGGCTCAGGTGCTTCCAATGTTTGCACACTCTGCCAAAACTGTTAGTGGCGCGACCTTTCTACACAATAAAAAGAGAAGAGATAGCAAATCCTAAACAAAAATTTCAATAAAAGAAGCTTTAAGATATTTTTCAGAATTTTATAAATATATCGGGAAGAGTTTTACTCCTACTAGACACGATTTTGATTGAATGAACGATTGAACGTTTGATTGAATGAACGATTTAATTTTTGTACCCTTATTAAGAACCGCTGACAATATAACAATTTTATTAGTTTGTCGCATTGTCACGATCAGGATCACTAGACTTATATAAATTCCTCACAAATCCTTTGTGTGAGAGAGGGAGAGATAAAACAAGGGCACAGTCTGCGCATGCCTAACAGTTCGATACTCTACTCATCATAATGATATAAATAATTATAAATAATTATTTAATGCCATGATTACATTTCCATCAAATAGCAATAAATCGAACTAAAAATTTAAAAATGAATATTAAAAATAACTAAAAAATGCTTTGAAGTGCAACAAAAAAAATGAAAAATAATTTTCAATATAGAAATAAATCAATTTATAAACCAAAAATAGTCTTAAAGTGAAAAATGCGACCCGTGCTATTTTCTTAATAGTATAGGGTGTTTTTTATAGAGTGATACAACTTTGAGTTGGCATCACTGCTTTATTTGACCACCCTTTCAACAGCTGATAGTTGATTTTTGTTTAGTTTGCTTTGACATTTCATTATGGATCGACTTACATCAGAGCAAAGCGTGCAAATTGTGGAAATTTTTAATCAAAATAATGGTTCTGTTCGTCAAACTTATCGTGCACTTCGTCCATTCAAAATTTTACTTTCCGCTGAAGCCCATTTTTGGTTGAATGGGTACGTAAATAAACAGAATTGTCGCATTTGGAATGAGGAGAATCCACAAGCTTTTATCGAAACACCATTTCAACCACAGAAAATTACTGTTTCGGGCGCTTTATGGGCTGGCGGAGTCATTGGCTTATATGTCTTCAAAAATGATGATGGTCAGAATGTTACTGTTTGTGAAAATTGGTGTTCCAGATTGCGCCTTGTGCGCACCAGCCGTGGCGGTCTCATGGCCGAAATCATATTTAAACATTAATGTCATAAAATTTTCTATCCAATAAAGACCGTTTCATCGATATCAAAAATATATCACTATGTTTTATTATGATTTAAACTTGTATCACTCTATAAAAAACACCCATTACTAACTATTTTGGGTTCATGAATTTATTTCTATATTGAGAAATATTTTTCACTTTTTTTGAAGTTTTTAATAAAAATTTCAAGTCATCTACATATTCGAATTGGTTGTAACGAAACTAGAGAAAAACAAATCTTATCAATTATTTTCAATAATAAGGCGGCCACTTTAAAATAATATTAAAAAATAATGAAACAAATTTGAATTATAATTTTTTTTTTTTTAATTTCAATTCAATTTATTAATTCATCTTTTGTTTCCTTTTCTTGATTTATTTAAATAAATTTTTAAATTTAGCAGTTTGGTTTTTGTGTTGTTCGTTTGTTTTTTCTTCCATATAATTTTAAAAATTAATATCACTAACAAGCTTTTTTTATATTAATTTATATATTTAAACTATTGTTTTTGTTGTTTTCTTTTATTTAATAAATACCTTTTCATGACAGTTGCTTTCGAATATCTTCTTATCAATAGAACACAAAACAAACTGTGAACTCGAAATGTGGGTATAGAAAATATGATCGTTCGTATAAAAGAAATTGAAAATTTTTTCAAATATAAAATCATTGTGATATGATTTAGTCAAATGTTTCTTATATTAAATATTAAATGTGTTTGCGAATAACCAGAAATAGTGTTTTTGTAGGTAATTTTTTCTTTTTTTTCCACAATAAAAAATTAATATTGAATTTGTAAAGTTTTGACTAAAACTAAACTAATGGAAATGGATGATTTTGGTTGTTAATGTGTGTGTGTGTGTGTGTGTGTGTATGGATCGGGAGTGTTAATATAATTTTTGACTCAATTAAACTCACGTCAATACGAGTTCAATAAAATTTGTTTGCTTACAAACGGTTTGATCCGTAGAGTTAAGTTTATTTAATGCGAGTTGTATCCATGAGTGTTCGATTTTACAGTGTGTGTGTTTGTGTGTGTGTTTGTGATTATGTGGGAATAAATATAAACAATGAAGAGCTGTTGTGGTTTCTATTAGAAATAGTTAAGTTACTTGGTCGTCAATTTTAATCGTATATTAAATGATTTTTCTTTTGTCGTTACTAATAACTTAATTCAATATGTTTATTACGTTAAACATTCTAATTTAATTTTTATTTTATAAAAAAAAGTTTTGCTTATAATAAATATTTCAATACAGTTTTTCCATTTCATTATAAATATTTAATGGTCTACTAAAATTATGATATCAACAAGGCAAATGTCGTATATGTATAATTAAATTTAGTTTCTTTGCTTTTTCTCACCATTGCAATACCCTACAGCATGCAAAAAAGTTTTAACAATGATTGCCTGCAATTAATTAAGAAATTAAAATAAATTTATTTGCTAACATGTCCTGTTTTGTTGCTTTGCTTTTCAAAGAGAGTTGGAACGCGTCAAGGTCACACATCAAACTGGCCTCTTCAAATTCTCATTTGTTTGGTTGTATTAGTTAAACAAAAGGCTGATGAGAGTTTATCGAAAATTAAAATACTTTCGATATTTATTTTCGTGGCTACAATGAGCAACAATTACCCAAACTTAAGCCGAGTTTGGCGGCAGGGAATTCGATGGGTGGCCAAGTCGCTTAAAGTGTAGCCCAATTAAATACTTTTCCTTGTTCTTTATATGAATAACTTTTAGCTAAAATTCTTTTTAAATCATATTGAAATAATTTGTTAGTGGAATTACAAATTGCAAAAGAATTTATGAATATCTGTTGAAACGGAAATACAATTTGTTAACCTATTAAAAACTTGCAGCAACCAGAAGATGAGTTAAAATAAATTAGGCGGAGTAATGCGGAATTAACTCTCAACCACTCTGCCACATAGTAAAAATTATTTTAAGTTTGATATTTTATTCAAACTTGGAGCTGCCAAACTTGGAAATTGTACATCAAATTTTTTTTTTGATGATCAACCTGTAGCGGCTTTCGAAAATAGCGGAACTCTATTCTGCCATATAAATTGAAAATCAAATTGATATTAATTTTCTCTTGTTGCTTGAAATATTTCCTTCAGAATTTAATATCGTGGCATTCATTCCATGAAATTTTAAATACGTTACGTAAATATCAGCGTCATTTGTAACCTTGAACTCAATATTCCTATTCATCATTTATTACTTTAAAATAACATCAACATATTTCAAGTCCAATTCCATATTAAAATATTTCATTTTTGTTTTCTTTTCATGCCATTTTAGTTGTCACATTCTACACATTCTGGCATGAAGTTGATGTTGACCTTTTTCATCTGTCAAATATTTTATGTCTGTTATATAGTTTGTGTTCTCTCCCAATCTCGTTAGTGAAAGAACTTTTGCCTCAACTACTTTTAGTGTAACTTTGACTTGATATTGACGAGGAGGTAACCAGAAAGTTTCTTTTGATGGCATCAGAGAGCCATCCATGTCAGTTTTGAGCAACCTGCTCACTTGGCAGCAATTTTTCTATTATTTTTTATCTCATTCAAAAGATGAAAATTACTAATAGAAGTGTAAAAATATTTTCCTTATTTATATTCCTCTTAATCTTGGAATGACAACAAGAACGTTTGTTTGAAAATATATTTTTGCATTTTGTATTATTGCGTGTAAACACATAAACACACACAATCTTCAACACTGTTGTGACTTCAAATCAAACGTGTACACAGAAAGGAATTATTAGTTAGTTTCGAAGTTTTATAACTAAGAGGGAGTGACTGCTGCTAAATGATATTTATTTTCAAAATTGTAAGGGTTTATTGAAAATGTGTACTTTTTTATAATTAATAAATATTAAAAGACAATAAATGTTTCATGAAAAATAACTATTTATTGTTATAAACAAAAAGTTAAAAAATTAATACAAAATCATATTAAATTAAATGAGTTTTGCAAATAGAATTAAAAAAAATTTAAACATCTTCAGCGTGAAATCTTAATGGGTATTAAAAATTGATTTGGTAATTTCTTTTCACATTGACTAACAGTGAGACACAGTCCTTTTCGATTTGAATGAAATTTCCTCAGAAACTCTCTTTCATTCCATTTATTGCTTAAGTCAAAGAGAAAAACAAAACAAAAATATATATGCGAAATTATGCGATATTCAAAATATTGTAATTTCGTCGAATTTTTTCAGTTTATTTTATCCACATCTCAAAAAAAAACTTGATGGATGTACAAAAAAGATTCCTATTTAATTTTAATATCTCAGGAAAGGAAAAATATTCTCAGGAAAGAAAAGCTTTATATTTTAAAAAGGAAAACATATATAATTCAAAACTTCAGGATCTTCAAACAAAACTTGAAAAATTCAGCCAAAAATATACACACGATCTTTGATTAAATCAATTTTTAAAATTTCAAAACTTTGCAGATATTACATTTTTCCAAAACATAAAAATTATTGATTTATATTTTGTAGCCCTAAATTTTTCTTAAAAAATTAAATTAGAATAATTTTTTATGATATTGAAAAAATAAACTAACAAATTCGCTCAAATTTTAAGATTTTTAATATGAAACAGCCTTAAATTTTTCTTAAAAAATAAATTTAGAATAAATTTATCATAAATAAAATAGTTTTAGAGTTATTGAAAAAAATAAACTGAAAAAATTCGTCTAAATTGTGAAATCAATATGAAAAAATTTTGGCGAAAAAAACAATATATTTTCCGTTGATACAAGAACAAAAAGAGTCAGTCTCTGGCCTAATTTTACTCAAATCATAAGGGTTGGTATCCAACTCTTAATTTATTTTAAATTTAATTACATCCAGTTAATTCAGAGTTTTAAATAATATAATAATTTTTGTAGGGTATCATAGAGTCGGTTGGAATTGCAATGGAGAGTTGTTGCTTAATAAAAAGAATTTCAAAATTACAACAGTCACTTAATAACTTTTACTTTAAGAATAATTTAGCTCTGCAATGTTACAGTGAGTTTAGGAATTTGTTTTCTATATTTCTCAACTATTCATGATTTTGAGTTGATAATAAAAAGCTTTTTGTTTTTATGAATTCATTTTGATATAAATAATTCTAATATGTACTCGTATGTGTTGCATATGTAAATATTTAAATAAATTTTGCTAACATTTTAGGCGAATTGTGCTAAATTTTTATTTTGTCTAAATTGTTAATTTATTTTTTTCTTTCTAAGTTTCGTGAGAAAAAAAATATGTTTTGTATTTATGGTTTTTGATGTTTTTATTTTGAAAAGTGAGTGAAAGAATGGGAAATATATTTTTCTGTTTTGTTTTTGTAAATTTTATTTATTAATAATACAGATTTTGCGTTATTTTATTTAGAATAATGTTTTTAGAATTTTATTTAGATTTCATTTATAACTAATTCTGTTTCAATATGTTTCTTTTTGGTTGCTTTACACAAGTAGTTGATAGATGGAGACAGCCCATTCTAGGGGCGGCCACCTTCATTATATATGAAATTTTCAGCGTGTACTTTTTGTGGGGGTGGCTGCCTCCTCTAGAAAAATTGCTTAGCTACGCTAGTGTCTAAGTTAAACTAAATACGGTTGCTGTATTCAAATTAATTTTCATGTTACAATAAATAATTTTTATTTAAATCTAAACAGAAGTAAATACATATTTACAAAGTAAATAGAAATTTAAATGAATATTTAATTCTATCAAACTTTTGTTGCTTGTATGTGTGTGTGTGTGTGTGTGTGTGTGTGTGTGTGTGTGTGATTGAGCAGAGATGCCAACGATTAGACTTGTCACATCTTCAAAGTTAAAAATGTGTCCTAAAGTGCTCTCTAGGATGAAAATCGTCTCCCTGAATTGTGCTTGACTACGAGTTTCCATGAAAATGCAAAGTCGCCATTTATTCTCAATGTCAAAGGACGCCAAATTGGGGCCCTTTTGTAAGAAAATAAGAAAATATGGCGAGAAAAAGAAACACATTTAGGTGTGTCCGGAAAGTGACTTAAATATTTTGTTTAAGTTTTTTTCTATTATTATTATTATTATTATTATTTTATTTAATTTTTTTTTTTTTTTCAAGAATAGTTGGCATCTCTGAATTAAGTTGATATTGTCCAGGATTTGCAGTAGCACGTCTTTGTTCATTTCTGCAGTTGGTTTGTTTGTGTGATATTTTTTTAGAAATTTCTTTTCTTTTTTTTGTAGTTTCTGCTGAGCTAATTTTATTAAATCTTACTAATTTTGAATAACATGTTTTGCTTATAGTTCTCCTTCAACTCAGTTTCGTTTGGTATAAATTTTGTCGCTTGTTATGATGTAGAAATAAATCCTTAAGCTGAATTAAAGTCCTTAAAGTTGAGTTATTATTTCTTCTATATTTGTGATAAGGTGATGATATCTGTAAAGAGATAATGGAATACTTGAATGGAAAGTTATAGTTCAAATATAATCGTTATTGGTAGCAGAAGTTTCAAATATCTTTCTTTTTAAATGTAAATTATATAGAAATAGTGGGGAATTTCATTTAGTTTTCGATGACTTTTCTAGAAAATAATACAAAATTTTTCACACCTTTTAACAGAAAATGGCAACATCTTGCCATTTTAAAATAAGGCATTTATTAGAAATGAAAAATAAGTTCTGCTTTAAAACTTTTCCAAACTTCCACTTTTTAGAAAATAAGTGAAAAAATTTAAAATTTTTTCCAGAAACGAAAACGCCACAAAACAATTGATACGAGTTAAAATTAAAAAAATTATAAGTTTTTAAATCGTAAGTTCGAGTTTGAGCCTGAATTTAATTCCTTCATGTTCGATTGTTTTTATTACGATATAGTTCAAAAAGAAAAGTTTCAAAATCTCTATTTGAAACGCATGCGAATTGAAATAGTCGAATCGTATTAAAGGAATTTCAACAGACGTGACTGGTTTTAAGGTCTATTTAAGAATTAATATTCTCTACATATAAAATAGACCGATTGTTGATGATATTTTCTCTGAATCCATCTCCGAGACAACTAACTTTTAGGGTCCTGATCATCCTTTTATAAAAAAATTATTAAAAAATTATAAAAATGTGACAAACATTTTGCAAGTCACTATTAAAAAATAAATAAAATTCGTGAAAATTATTTTATAACTTTAGAGCAAAATATATGCTGAGAAAAAGTAATTAATAATTATTCTGTTTTTTTTTTGCAGAACTGTTTCTATTATGATTTCGGCAGAAACGAGTGGAAGCCAGTTATCCGGAAGATGTCCCACAGCTGTGAGCAGCCTACCAGCCATATAAACAACATCGCAGACACTTGGCTTATTTGTAACTTTCTCATCAAAATATGAAAATGTTTGCTTAATTCACCAGTCTTATTGTATTAGTTAAGATGGGTTTTTGAGATCCCATTCAAACCAGGTTTAGTTAATCTGCAAATAGATTTGTGCCGCCATTGCCAAGTTTGTAGACAGAACAGTTTTCCCTATAATGCTGGTCTTAATAAAATTAAACTTAATTCACATTTTAAAAGCATGGATTTAAAGTTCAATTTGGAAAAATAATTTCCTAAAAGTTATTTGTGAAATATATTTTCGTTAAGGGATATATTTTTATTCTCGTCTTGTGAATTGAGAAACTATAAATATTACATATTTACTGAAAATTATCTTATAGGCAAGATATATAAAATGTAATTCAAAATCGCTACAAAAAAACTGTAAAATTGTAAATCGCTTATCTATAAAAGATAATTTTAACTAAACAGACTTAAAGAAATATCGTTCTCATAAAAAAATTATATAAATGCTATGTGTGTTCACATTAAATGCAAATGAGTACTGACGAGAAAGTGTAGCGGCTTTCGAAAACAGGATTGTTCTACTCTGCGGTGTGATGTGAACACTAAACAGGTGTTGACCGCTCTATTAATTTATCGATTACTAAACTTTTGATTATAATTCAATTTGTTAAATAGATTTGAGATTTTAAATATTGATAAATTATTAATTTTATACTAAAAAAGAGTTAAATATCTTGTATAATCACCATTAGAATTAACTAAATTTGTTTGCTGTTAAACAAACTTTATTTTATTAGTACGTTTTTGCACATAAACATAAATGGTACATATCACTCCTTTGTTGCAACATAGTCATATCTCGAAATCTCAAAAAAAGTAAAAAAATATATAGAAAAATGCGACTAAAATGTGTAATTGCCCATTAAGATACGGCTGCAAAAATATATATTTGGCTAAAACTTCGGTTCAATTCAGACATAATTCTGAATATTTTTTACTTATTCAGTTAGTATTAAAAAGCGGTGTTGTTAAAAAATTTAAGTTTTTGAGATATGACTATGTTGCAATAAAGGAGAGATATGTATGAATTCAAAAATCATACAAAATCTTTATACTATGAACACGCTAATAATACTTTATTAAACATGTAGAACTTGAAAAAAAATATTTGAAATATGAAAACTTCAATTAGCAATAATTATATATTTAAGTACTAAAAAGTGCAAAACCAAATTAAAAAAAAAATAACACACAAAATTGGAAATTTTGTAAAAAAAAAAGTTAAAAACCTTAAAAACTTAAGTACACTCATATTTATATATTACGGACGTAATCAAAACGTTCGGAATAGCATATCATGTGCACTATAAATTAATAATCGAATGCCGTAATTCGCCCCCAAGGTAAACAACATGAAAACGGCAGCAGATGTGATGAGCGTGTACCTTGAAACGCTTTCAAAACTCAATTTGTTTCAATTAAAACGGAGTAGTTTTGCCATAAAATGTAAAGCCATAAAATCACTTTGAAATAGTTTTTAAAACAGCCGTTATCCAAAGAGTTCTTCCATAACTTTCATTTGAAACAATTATTTGAAATAGTAATACAATAAATTAAATTCTTGCGTTTTTTTACCATTCAATTGTTGTATACATTTAAAACTATCAATTTGTTAACAATTATAAAGTTGTTTAGATTTTTCATGCTATAAAAATCACACGGAAGGACATAAAATTATTATGTGAAAGCCACCAAAACTCATCACATCTACATTGTTTTGAAAAGTTATTAAAATTTAGAAATTTATCGTTTTTCATATCACACCAAAATGTAAAAATAATTTCAAATAATTTCTTTTATTTACTCAAAAAAAAAACTTTTCTCAAAAGTATTACTAGCAAAACTGTAAGGAAAGCAATTACAAAATATCAAGGCCTTCAATTTATAGTCTATACTAAAATAAGTGAATAAAATACAATAAAAACGAAATAAACACATTTGATACACGATAAGCTACTAAAACATACATACATGTGCCAAAAACTTACACACATACACAACTAAATATGTACATAAGCTTAGAAGATTGTAAAAATTATTAAAGTCCTAAAAAGTTAATTTACAACCTCTGTGAAACTTAATTTAAGCATATAAATTATGATAACTAACTTTGCTATAAGTTGTTTGCTATTCTCTTTAAAATTTTGTTTATGTATTAATAATGTTATATGTTGTGCATGAATTTTGATAATAAAGCGTTTAAACTTATTGTTAAAATATAAAAAAACTATCTGTTTTCTTCTTTCTTTAATGGCAGTACAATGTTTAAAAAGGTATGGTTAGTTGTGTTTTTATCTATTAGCAACAATAAACCTGCATTTGGGATAAAGAAAAAATAGTTGAAAGTATTCGCAGCGGTAACACTGGTCGTTTTCCAATTTCTAAAATTTGCTTGAAACACCAGGCAAACAGAATTGCAAATTCAGCAGCAAGCAACTAAATTTTGTTAAAAAAAATTTTCATTACATACTTTCAGGCATTCGGCTATATGAGTCACCCGGTTCAAGTTTTGTCAACAGGCTGACTCGTATACTGTGTGGCTCCGTAAGTTGTGCTGCAAATATTTTTAGCAATTAAATACGTACGAGAGTGACCGTTCGGCGCATGACTCATATGCATTAATTAATAAACAGCATTTGTGGTTGAGCTACTTATAAACAATTTTATTGCTTTATTCATTATAAACAAAACACTTTGCTTACTTATAAACACACTCATGTATACATACATACTTTTACATTACGCATAAAGAATATTTAATAAAATAAACAGTAATTCCAGAACTAATCTTAAAGAACTTTTAAAGCTTTTAAAAGGAAAATTAAATTATAAATAAGTATTTTAGTCAAACACTTGGTTCTTTGATACAAAAAGTTTTATATAAATTATGCTAATTTAGTACAATATACATATATTAATGTTATCCCTTCCATTTCTTTATTGAAGGAGAAATTTATTGTTAATAAAAGTATAAAACAATTTGATACTCTTAATTTCTTATTTAATACATAATGCGGCCACTAAAGCTGCTTTATTTCCATTAAGCTTTTTATTAGCATTTTATATCCATGAAATGCATAATTTTTAATTTTTGTATTCATGCTATTAATTTCTATAAAATACTTTTTTACAATTCTAACATTTCTACTATTATCCTTTGGCTTATTTATATTTCTATTTATATTTTTTCAACACAGTCAGGAAGCTAACGACGTCTCACTCGTCTCCTCTTAGACCTTAAGCTCAAAAGAAATATATGTATATATAAATAAGAACTTTTGTATATGTGTGTGCCCAATACAATGGTGTGTGTCAGCTTCCTTTTCAATGTAGACCAGAAGCAGCTGCCAGCGACTACGACAACAACACAACAGTCTGAATTAATACAAATTGTGGATTTATGCACGAGTATTTATGGATGAACAAATGAAGAAACTGGCGAATGGGAGTGAATGCTTGTATTGCAGCATTCCAGCAACAGCAGGATTCTTCCGTGCCACATTCCGGTGTATGCTTGAGTTTTCTTTTTGTTATGTTTTTTTTTCTCTGCTGGCAAATAAATGGGTCATGCTTATTGTTGCCTTAAGGATAAAAGCAAACACTTTTAAAATCATCTCTACTGGTGGCTACAAAGAAAACATAAAAATGAAAACGAAATGGAAAGCAAAGATAACAAATAATAAATAAGTGAAAGGCAAATAAAAAATAAAATACATTTTTAAATGTTAAAGCTTTTTAAAATTGTCAAAGTCCTTCTTTAGTCAGTGTGGCTGCATAAGATAAATATGTTTCAAAATTGGCTGTAATCGAACTCGCTACAACTAATCGGATGATTCAGTACACTCAACTACCAGCCGGTTATTTTAGCCATTTAATAGCTTCCAACTGCAGTTAGTTCATTAATTGCATTAAATTTAAGTCAACTGCAGTCTATTATAGAGTGAAAATAAATATTAAGCGAAATACAATGAACAGAAAATCTTTTCCTTTGTTTTATTTCAAGTATAATTTAATTGAATGTAAAAAAGGAAAGAAGAGTGTGAAAAAAATATAACCAAACAACAACAAGAACAAGGAGAAAGTATATTACGAGCAAGTAAAATACGTATTTTATAAATACTTATGAATAAAAGAAAGTAGATGAAAAGTGTGCTTAATGCCTGCCATTGTTGAACAATGTGACAATAAACGGTGGCGGAGAAGCAAACAAGTGATTCATTTGCTACATGAGAATAAAAATAAATAAAAACAAGTGGAATAAATCTTAAAAACTTGTAATTAAATTTAATAGAGCGTAAAAAATGTACTCCAGCGTATTCGTCTGTTCTTGAAAGAATATTAAAATTAAATTTTTGTATTTTCCTCTCCAGTCTAATATTACTAAACAATTAACAAATTAAGTACATAAATATTTTTCACCAGCATTACACTTTAACACTTTTGCTAATTGCAATAGCACAACATTTTGTTTACACTAGACAAAATGAAATTTTTTTTCTTTTCGTAAAATAGAGAAAAGTTTGAAATTGGCAAAACAAACCACCATTTCAATTCCCAAGTGGGGCTAAAAAATGGAAACCTGAGCTGAGAGGAGAAACAACCAGCCAACAAGGAAACCAGCAGCAAGTCAACCACTAGGAAATCAAAACAATGGAATCTTGAAACACAAAAATTTTTAACAAGAAAACACAAGACCGGCAACAAGAGAAGGAAATGAAATTGTAACAAAATGAGAACAACAACAACAACAATGCCAAACAACAATCAGCATTAATTCACAAGTTCTAATTTGTTGTTCTTGCTGTTGTAAATGGATGTAGCTGTAGCTGCAGCTGCAGCTGTGGCTTTGGGTGTTGTTGTTGGCTGGTGTTTTGGGCCCAAAAATATATAAAATAAATATGCCGTTTTCTGATTTCCCAGCGAAAGGGCTTAAAGGAATGAATACATTTATTTAATTTTTATTTTTTAATTTAGTAATCAAAGAAGTGATGACTTTCGATGTGATTGCCATCCCAAGGAATTTTTCAAGAGGTTTGCAATTAAAAATTAAAATTGTTGCATCTGCTGTCAAGAAGCAGCAGTCATATGACAACTAAATGGAATTTTTTGTTAACGTTATTCAACTGTTTTAAATAAAAGAGAATTTTAGAAAATTCTCTTCTTTAAAAGATGTTTTAAATGAAATTTCATATTAATCAGAAATCTTTTAATTAATTATAGGAACCTTTTGATAAATTACTGAGCACGATGTTTTTGTCTAGTCACGTCAAATTCGCTGCGTAAACTTTAGGCTTCCAGTTCTTCAGATTTATTTTTCGTTTGCATTAATTTATTTTTCAAATAAATCAGTTAAGAATAAGTGACATTTTTAGAGAAAGAACCGGTACGGTTAAGTACCAATTTTGCCAACAATTTTTCTTTCTTAATTCAAACAAAACCCGTGGGAAGATATATACAACCACTATTAAAGTTTTTAACAGTTTGAGAGTTTAGAATAATAAGACCAGACAGAAAATTGGTGAAGTTTTTTTTACGATAATCTGATAGATAATTCTATGGCATTTATTTATTTTATATGCGTATGCCCCCCGCTGCTGCGAGTTAAATGGTCCATTTGAACTTGAATACTTTTTCTAACAAATTCGTCTTTGAGACGACTCTATTGGCTTCGAATTCTTCAAGATTTTTTCGGCCCAAAGCAGGTAGTCGGAACCGTTTAAAAAATGCTGGTTTTATTTCAAGAACTCAGTGTCGTCAACTTCTGCCGCCTGTTGTTTGCTTTTCTTGTTTGCCCGCAGTGAATATATTTTATTGTCTATTTATTTTAGTTTCCATGGTTTCACAAAATCATTGTCAGTTTCTTTTAGGCCAAGTTAAAGAAAACTGCTAAATATTTGTCAAGACAACAAACTCGTACATAAAAGAGAGAGAGAAAAAAAAACAAAAACAAAATCCCATTAGAATTTATAAAAAAAATATTTTCTTCTCTATCGTTTTTCTTATTGTGTTTCGTATTCAATGGCAGGATATATAATTAAAGCCAAACCCGTTAACTAAAAACATCGTACATGTATTTAGTTTCAGGGAATTGTCTTCGGTTCTGCTTTCTTTTCTCTCCATTCAATTGTTATTCGAGTTGATGGAAAATGTTTGTTTATGAATGTGGTCGGTATTTTTATGTGTTAGAAGAGGTGAACCTTTTAATTTTTTTGATTTAATTTTTTATTTAAATTTTTTATATTATATTTTTATTTGATAGTTCTTCTAGTTTCTTGACCTTCTTTTATTAATAATATGGACTAATATTTTTAAGCTTAAGGTCTCTTTATTTTTAATAAAATTGTAAATTGTGGTTAAATATTTCGTCACTCCTTGTGTGACTTCTTCAGGAAATTTGTTTTTTATAAAACATTTTATTAAAAATAAAGAGACCTTAAGCTTAAAAATATTAGTCCATATTATTTTTATTTAATTTTTTTATGTTGTTTCCTTATTTTATTATTACATATATTTTTTAAATTTTATTTCATTATTTAATTTTTTATTTTATTGTTTCACTTAAATTTGTTATTTTATTTTTCATTTTATTTTTTATTTTATCTTTTATTTTATTCTTTTCCTTTTATTTATTTTTTTAAATAAATTTTTTTCTTTTTGTACTAATTTTTATTTAATTTTTTTCACTTTATTATATTTGAAACTACTGACAAAATCGAGAATACCAAGCAAAAATTTTTAGGAAACCTATATTTTTCGGAAAGGGGAGGTGCACCTTTTGGGAAAATAAGTCAATATTATGGAAGTGTCAGAAACCACGGAAATGGGTTCTATTAAATGTAGAGATTCGACAGTCAATATCTGTTTGCTCTCTTCTAATTCTTGTTATTTTCTCAGTCATCAAGGCCGCTCTGGAAGCTTTTCTTTAGAGGCAATTTCATTTTAGACTCGTTTTCAAATACTTTGCATCGCTGCAGCGGTTACCAAAAGGATATGAAAAATAAAGCAGCAGACGAATTGGCCAGAAGCTGTACTCCTCTTATGGGACCGAGTCCTTTTTGAGGGATAAGCTGGGCATTTAATGACATTGTGGCAGGAAGCTCAGCATGTTTCTTTAGGTTATTAGACAAGACTTTGATTTAACCATAGGACCAGCACTAGGGTCTCTACATATTTAATGCACTAAAATTGTGCGGATAATGTTGAGAGGACAGATGAGAAAATAAGAGAATTTTTCGTAGTTATTTCTAGTTTAAACTTCTGTCGGTGTATTAACGGGGGGTGTTTCCCAAGATCGACTGACTGGTTGTTGCTTTTATTGCTGCTCATTTCGGACTAAACTATTCGCTGTGGAAAAGTAATTTAAAGGATTCGTCTCTGTTTGTGTATAGCAGACAATGACAGTGCAAGTTCCATGCGCGTCCTTAAATACGAACGTCTGATTTCGAGTGAAATCGGATGGACATCCCGGTCCGATACATTAAACGCAATCAGCAGAATGCAATCGTAGAATAATTTGAGCGATTACTCCTATTTTTATAATATTGTGAGAAAAAAAATCATCTATATTCTAGTTGAATGCCTGTGGGAAATGATCGGCCATAATAATTTATATAAACTTGACATCGGAATAGCTTCAAGGCCCATTCCACATATTGTAAGATTACAAGTGATACTGCCAAAAAAGAAACACACTTCCATCCCTGCCATAATATCAATAATGCCTTTGGGGAAAAACACTTATTACACTCGAGTATATATTTATTGTTTTTTAAATAACAAAAACTGAACATAAAAAGCACATTTCCGTCCCCTTTTACCAATTTTATTTATATATTTTTATTGTCCTTAATAAAGTCATGAATATCTTTTATATCTTCTGTAGTTGTAGTTTTCGCTTTTGCTTCTGAATTTTCATACTCTATTATTTTATGTTCTTTCCAACGCCCACAGTAATTTCAAATGTACAAAAGCGTATAAACTATTATCATCATCATCGTTGTAGCTGATATTTTTAAATTTTGTTGCTTTTGGTAGCAACTGTTTCGCCCATTTAATGCTTTTCAATGGTCGTATAAACAGGAAGTTTGTACAATCAAAGGAAAGTAAATAAAAGGAATATTAACTCTTTTGATAAGTACAATATTGAAACAGTTCATAAATTAATAATCAGGCGGTGGAAAATAAAAGAAAAGACATTCGAAGAAGAAAAATTTCTTTACGTTGGTCGGGTTGTATTTCTAAATTCCATTCCAAAACTGCTGTTTTGTGTGCTTTTAGTTTTTCCAATTGTTGTAGAACTTTCAATTTCAATTTTAATTATGCTGTTTTCTTTTTCCCAATTTATTACGTATGGCGTTTTCTTCTCTAGAAAACATGCAACATTTTTCTTTTATTTTCTAAAAATTGGCGGTTTGGAAACGTTTTAAAACAGAAATTATTTTTGGTGAAGGATGTTGGATTCATCTCAAATAAAATCCTTATTTTGAAGTGGCAAAATGTTGCCATTTTTCTTTTAAAAAGTGTGGAAAATGTTGCATTATTTTCTAGAAAAGAAATCGACAGTGGACAAATAGATGGTAAAAAAACTTAACCCTCTAATTTTGTAAATCGTTTTGCGTTAATGAAATTTATAGCAGAGCAAACATGAAATTCGAATATCTCATTGACACCTCAAAGAAATGTAGTACTTGTGAGATTTCGAGCTGAATCTAGAAGATTATTGTCTCTAGATTTCGTTTCATGGCGTGTGCTGTTTCCTAAGTGACACATGACTCTGGTCTTTTAATAATGACTATTCCTTTCAAATATCTTCAAAGGAACCAGGCTGAAGCAGTTATATTCGGATGCCAATTGAAAGCGCTTGTAAAGTTGAATGAATATAGTATCCTCGGCAGTGTCCTGTTGGATCCGTAATTGTGGACGGTTTTCCAACTTTGTCCAGTGATGAAAAGACGATGATCATTTTATAATAACATGGGGACCGAACCCTGCACTTTTTATGACGCTCTTGATTTCGACTTTGACCTCAGAAATTGTTCCTATTTTATTTAAAAAAAAAAACAAATAAAAAAGCAGCGGGCTAAACCGCAAGATCTTGGCCGCCACTTTGAAACAGAATTTCTGAAGATAATTTCTTTGGAAATCGTTGCTACAATAAATCAATTGTTTCATAAGCAGCTGGTGACTTCTCGCTGAAACCAGTTGCAGATCCAGTTGCGGCCACAAGAACTTCGTTACTTGTTTCGAACTCATCTTCAAAAATATTTTTAAAAAATAAGCCCAGTGGGAAATACTGCTGTTGACAATTAAAATTTACAATAGCAACAGTTTTCTTTCAAAGCACTCGAAGAAGTCCAATGCGAGGAAAACTGCTTGGAAAGGTGTGAACATAATTGAATTATGAATTGCAAAAAAAGTGAAGATATTAAAACGAACTCAGAATATATTAAAAACACTCGACTTTAACGTAGATTTCAACTGAAATCTGCTGGATTTTGCGCCCTACAAAAAAATTTTAATTTGTTTTTGTTTAAGATATTTTAGGATATTCCTGATACCATGATATCAGTAGTTAATTTAATTAAAATATATAAAATTAATGTCCTTAACTAGTTAATCTTTTTCTGCTCTATTATTATCCGTGCTGTTAACAAATACAATTTCAGCATAACTGAAACTTGGCTTTTAGGAAAATTTATTTTAAAAAAATTCAAAACTTAAAGCGAAAATGCACTTGAGGTAAAATTTCTTTTAACGTATTTCCACAAGGACACTTGACTCGACTTTGACTCTTGAGCATATCCTTTAAGCTGTTTTGCTCTTCCAAAAAAAAAAACAAGTTTTGCTTTCTGCATAACAAATTTGTTGGTCTTTATAAATGTTATTTTGTAAAAGTTAATTATGACTGTTTAATTTTCAATAATAAATGTATTCTGATATTAAATTCTTTTTGCTGATGCCGGTATAAAATATGCAAATAAAATCAAAATGAAAAACAATTTAAAAAACGGGATAAACGGTTGGGAAAGAGTTCATAACAATTTGTTGGGGCCTTAATCGACAGCCATAATGGATAGATAAAAATACATGGATACAAATACACTTACACACACACACATCCATACATATGCACGAGTAAACGTATGAATACTATTGTGTAGGTGTGAATGTGTTCGTGTGTGTGCCATTATATGAAAGAAACTGTTGTTTAACCCATTTAATGGCAGCATGTATGGATTTTTTGTTGTTGTTCTGTTGCCACCAAACAACCCCCTTTTGCCTTTTTAATACTTGTATCCTGCGAACTACAAAAGTGTTTATGTATGCGTGAGTTTGTGCGTTTATTATGCAAATGTTTTCTTTTTTGTTTCATTTTGGGTGGGGGGAGAAAACGCTCAGCTTACACTTCCGTTTTTTCCATTCACACTTCCACTGCTTGACTTTGTGCCAAAGAGCCCATCAGCTCATATTAAAATTCATCAGTTTCAATCGTTCAACGACCAACATGTTCGACATGAACAAAATCACTGAGGACCACTAAATTGATAAGAGTGTAAAACAAATATTATGATATAATTCAACTACAAGATTCAAACTGACTCCAAACAGGGATGAAAATATTTGATACAAATAATGTAAATAAGCAATAATTGCGTTTAAAAAAAGGAGTCTAAACTATCGGGTGATTCGTCATGAGGTTCGGTTTTACATAGGGTTTTAGTTTTGACAGATCACTGCTTTATCACGGGTACACCCGTGATAAAGAATCGTTATCGGATCCGGGAACTGCAGGTAAACGACTGCAGAGAACAGACCATAATTTTTATCGAATTATCATCTTAAGCGATGAGGCCCAAATTGTGGATGAAGTGATAAACATAACTCCAGATGACATCCAAGAGCGTTTAATGCATCCCCAAATGGTCACTGTTTGGTATGGGCTTTCGACTGGCGACATCATTGCTCCAAATTTCTTTGACAATGATATTGGCCAGGCTATATGGTCTGGCTGTATGGTCTGGTATCAACAAGATGGCGCTACGTGCCATATTAGATATTCTGCATGATCATCAGCCGAGATGACGATGTGAGCAGGCTATTGAGATCCTGCGATTTGATCCTGGTAGAGTTTTTCTTGTGGGATTATCTTGAGTCACTGGTGTATGCGAAAAAGCCAGAAACCACAGCGGTCCTCATGCTATCGGTTAAATTGAGCCTAAATAAAGTCCAGGGTCATAGATAATTTTTATGCGCTCCAGAAAGAGAGGCCTTGGTGGACATCCATATTTTAAATGAATAATAATATTATATGATAACTCGCAAGCACTCTGTTTTATTTATATTTAAAGATGAGAAGCGCTTAATGAAAGACCTTTTGGAAGCAACTATACGTACCAACGAAATTCTAATGGAAATCAGTTAAGCTGACTTTGAAAAAATATTCTTTTAGCCCGATACATTTTGTGGAAAAAGAACAATCTGTTTCATTGTTTTGCAAATAACTTTTGAATATCTTTAAAGAAGAGTTCTGGTTTGCCATCTGAAAATCAAAATAAAAGCGGCAATTTTTTCTATCTGAAGCTAAATTCTTAAAACAAAACACTTGTTAAACAAAAATTGAAGAAGGACACTGTGCTTCGGCTTTTGGTTTCTTCGGCTTTTAGTTTTAAATTTGTTTCCTTTTTGCAATTAATATTTTTGGACAAGTTTTAATACTTTCAAAGTCAGGATATTTTCGCTAATCCTTTTGCCATTTTCACTTTGAGGTAATGCAGACCATCTGAGAATCTTTAACCTCAATGCCTTGGGAAAACTAAGATACTCCTTTTAAGCTCTTCATTGTGAATAAGAAGTTTTTGCAAATATGAAAGATAAAACAATATTAACAGCATTTGTACTGCCTGTCCCCAGGACGTTATCCTGTCCTGACGACATCATGTAGTTCTACATTTTAAAATTAGTTTTTGCCTCACTTGTAATGCGTAGCGGAATGATTGACAGTTTGTCTCATTTTGCAATTTGTTTTCAGAAAATATTGAACATAAAAAATTTAATAAACAGTTTTCATGTACAAAAACACCTGAAGTCTTAAATACTTTTCAAAACTTAATCCTTTTCCCATATATTCATGGGAAAATAAAATGTATTTGAAATCTATTTTGTGAAAATTTTGCCTCAGAAATATATCTTTGACATGCTTTAAGTTTTAAGAAAATGGAAGTTTATCTGTACGAGTACTATTTCATTATAAATAGTTTCTTTCTTCTCTCGTGGTTAGTTTTGTGACAAATTCTCTTCCCTGTAGCGCACACGACAGCCTGCCTTGTCTCAAATAAATTTATTAAATTTTATTACTTTCAATATTTAAAGTAAAAATAAAAACCAAACCGAATTCCAATAGTTTTACAAACTTTTCTTGTGTATCAAAAACTTCAACGATTATATGACTCTTATGACCGATTAGTTCATTTCCCAAGATTTTTATAATTAAAAAGTTTCTTATTCAACACTTGTTAAGCAAATACGTTTTCATGTAAAAAAAAAACTTTTTCCGTGTCGAACTTTTCAAACGAAACAACAATAACAAACAAGAACTGACACAAAACATGTTTCTAATGTAATTTAACAAATTTTAAACTTGTTGGTAACGAAACTGAAAACTGAAAACTAAAAACTGCCCATAAAATACGCATACGGAAATCAAATATGTGTTGGGATACGAAAAGGGGAGGAGAGAGAGAGAGAGATTGTGTGTATGAGTGTGGGTTTCCGAGTGAACCCAAATTACAGCAAAAGGGCACAAGAACAAGCAGAGAAAGGCAAACAAAACATTTTGAACATGTTTTATGATGCCGCAAACGAAAGAACCAACTCGTCGCAGACTGAATAGAAACAAAAAGTTTAATAACGTTGCAAAAGGAAAAGTTCCATTTCATTTCACTTCTATTGCATGTTTCCAATGTTGTCAAATCAATCGCTAGTCTGTTGGGAGGGGGGGTCTCGAAAGTTACACATGAGAATTCATTAGATTTCATTAAAAGACGATTTGGTTTTTCAAATACTTGAAGGTAGTGAATGAGAGTGGGTGCTGTTCGTTGCCTCTGTGCTGTGAAATATTTTATGGGTGTGCATGTGGTTGTGTTTCATACCGGAAACTGTCACAAGTCTTGTCGATTTTATTACGGCTCATGTTCATTTTCTATTCATTTCATTGTTCTCATTTTAACAGGAAGTAATCTTTTTTTTTATGAAAAGAAGTGTATGTGTAGGTGTGTGAGACCATGTTTACTTGCCACCAGGACATTAAACCGAAGACCAGAAAAGTTCTAAAGAGTTTTGTATGACCTGCTGTAGCCTTTTGCCTGTTTAAACCATCCCACCTTCCCAACTTCCTTGTAAAACTTCGGAGACTAAATGAAAGAAAAAAAAAATAATAATAATAATTTGCTGTTTCTTCTTCATACTTCATGTTGCGTGTTGTGAAATACGACCATGTATTGTATTTATATTTCAAGTGTGTAGTTGTGCAGCTTAAGGACTTTGCAAAATTTCTTTTCAAGAGAATGGTGAAGCGCTACTGATGTATCCGACTAACTTTAAGATACGATTTGGTTATTTAAAGGATTTAAGGAAAGTACTTTTTCAAACTTCAAAAGTTATTTAATTTAAAAGAATTATTTAAAAAAGTACTTTCTTAATAATTTTACTAAACTTTGATTTTCAAAAATATTCAAACTGTCCTTTGGACTGGATTTTTTCTTTGACAAATTAATAAGAAAAGTTGGGATTCAAGAGACGCTTGTAAAATAAGTTTTTGTATGAAAATCGTTTTATAAATATTTTCTAAATTAGAAAGAAAAGTTTATGAATTAGACTTTATATTTAATTTTTTTAATTAATTGAATTTTAAATGAATAAAAACATTGTTTTTTTTTGAACTTTTTTCAATGACTAGTATTTTCAATAAAGATGTTTTCAATGATAGTTTTTTGAAAATTTGCTTTCTCCCTCTTTTAGCATACTTTTTTCAGAATGTAGCCTTTTCTTAATATTTTTTAAAAACACATTTCGGCAAAACACTTTTTATAAGTACTTTTTTAAAACGTACATGTTAGACATTATTTGTAACAATTAGCTTTTATGACACTGTTAAGGTACATTTTTAATAGATACTTTTTCAAAAGATACTTTATTTCAAAAGCTCCCCTTTAAGTTCTTTCTTAAATATAGTGTTGGGGCTACAGCATATTAATGTCCTTCTTATTTATATCAATAAATATTTTAAAAAGAAAAGTTTTTATATAATTGTATACGTGCCTTTTAAAAGGCATTTAATATGTACTCTTTTAAAAGGTACTTTGTAGAAAGTGCACTTTTTAAAATGGGTACATTTTTCAAATATTTTTTATAACAAAAGACACATTTTTCAAACTGTTTTTTTTTTATAAAAGCCACTCCTATTAAAAGTATGACAAAAAAAAACTTTTTTAAAGCCCCCTTTTTGAGTACATTTTGAAATGTACTTTTTAAGTAATACTTTTAATGTACTTTTTTTTAAAGGTATTATTTTTAAACCCAGTTTTTTAAAGGTTACACTTTTAATACAAACTAAAAATTTTAATAAAAATAAATATTTTAAAACATGATCTTTTAATAGGCCATTTTTTAAGCGTACAGATTTTAATAATTGCTTGTTAGAGGTACTTTTAAAAAGAGTACTTTTGCAATAGGATATTTTTGAAAAATCACTTTCTTAAAATGTTTTTTTATAACATATTCTTTTAGAAAATTAAATGTTGTAGTAGGTACTTTTGTAATAGGTACTTTTTAGACAGCTACTTTTTGAAACATTAATTTTTGAATATATTCTTTTGTATGCGTTCGTTTTGCAAAATGTACTGTTTGGAAATATATTTTTGTACAAGTTAATTTTATAAAAGGTACTTTGTAAAAAGGTACTTTGTAAAAAGGTACTTTGTAAAAAGGCACTTTTTAGAAGATATTTGTATAAATTTTATAATTTCGCTGAGGGTACTTTTTGAAAATGTACTTTTATATTAAGTAATTTCGCAAAAACAATTGTTCGAAAAGGTACTTTTCTATTAGGTAATATTGCAAATGGTACGTTTCAAGAAAAGTACTTTCGCAGGTTTTATTTTTTTTTAAATTTAATTTTATTATTATTATTTTTTTCTTTTTAAAAAATTGGGTTGCTTTCAGTAGTTTTATTAAAATTTCTTTACTTTAAAAAACCAATATTTCAAAATTGGATCACAAGTTTAAAGTACCATTTAAAACTGATCCTATGGAAATTGGTGCCAAGTGCGAATCACGTAATTACAACCGTACGTGTATCAACTTTGTCGCTGCCACTCCCTTGTGTTTACTCGTAAGCCCACAATTTAATCAGTTTTCTTTGTAGCAGCCATGAAAAAGTAAATGTGTGATAGTGGTGGTGTGAGTGTATAAACAAATATCTGCGCACACAAACAAATTGATAAAGTTGGTGGACACTAAATGAACATCAAAGTAAATACTCGTATCTCGATATCTTTTTTTCCCGCAAACAAAAATCAAAACACTAACGAGAAACTACGACCTTTAACACTTCGACACATTTAATGCTAATGAAGGGAGAGAAAAGTCCTGCGACATAAGCACGCACTCCGCTCCTTTGACGTGCTTCTAGCAGTATCATACTAATTTAATAAAGTCTAAAAGTACTTTGTAATTAATAGTTGTTCAACTTGTTGAGGTTGGTGTCAAGGATGTTTGTCACGCATCCTTTAAGTTCGAACTTTGAAGTGATTGTGTAGTGATTTAATTTTCTTGTTATCATTATCTTTATTAAGCCTACTCATCCGCATTTGTTAATTATTTAAACCCTTTTATTAACAAAACTCTTCGCTTCCATGTCTGTTGCTGTTCCTCGCTGTCTTTTCGCATTTCCCTGCAGAGACTTTTCATTAAAAATTTGATCAAACAAAACTATGATTTTAATCGTTTCAATTAATGGAAGAAAGTAGAGGTTTTCGTTTATCTATTATTTAAATTGCTGTTTATAATAAATAAATTGAAACTCTAAAATTCACATTTCCCGGCCTTGAAGTTAAAATTTTGTAAAGATTAGATCTGCCCACGAATGTAATTTTTAAGAGTGGGTGATGAGTGGGTCTACAGTACCCCCCGCTAATTAAACATGATTTCATTTTGAAAGAGGAAAAGCACGTAGTGGCAATAAATCACTGAACTATTTACTTACATCTCCCTGTGCCTAAAATGAAAACTAAATATTTATTCAACCGAAATGTGTTCAAAGCGTTGAAGGCAATAAAAGTCAACAGCGGCTGGGCGACAACGTTTTAGAGCAGCTCCAGTATTTGCTACTAATAACATTCATTTCCTTTGCAGCGCCAGTCTTTTGCATAAGACGAACACCTCTTTTAACTTAAGCACCAATTTCAACCTGATCCTGGCTGCAAATATATATGAACATAATTCCATTTCCTTGTAAGCAGTTTTAGCCCAATAGGCTTAGCAAAATGTAAATGAATTTCAAATTTAATTTTAAAGACTAATTGTTCGAAAAGTATTTTTAATTGCGAAAGTCATGTTAATTATTCCAAAGCACAAGGATCATGATCACCATCAGTTTTGAATATTCAACTTTGGCAACAGAGCAGAACAGCTGTTTTCGAAAGCCGCCACACTTTCATCATCAGTCCTGATGTGTATTTCTATTTAACAGTTTTCTATTTGTACCAATTTTATTATGAAAAAGCATATGAGAATTGTATCAAACCGATGGTAACACACTTTCATTACGTCCCTGTATTGTCGTTTCATTATTTTCCTTCATGTCCTATTGTTCTGAATTTTTTGTTCCATGCTCCTTAAGTCTAACTTTTTTGCTTTGATTTTTCTTACGTACATATATTTGAAAGATTTCGCAATTTTATGGGCTTTAAAAAAATTATTAAGAAATAAATAAATACCATTTTGAAAAGTTGTTAAAAGTACGGATTTTTTTCACTCATTTCAAACAAGTTTGATTCACAAAATATAATACATTTTTCGTTTGCAACATTTTTTAAAAGTAAGATTTATTTCCGATTTCACGATTTCGAAAGACTTCTTTCTATTGTACAAATACATTTGAAACAAGCACAATTTTGTTAAATTTAGTTTTTGTTTGAAGTTTATTTACACGAAAGAAAGAAGCCTTTCGACATTGTGAAATAGGCCGTTATTTACTGCCTGTTTTTTTTTTTCGAAATAACAACAAAAAAATTTTTTTTTATTTTATATTGAAAGCCGTCACAAGTTTTGCTTTTTTATTGTTGTTTCAATATAAATTCCCAAACGAAAATGTTTCTTTAATTTACATAAACAGGCGGTTAATACCCAATTTGAATACAATTTATATAAAAAATTTCGTTCTATATCGAATGTCGTGATGCGCCCAAGTTATTGTTCATACAAATCTCGTGATAAATAGGAATACGAGAAGTACTTGATGTTATTGTTAAAAAATCTTAATGTTATTATTTAAGTGAACGAAGTACAAGAGTTCTTTCGACATCGCGAAAAAGGCAGTAAACTTCAAACACGCTCGTGCATATGATTGGAAATTATAAAGTATTTCCAATACGGTGTATATAATTTATAACCTTAATTAAATATTATTTAAACATTATTAATTCAAGCGTACTATTTATTGCTAAATGGCAGCAAAAAATCCTATATTAATTAAAATTTTGTCCTATTCTTTAAATATTATCACACCTAATTTGAATTTAAAAATGTCGACTGACACAACTTCAACAATTCAGTTGTGTGTGGGTGTGTGTGTTACAAACTTTAATTTCAGAGAGATAACAAAAACCGCATCGTCAAGAGACGTTAATAATAACGGCCGAGATTATTAAATTGTAATCGATTTTGGCAGACAAAAGAAAGCCACAGAAGAATGTACTTATGAAAAATTGCCTGTTTTGCAAATACATGTCACCGGGTCAGGCGAAGAGGCATTAAATATTAAACATTAAATAAACTCATTTTTATTACGGGTATTATTATCAAACAATGAAAAGATAAAATCTGCAGGACAACAGCCATTCACAATGTTCATGGACTAGACTCAACAGACCTCTTGTTTTACTTCTTATCGCTCTCTCCATCTCATTCACCACAAGTAGCAAATTTTATACTTGAATATAACAAGTCAAGGCAGGATATGATGATAAGATGAATAAA
Organism: Linnaemya vulpina; assembly: GCA_963675445.1. Lineage (NCBI taxonomy): Eukaryota > Metazoa > Arthropoda > Insecta > Diptera > Tachinidae > Linnaemya > Linnaemya vulpina. Next base: position 28,954,261 of record OY776277.1, on the reverse strand, counting down.
TCCATTTAGCAGCAAAAGAAAAATAAAAATAAAAAAGATAAAACCAACCAGAAGTATGAGCCAGCGATAAGACATGTACAAAATTTATGTTCAAGTGTGTATATAATGTCAAGTATATAAGTAAATAGTATAAATGCGAGAACTTTTATTTATTATTTTATAGTTCCTCCGCCCGTAACCTTTCCCCGCCTAATGCATGGGTTATGTGTTATTATATTCTTAGGTCATGCACTATTCCAACTTAAGTTTACTGTCATGTTGTTGCTATCGCAAGCACGTAGAATTGTCGTTTTAGGGAGGGACAGGGGTTAGCACTGGCTTTGCCCTCTAAAACAATTCCTTCATTCACTTCCCATCCTTTTATTCGTCCATAATATTTTGTTCATTCAAACAACTTTTGATTGCTGTTTATTTTCTAATCGATTTTTTTAGAATTTTTAATAATTGTTTGTATTTAAGGCTTGTCTTCCATCGCAGGTAAATGCTAGTAAGAGGATTAAGGACTTAAATATGTTCAAGTTAATTATACTTGACCATGTTACGCCGTACCATGTGGAGTTTTTGAGCCTCATGATTCTTTGAAGTTAAAGTATTTTTAATTTTAGTGGCATACACACGTTCATTTATTTATATATTATTTTCTTTTTTGTTGTAGACCAGCGTTAAGGAGATGTGCCAGAGATAGGAAAATTGGTTATGGGAGGGAGTACAGATTTAAGACATTCGATTTGAGCGTCCTCAAATTACTGGTGGCAGAAAAGACTTCTGCAAGATATTTATGTCAATTACGCACCACATATTTCAGAGAGAAATCGTATAACTATGGTTTTGATCTTTTACAATCTATTAGATTTTACCTAAATAACATCAGAAGATGACAAACAATTCAGACATTAAAAATTAAAATCAGATCTCAATTATTTCATTCAGAATATGACACACATTTCTGACAATATGCAAGTATATATCAGATAACTATATATTATAGATCGTAGGACAATAATTATATATCGATTTTTATTCTAAATTTCAAAGTTGTTACGGTCCCACACAAGTAAGATTCTTGTCAAAAAATTTCAGTTAAATACTACAAGTTTTTATAAGTGAAATGATTTGAAAATTTTCAATATTTTGCAATTAAAAAGCCTAAATTGGATATGAGTGAACACCCGAGTTGATAACTTAATTTATGGTTTGACTGGCACTATATGAAATTTTAATCGTTAAAATATATTGATTTCAATTAAGTAACTAACTATTGCCTATTTAACGACGTTCTTCAATCACGCAAATAACAAATTTTAAAATGTTACATCGTTGGACAGGCAGTTAATAAAAATATAGTTTCAAATAATATAAAAATCGAAGTAAAAAATTAACTTTGAAAACTGGGTAGGCGCTGCGAGCCCTAATTTTCGTATACCAGGCACTTTTTTGTTTCGGGTCACTATTGTTTTTAGCGTATTTTATAATTTATTTTTAACTTTTTATTTCGATTTTATTAAATGACAAGCTTTTTCAATTAAATGTTTTAATTTAATGAGCTTCGAAAGCGTGCAAAAATAGTTACACATTATGAGAAGATAAGAACATGATTCAACGAACTAATACGAGTACAATGTGATGATGTGTGTGTAATATTATTATTAATATTAAGTACACACGTGGAAGCACAATATAAAAGGAAAGTTGAATACATTCAAAGAAATATTTAAATGCAGCTAATAAAACGTTTATAAAATGGTGTATAACTACAGACATCAAAACATTTCATTAAACAGTTTTATTAAAGGAAATACTACAACTCTTAGAGCTGAGATTCCGGAAAACTTTTCGACTTATGACATTTTTGCTACCTTTCGACAATCGTTAAAATAATTAATTTTAGATAATGAATAATTAATTTTTACAATAAGGAAGTTCATAAGACTAGTTGGGGCGTTCAACGCTGAAACTATGGGCTACTGTGCAGCCACTATTTATTTCGGAAAACCTTATAAATGGCATAACTCTATTTGAACATATTTACAATGGAAAAAATATCAGCAAATACTCATCTATTGCACTGAGCGAAACTACTCAACTCGATTGCTCTAAAATAAATACTGGAAAGTTGCGAAACCGTTACGAATTAGGAATGTTACGTATTAGAAATGCTCTATATTCCTATTTTTAATCATCTATTTTGGTTAAACTTTAATAAACTGACTTGTCCCTTTTTCATAAATTATTTTATTACAAAAAAAATGTACGAATTTAGCCTGATTAAAATGGCTTTAGTGTTCTGACACGCCCAAGAAGTTGACGAAAAAATCGTTTGATTAATTTGCTTAATTTTTTTTAAAGTAACGGAGCAAAGCAAATAGAGAAATAAGTACCAGAGTTGCACAGTACTGCCAACTGGTTAAAAAGGCCATTGCCAATGATTGAGTGTATTCTGCAAGACGATGCACGCAGATCGAAAATGTTTACAAGAACGTCGATATGAGAAATATATAAATAGAACGGTTATTTTAAATAAAATTGTAAAGCAAAAGAAATGGAATCAAAGAAAAGTGCTATTAAAAGTAAATAAAATGAAATTTATGCAAAGAAATTAAAAAACTGTTTTATGAAAATTTTATATCAAAATAAATTTGTAAAATAAGTCAATAACAATCTCTTGTCCGTGGTTACGCTTTTTTAAACAAATATTTGACAAGTGTGAACGAGGCTCAAGTACCACGACTTATTTAACTTGAAAAATTATTTTAACAAGACCAAACAGTGTTGAACTTAAAGAGAAGAAGTTAAAACTGTTTTTGTTGTTTAACTTGAAAGAAAATTCTTTCCAGTTGAAATATCACGACTTCCAAAAAGATGTTCTCTTAAAAAATTGCTTTCAAGTTCAAGAGCAACGACAATTTCGCTTAACAGCCCAACATATATGAATTAATTTAGGATTTTTGACTAATAATTTTTTGATTAATGAAAATCACAACTTGAAGAGTTCTAAAGATAATAATTTTCCGGCTGATGTATAACTTGTTTGTTTTAATACACTGTTGGTTTAAAAAGAGATCTCTTTCTTTTTTCCCCATTTACACGAAATGACTTTGAAAAAGAAGAAAAAAATGAAAGTCATTATGTGGGATTGTATTGTCGAATTGCTGTAGCATGGCGTGAAAGATGAAAACCATTATCCCGACGATTGTCCACCCTAAGAGATTTTGTTTATTTTTGGATTTCATTTGTTTTCCTTTCCTTTCTTTTGCATAATTTATTGTTTGCTGGTTGTTGTCCTTTTCGTTCTACTCCCACAATACTCAGCGTTATTTATTAAATATTTATTTGGGGATTTTATAACTTTTTATGTGGATCTTTTCGTTTAAGTATTAAATAAAGACCTCAATGGTAAAATCCACTGGCTCTAGAGAACAACAACTTGAACAAACACAGACACAAAAGTAATTAATAATAATAATTAAGTAGCCTTTTAATATTAAATATTCGAGAAAAATCAATATGGGAAATTAGTTTACTTGGCAAGAAAAGCATTCAATTTTGGTTATATTCATGGTAAATATGTAACGCGTTCATAATATAAGTGGAAATTAATTTAACTTATGGCGTTTCATACCAAAACTAGCTGCTGCGTCCACTTGAATTCGGTTTCTCCTTATGGAGTAGGGTATCCAGTTAAGTGGTTATGACATTTAATGTTGGCCAAAATTATTGGTATTAAGTAAAACTGATTTTGAATTTGCTATTTTAAAATATAAATATGAACTGTTATCGAGTATCACTAAAGACAAGCTGCAGTAAAGGAATGTAAACATGTCTACTGAAGAGAAAGTGTAGCGACTTTCGAAAACAGCACTGTTCTACTCTCCTCTTATTTTATTCATTTCCTACGGACATTAGACTCCTAATAATAATTATTATAATTGAATTTAATACTTGCAAATAAATTTTACGAAAACTCTCTGAAATAGGCAGAAACAAAAATAACCCTTGAATATAAATTTGTTATTATTATTTTTTTTTAAATTTATATGTTTAAAATATTCCAACAACTACTTGCATCCTATCAAAACTTTCCCAACAATGGAGTTATTTGAAAACTGCCAAGTCTTCATATATAAAAAGTTAAGCGCGAATACCCTAAAGCACATAAAATATTTATCCTTTTATCTTGCTTTCCCATTGGTATTCATAAATTGTCCTTGTTTGCCATCATCGCCGAAACTGCTTCAACATTAATGCTTTTGTGGACAATATCGATTATGACCGCCGATTATTGTTAACATTTATGCAACGAACATTAAGGATTTTATTTATGTCTTTCATTTTTCCCCTTCTACTACAATTCATCCTTCAGTTGCCATTTTGTCGTTAGCGAATATTTAATATTTATCTCTTAATCTCCACAATTTTCGATTTAAATTGTCATTTAAAGGTATTTAATAATAATAAGGCGGACAATAAAGAAGAGCTTAATCGCTGATAAAAGAAACAAATTACAATTGAAATGCCAGTATGCATATGTGTGTGTGTGTGTGGGTGCAAGTGTGTGTGTTTGTGTGTGTACATGTTAATAACAAAACTCAATATGTGTTTAAGCAAAAAAAAGAAAAAAAAATATGAAAGACATAAATTAAAAGCCAACCATAAAACACGCTTAACTTTATTTATTGTTTATTGGATAACAAACAGCACCGGGCAACACAGATTTTTTTTCGCAAGATTTATTATTTAATGCAAATTTTCAAGGAATTTAGTTGTCTATAAATAATTTAGGGCGCTTGAATTGACTAAGATCTCCCACAGCAGCTGGTGTCATGTCATTAAAGTCATCAGTGGGGCGATATTTTACGCTACGCTTCTGTGGTTAAAGTGGAAAATATTATGCCAAAATATTTGTTTTTCAAATACTCAAAAAATTTTAAATAAAAAATATATATATTTTTTTATTACGCATGTGTGAGATATTTTTTTAACTTGGATTGATGCTCAGGACCTGGATTTTCCTTTCTGGAAAATATAGAATTTTTTTTACTTTTTTTTTCTAAAAAGTTGCAGATGACAGATTAAATAATAGCTCATATTATGAAAGACGATGTCGACGTCACATCATAACGACAGCAAAATGTTGTCACTTGTCGACAATAATTAATTGTTATTGACATCCTGTTGGTATTCTCTAAGGCATATAATATTAATACAACATGTTAGCAGAAGTATATTTTTGTCCACAAAGACTAGACAATTTCCAGCTGTTGTGTTCATGTGATGTCGACAACGTCATTCATAATACGGGCGAATATTGCAATATTTTATAAAAAATAATGTAGCCTTTTTTTCAGGAGAAGAAAAATTGGGAAAACCAAATCCCCAATATGGCAAACATTTTCGGAAAAGAAAAGATATTAAGACGATAGAGGATTTCGTTGTAGCTAATTCGCAGGTGAGAATTTTCGGTACAGCTACCAACAAAGGAGGGTGATGTATTCTGCATTGCCACACCCTTCGTTATAGAAACAAGCCGATAACAATTAACACAATTCTGCACTATTGTAAATCAAAACAATTTGACGCCGTGTTCAAGACAGAGTGCGGAGTCGAACTCGGGATCTAAGGCATCGCAGCCTTGGGTTTTACCACTTCAGCCAATAGCCACCTCATTTTCAGATCCATAATCGCCTGTTCTGATAATATAATTTTGATATCGCACAATCGGTTAACTATAAAGAAAAAAGTTTTCCCTCTCAAAACCTCCAAATAATGTCCGGAAGTAGCCGATGTGTTCAATATTTTCATAAAAAATGCATCTCATAAGAGACTTAAAATATTATTGAAAATGAATTTCCTTTCCGATTAATTTAAAAAAAAGGCAGAACTCAATTCTAATTTTGAACAAAATAACCCGAAGCACAGCACGGATGATTATAGGCCGATAAACATATCAAATAACCTTTTCAATCTATTCAAGGAAGTTTGTTTTTCTGCGACATTCGCAGAGATTCAGTTTCTAGATCCGGCCAAAAGATTTGAATGTACAAGAATTTTAAACAGGCGCTGGCAAATGCTGCCTTACAAAAAAATACTTTTTTTGTTGGTTATTTTTATCAAAATAAAAAGAAAAAGAGAAAGAAAAATGTCAAAATTACTTACTGCTGATATCAAAAATGAAGCGCGATATTATTTCATAAAAACCTCGCGCATTTGGTATTTCTTGAACCGGATGTTTTGAAAAAAAGTTATAATTTATGAGAATCGCAAAGAAAAAAATAAGTTTTTTAACTCAAAGACAGCATAAACGAACACCCAGACTGAAATGCCATTTAAACGTCATAATTCTTTTTAGATTGTTGTTGCAGTTCTTGTACTATTCCAGCTCGTGCTTTCCTCACTTTTTTCTTTTTACAGCAGTTGTGTCCACTTTCTTTGAATTTATTTCCTGCCTGCCATAAGTTAGACTTTTTTTTATTTTTTTTATTTTACGACTGCGTTCGCCTCTCAGCGTGCCTGATGACATCAGGCATTATGAATTCATTGTGCCGTGAAAGTGTTATAAATTATATAATTGTTGCCAAGAATTATTTGTTATTCAAGCTTTAAATAATTTTTTTTTATTGCACAATATTTCGTGTCATACTTTTTATTTAATTTATTTAATTCTCTGGGGATATTCTTAGTCATTTATGCCGAAAACAAAATTTATTTGTTGGGGGTTCAGCTAATGTGTTACCGACACTTCTAAAAAGTTTTAAAAACCGTCAAGAATTTTAATTTTTTAATTAATTATTTTTATTCCGTATGTGTAAAAAGGCCACACTTTGTGGTACACTTTTAGGTATTTTATTGGCCACTATTAGTCTTGATATATAAAAGGCTTAAAAGGTATTTCTGTCTAGAAATGCACAACCCAAATATTTGATCTAATTTCTTATTTTAAAGTGTTGCTCCAAGAGCAATAATCAGCGTAGTAATTACCAATATAATGAATCAAAAAAATTAATTCAGATTTTTTTTTATCGGTGACTACCCTCAGCGAAAGACTCCTACTCATAGAGTTAGTGGTGCCGGAACTATATAAAGAAAGTGAAAGTTCTGGGAGGTCATATAAACAGAGGAAGCGAAAAGATTCGTAGCCGAAATTGCTAAAAAAATGCGATTTTCTCGTTTTTCACGAATTTTTCGGCACTCCTTGTTCGCAATATCGTTTTGTATTTTCTGAATAACCTTTTTAACTCCCTACTATAAAAATTTAAAATTTTCAAAAATCGAAAATTTATTCGTTTTACCCTTTTTTGAAAAAATCGAGTTATAATCAGATCTCGACGTTCTGAGGTTATAGGAAGCTTTCCTGCCTAGTTCTAAGAACCCATCACTATGTCTGTATGTATATATATATATATATATATATATATATATACAAATATATGTGTGTGTATGTGTGTGTAAGTATGTGACCCGCTTATAACTTTGGAACCTCTTGACCGATTTCAACCAAACTAATGGCGTTCTAAAGGTTTCTACTGAAATCAAATTTCCTGTGAATTTGAACCGATTCAAATCCGTCGATTTAAAAAAAAAATTATCAGTTCTCAAGATTAAAGAACCACGTTGGCCAATACTAATCGGTTCAAAATCGGTTAACCCGTTCGTGAGGTATATTGAACGAAAAAAATTATTTTAGTTAGTGTTCTCGATCCTTTAATAGGTTTCGAAAAACTACATCAGTCACCGTTTATCACGTGGGAATCGGTTGATTTGAATATTAAAATAATAGTGTCTTAGCTCGAATAGCACAAAAACCAGGTTACGAGGGCTTTGCGCTTAATATTAGCGGGAAGATGCAGGGATCGTCTTTTTTTTAGGAAGTTTTTAATTTTTTTATTATTTTTTCAACTCAAAATTCTCCGTTTTGCAATTCATTTTTTACTTTTCCTCAGATTTTGGTTTTAGCAGTTATTGAAAAGTCATTCGGAAGAGATTTATTTCTAAGAATTATGATTGTGAATCCTTATTTTTATTTTTAACAAAGTTCTACTACATTTTGGAAAAAAATATGTTACTGTAAGCCTTTCCTCATGCTACTAACGACATGTGTTTCTCCAAAAATATCTATTTATTTTGATTTTTAATTAGAAAATAAATAATAAAAATTTTAATGTAAACAAGAGATAAAATAATCTTTTAGGATTTAAAATAAAATCAGAAAAATATATATATTCTTCGATTATTTACATTTTGAAAATTTTGCATATGATACACTTTTCCTAAAAATAGAGCCGTGTCTCGTTTAATATTCCCTTTGAGATGAGATATGAATAATTTTTTGTGTATGAAATGTTTTTTTTTTCAGATAATGAAATAAATAAACTGAACAAATTCGGCTAAATTATGAAATTTTGAATATGACATAACTTTGGGAACAACATTTATAAATTTATTTCCGTTGGTATGTGTTCTAAATATAATGAAAGAGAGTCTTTGACGGAAATTCATCAAAATCTAAAGCGATTTTGTCTAACACTTTTGTCGCTTTGACATGGAATTACCCATGAGTTAAAACAGATAATTTTTATTTCTGTACAAAAAAAAATTTTTTATTGAAAACTTTAGGAAAAAAAGTGGAATTCTACTGAGTTTATCATCCTCTGCTACACCCACTAGTGAATTATTTAATATATTTGGAGACTAGCATTATCAGAGTCAAAATAAAGTCACCCCAATTGTTTTATTTAAAATTTATACAGAGACGGATGTTATTCCTGCAGGACATGCACGACTCGTAATTTGTATTTTTCATTGATTTTGGCTTATCTTTCAATTTACTTCGGCTATAGTTTTTGGAACGCTGTTCGATGTATTGATAGTTTATACCCAACCGGATTTAATGGATTAACTACCCAGCAGTTCTGAAAGTAAATTTTCAATTGTTGCTTGATCGATTTAAATGTAATAAATTATTTGTTTTTACTTTTGCTTTGTATAGCAGATAAAATAATAGCATAATTCGACTGAAAAAGGCATAAGGCCATCACGATATTCCAACTACGCCCAGTTTCTTGTACAACTACTCATACCAGCCACCAACCATATTTCACATCTACACACTCACTTACAAACACATATGCCAACCTGTGATACCTATTGTTAACCAGGACAATTACATCATCATTATCAGAACTGCAGGGTATGCATGTGCATGTTCACTACATATAAATTTTGCAAGTGCGAACAAGTGTTTAGTTGGGAGTTTGTGCTTGGCCAGTATCAAATAAAACGGAAACATCAGGTTGCAATAGTATCTGCCAGCATGAAACCAAATCAATATGTGTTGATTCTACAAATATCCCCAGGGACATCGACATCAACTATCGTATATACGAACTGTACTTAATTTAGTGACATGCATACACATACACACATGCGACTGAATATGTGTGGTTATTGCAGGAGTATTTTTAAATACGAAATTCTTAAATCAACAAGAAAAGAGCACAGAGAAATTTTATGAAAATCCAGTTTATTTATTTTTAATTTACTATATAAATAAAATTATGTGTTGGAGTGAACTGGACTGGACTACACTTGCCTGCATTTTCTAATTCATTTTAGAGAAAAGGTTTTCTATTTTTTTTAATATAAAAAATATATTTCATAAAATATTTTTGAACCCTGACACACACAGTTTTTTTTCTTATTGTCCCTGCTGGATAACCAATTAATTCATCGTTTTTACTCTCATGTTTTCTCGATATTTTTGTATCTTTTCCTTGTTTCCCAATAACTATTGTTAAATTCGAACAATTGTTTATTCTTAATACGTGCTCTTTTGTTTCAGTTCTATGCAGCCATTGTCTGCAACTTATTGTTTGTGTGTGTGTGCGGGTTCAATTCAGTTTCCAGCTTTCATTGATTGTTGCACTTTGCATTCATCTTTTTAATTGGTGGTGTTGCTGCACCTTTTATGCTCGTTAGTTGCTCGTATTGTTGCAGAGATTATTTTGTTTTCCCATTTGGACAGGAGTGTGCTAAACTTATAGTTGGAATGGTAACAATGGCAAAGCATTTCATGAACTTTTTTTTAAATAAATATTTTAAAATTTTTTATTTTTGAAACACCGTGTCACCAGCAGCAGTTGCATCAATCGAATGGCGGGGTGCAACAAATAGAAAATTGCTCATTCATGATGCGATTTGTTGGGCTTTAAATTCTAAACTCTTCTTGTGTATTTTTGTATTGAAAAAAGTCACAAAAAGGCAATTAATTTACGGATAAGAACTGCTTGCAAAATGGTGCTGCTTTGTGGTGTTTAAAAGGGAGGTGGGAGGTAGCAAACAGCTGCTGTGTGTCCGACAGTTTTCATGCATTCTAACGCAGTTAGATCAGTTTCGGAAATACTTGAATACTTTCAACAATTAACTGATTAATTCCGATTCAAATCAAACAAAAAAATTAGAATCGATCCCTTTCGATTTGCATGAAAATCGGTCAGAGCATCTCTTGCGCTCTGTGTGGCACTTAAAATATGACAACCCTCGGAAAAGCTTTATTATTCAAGATAAGAACAAAAACGAGTGTGCTAACAAAAATTCAGCCATTTCTAAGAAAATTTTATTAATTAATTTTTTATCATCTTTCATAATTCCGCCAAATTTTTTAATTTCTGAAATACTTTGTTATGGCATTTTAAAGGGAATATTTGGGACTAGAAAATATATAAACACTATTTGTATTCTTTGTTAAAATGTAATATCTGCAAAGTTTCAAAATTTTGAGAACGTATTTAATCAAAGAACGTATATCTTTTCAATAAAGACAACCGGAAAATTCGAAGGTAATTTTTTTCCTTTTTGAGATATATATATTTGTTTAATTATGTTCACAACTTTCTGTTTCTTTCACGATGCCAAAAGATTTCTTTCTGAAAATTTTGTTTTTGTTTTGAATGCAATTTTACGTAAGAATTAATTCGACAACGTGAATTAAGAAATGAAATTTAAATTTAATCATAAATATTTCAAATAAACCAGCATATTTTTTTCCAAACTGTGTTGCACATAAACAAAAACGGTGTTACGAATCACTTTGTGGCCACAGATTTCGTTCAGTGCAAAATGTTGTCCTTTTTCATGTAACCATTTTTATTATTCAACCGCATTTTCATATAATTGATATTAAAACGACATCTTCTTCAGTTGTATTGATTTTGTTCTTCAGTGTAGTTACATAAACACAATTTTCTATTTACCTTCTAATCGTCAAAGTATTTATAAAAAAAAAATTCCCAGCAAATCTGTTACACGTTAAGTTCAAAGTTACACACAAAATGTATAAAACTGAAGCCTATTAACAACCAACTGCTGCCATTGGCCTACTTTTAAAATTATTTTCTAATAATAAAACTGCCAGTAAATTTATTACGCAGACTTGTGCAAATCTTTCTAATCGATTTTCAGTATAAAAAAAAATATATTTCTATCACATAAAAACGAATTAACTCGTGGTATAAAAATACTAACAACGAAGCAAAAAGAAGAAAAAGGAAAATAAAAAACAACTTAAATTTCAGGTAGAAAGTTATAGAAATTTAACAATAAAAAGAAACTTGTGCAGGAGTACTTGATTACTCGCAACCGCTGGTATCGACGAGTGCGCAAGCAAAGCAAAATGACTTAAAGGAAATAAAAATAATGGTCGTGCCTTCAGTTGAATTTACTTCGAGGAGCAGGGGAGTTCTGTGCCAATTGTGTGATGATTACCTTGAAATTAGCACAACCGATGAATGACATTTTTATTACCATTTTATAACATTAAAATGACCGTCATAAAAATGTTTGAAATAATTGACAATAAATTAAATTAATTCCACCGTAATAAACTATGAACAAACAATAAATTATAAATGGAAATAGGAAAATGATGATTTTTTAAAAGGATTTCTGACAAAACAAATTAAGTCTGCTGTATATGGCTAAAATGAATACAAGACACAAACGGAAGCCGTTTAAAGGCATTCACTTCGACCTCATCTCACCAGCGGTTATTGATTAAAAAAATGATTTCATTTCCTTAAATATCTAAGCAAAAAAATAGTCTTTCAAACTCTTGGAAAAATAACTTTTCAACAATTTTAGAATTTTATATTTCGAATGAAAGTAAAATGCTTATCATGAGTCGTTTAATCTGGCCTTAACAACACATTCAAATTAAGGATACTTACTTTGAAAAAAAATATTATGATAGAGCACGTTGTCGTTGTTATGGTCAACAACTTTACGGCAAACAAACCATTAAAATTTAATATTTGATGCGATTTACACGCAGGCTGTATCATCAGGCCTTAATTCTATCGAAGAAAGCAAAGAGCTGCCGTTACGGTGAACACTATCGATCTGTTATAACTAAACTTTTTTTCGCATAAATCAATCAGCGAAACATTAACGACATTAAGTTCAAAGAGAAGGCACACGTTGCCGTACAGAGCACTTAATAAACGATTTGTTGCAGAATCGATTTACTTCCAAAAATAGTCCTGTTCACTGGGTCCCCAGTAGCAACTCCTGATATACTGAATGAATGATATCCTGTGAATATTCATGTCACAATTGAAGCATTGAAAACCAACTACTGACGTCTTAAGGATAAATTTATTGGCAACAGTAAACAAAAACTGGACTGATCGAAGGGACTACGTAACTCGTAGCAACGGCGGACATCTGCCGGAAATGATACATATAAAATGAATGCCATGAAATTGTGTACTAAATTAATAATATAAAATTTCATTCCAAAAATTTTCCAGTTTTCATTATCATTAAGTTCTCATGCCGAGAAAAAGCAACAATCCAATTTCAAAATATAATTCGATTTAATTCAAGAGATTTACAAAATACCCAAATATTTCGTATTAAAAAAAATGTTGCAGATCAATACATTCTCTCCTGACATTTAGTAACTGAAGTAGGTAAAGCATACACTTGAATATCGAAGATCCCGGGTTCGATTCCGCACTCAGTCATGAATATGGAATTGAATTTTTGTGCTCTGCATTAGGGTGTGGTCAGCCTGTTTAAAAGTTGAAGACATACACTTATCGCTGAACATTGCTGACAGCGACTGACACCATCATGTAACCCCCTCCCCCATCTTCGCCGGTACGGATACAAAAAAATCTATATTTTCTGTTTTCATAGATCTACCACAATAAATTGCATGGGTCAGCAGCCGTCATGCCCTGAGAGAAGGACCAAGTAAAAAAAGCAAATCTTTACATACGATGTTCCATATTTATTTGCAACCATTTAGTACTCCCTAGTTTCACTGTAAATTACACTTTCATTAACTACGCACACTTCACATCAAGAAACATAATTGAACTCCTGAAAAGCCACATACCCTAGAAATTTCTTTCGACAGCAGGCGAGAAACACGTCGAGTCCCCATGGTTACATGGGCTCAATAAATTTGAATATGGAAAATCATTAAAAGCTTTAATAATATTGAAAGTTGCAGAAACGAAATATGAGCCGAAAACACGCTCACACAATTCGCTTAAATTTTGCGTATGAAATTTTTATTTACTTCAGTTAGTGAGCAGAGCATGACTTTTTCTGAGGTTATTTAACCCTAGAAATGCCACCGTGCGATTTTAATGTTATTATTTCATACTTTTTTTAATTTTATGTGTTCACTAAAGAAGAGCTACATTAAATTTGTCTAGAAATTATGCTGGATTTCTATTTCCGATGTTAGTTAACCCTATAAACGCCATCATGTAGTTTTAACATTTAATTTTCTTTATTTAATTTAATTTTATTTATTTATGTATTTACTAAAGTAAAACTAAGTTAAATTTCTTAATATTAAATATCGCAAATATATATTAAATTTATCTACAAATCCCGCAGGGTTATTTTTGTGAGGAACAAAAAAAAAAAAAACATGAAAGACATACAAAACAAAAAAACAAAGTATTAAATCACACGTAAAACGATGCCGTTGATGCCCCAAATCGTTCTGCAATTAATAAATCGTAAATTGTGCGTTATTTGCTATTCAAATCGTAATAACTTGTTAATAAGTATTTTATTATTCACTTGTATTTCAATTTTAAGTACTTTATAAATTGTCTGGAACACATTAAAAATTTTATTGGAATTAATAAATATTCAAGCCATATTTCAGAGAATGTTGCCGCAAACATAAAAAATATTAAAATTTTGTTACAGTGACAGTTTTAGGAGGAAACGTGACTTTCTACGTATTCGAGTGTTAAATAATTGACTTTAACAATAAAATAATAAAAAATATTCAAACAAATATAAAACAACCCAGGAATTTCTAGCTCCTGAGCCTGCATTTTTTTCCACTCAACCTGTTTTTTTAATAATTCTTATTATTTGGGCACATCGAACTTCTAACCAATATTAAATCAATTAATGTCCTGAAAGCCAAGCTCCTGCTATTTTAAGAAGACTATCATGGAATGATTAATTTTTCATTTCATTTCAGAGATTGAATTACTTATTTTGTTGAGTACGTGACAACATAATTCGTATTTAATTTTAATAGCAATTAATTATAACTTTAACACCACGATTGACTATACATTTTCAGGGAAATCTATATAATTTTTTCGAGGCGAGAAACAAAATTATTTTAATCGAAAACACACACAAAAAAAATCTCACTTTCCCTCATAAACGATATTATCTAAAATTATGTGTTAACTTGTTCTGTCAGTTTATACACGGCAAAGCATACAACGCAGCTATCCATCGTATGGTAAACTAATTTGAAAGATAACACCAGGCAACAAGGATATGACAAAATATGTTTGCTGAAAAAGTATATATATTTTATTTACAATGTTTTGGCCATCTTCTTTCTTCATGTCACAATTAAGTCCCTGAAGAACTTTCAAAAAGTATGACGAAATGTTGGCAATAAAAATATTTGATATGAATATTGGTAACGATTTTAGTGGTGCATAGTCTCTCTTTCACTTTATGAAAATGTTTCCTGAGTGTAAGAACATTCAAAAATGTCCTCAAACAATTTAAATAACTCCAATCGGGTTGTACAAATTTATTTCATTTTGTTGCCCTGTGTAATCGACCTCATTATTATGCTTCTTTCATGTGTAATTATTATAAAAATAAATTTCTTTGAAATTGTTTGTGTAATTCTATATATATACTCGTATAGAATTTAACTTTGAAAGGAAATTCGGTGAAGAGCTGCGTGTTGGAATATTTATTTATTAATAGACTTGATGTTATTCTGAAATGTATTACAGATATTTACTTGGGGGTTGTTTATTTGCTTCTCATATTCGATCGAAATAATTAACCTTAAAAATAAGTATAGAAACACAAGCACTTCCAACCAAAATCATTTGTAAATGCTTTTGTATTTCACAAACAACACACGATATGGAAATTCAAGTTTAATTACAATGAACTTGACGACAACTTTAATTATTTTCCATGAAGTTCGTTAACCACTGCGATTTATAGGTCATAAATACCACAACAAGTATTTCAAGAGAATTATTTATTATAAAATTCTGATGCCTGGACCAGTGAAATGTAAAAGATAATTTCTTTTAAATTTAAAATGTTTTATTAGAGATGAAGAAATTGTTCAATGGAGTACAAGTCAGTGAAGAGAAAACTTTCAAATTGTTTAATTGAGGCCAAATTTATTTAGTTTGAATTTTATACTTAAAAGCGAGGGCTGTTCATTTTATAAGCTGAATTGTCAAATTCGATAAAATTTAAATAGTTGATACAATTGCCTCGAATTTATGTTCACAGTTTCAGTTAGTTAGCGTTTGTGAGAGTCATCAATATGGGAAGTGTTTTGCGTTTTCGGCGATTTTTTGCTTTCGACAAAATTGCATCCAAGAATTCGCACTAAATTTGTTGTAAAAAATGGATTCAAATACCCAAGAAATTTTGACAGCGACTGTCCGCTTTATTGCAAATTGAGTCAGGAAAATACCTGGATGGTTTCGTCGAATTGAGGTAGCTCATTTAGTCGTTTAAAATGTAACTCTTTTATTTTGCTCAAATTCGTATCGAGCTTTAAGAGAAAAACGTTTTTGTGTTGTATTTTCTTTTTTTAATAAAATACTTATGGCGTTTTCTTTTCTCGAAAAAAATGTTGCCTTTTTTTAGTTATTTTCTAAAATGTAAGTTTGGAGGAGTTTTAAAATAGAAATAGTTTTTCGTAAGGGATACTGAATGTATTTCGAGTAAATTCTTAATTTTCAAATGAGAGGGTGTAGCTATTTATCTACTAAAAAGTGTAAAAATGTTGCACTCTTTTGTAGAAAAGAATTCAACTTTAATTAAAAATATTTTTGTTTACTTTTAATTTAAAAAATTGTTCCGCTAGAATTATTTGCAAAAATTGTTCGTCGATTCAACGAAGAATAACTTTAATGCACAAATATGAAGAGTAACCATTCAGGGTTAATGACAACGCTCGTCCTGAACGCCCCAGCACATCAACAGCCCTAAAAATTGTAGAGAAAGTGAAGAATTTGTAGAAGCGTAGCATCACTATAAGAAAAGTTGCTAAGGAAATGGGTATATGGGTTGACTTATGCAAAATAATTTTTCCGGAAATTTCGATTATTAAGGTTTTGTCAGAAGTTCGTTCCGAAGTTGCCGAATATTGACATTTTAAAATTTTTTTGGCCAAAAACAACTCCATCTTTATCACTAATTTTGATCTCTTGCGACTTTTTGGAAAAATTATGTTTTGCAACAATTGAGGAGATAACAACGAAATCGATGAGAGAGTTCATATGAAAATTTGCTGGTAACACAAGTGTATTATGGCTGAGGGGGTCCGACTTTGAAGGGCACCAAATAAAAATTGAAGAACAAATAAACATTTTGTGAGAAAAATTAATAGTCACCCTTCTTTTTGAACAAATCTCGTATATGTGAAAAAAAATTAAACTCAATCCAGAGAGCTTTTTGTGTAAATATATTTTACAAAACAAATTTTTTTTCATATTTTTGACTAAATCTATGAGTATTTGGTATTTGCTTTTTTAAAAATTTAAATTTTTTGGCGAAAAATAAAAGTATTATTTTAAAACAAATCGAACACAACTTCAGTCTATTTTCATTTCAAATCCCTTTCAAATCCCAAACAAAACAAAACGTGGCATGCACCTCTTATTTCATACACACAAAATGCACATGAACAAACGAGTATCGTGACTCACTTTGTTGTTTGCCGCCACCAGCCATTATTGTTGCCATTCTCATGACAGCCACTCATGGCGTGCAATTATTACCAGCAGTCGCTGTAGTAGCCGCAGACTTAAAATCCATTGAATTTCAAGCGTAACCACACACAATTCCAGATCGCTTCATTTTCCACTATGGGAAACTAACAACGAAATTGATTAACACACAAATTGATACGCGACCAAATTACCCACATTTACTACCCAAAACATCAGCATTCCTTAACCTTAAGCCAAAATAATTAAAGGACGGATACAGATTTGCTGAATCAACAGAAATTAGGACTTAAATGGCTTCGAAAATTAATCATGCTGTGAATTTACTGACTTGGAGTAGGCACTCAAGTTGATCAGGACGTAAAAGCGATAATTGTTTAATTATTTGTAAAATATATAAATAAGTAAAAGTGTTTTAAATCAGTATTTTTTACTTATTATTGTTGAAGTAATTTAAGTAGTTGTTGCAACATGTCATAACATGTCATATGAGCGACATATTATCTGACCTCATTACAATTTAAAGCAAATTGAATATTATTTCAGATTTATATCTCAATATCTGACCATCTGAAAATGAATAAACACTCGTTTTTGCAAACCAACCGTAAATAAATTGCTTTTTTGTACTCTTTAATTTGTTGTTTTAATTTATTTTATTTTATTTCGCACACAAATATTTTTATAAACTCTGAACTGCATGCAATTATTTACCAACTCGAAATTCCTAAAACTCAGCAATAAAAATATTGTAAAATAGCAACAGAAAAATAAAATAAAATAAAATAAAAAAATAGAATTGCAAACTTTCATTTTGAAAACATCAAGAACGAAAAAACACTTTTTATACCATTAAATGGCAAACAAAAACAACAAACAGCAAACAACAAATATATTTGCTAAATACATAAACAAAAAATGCAGATAACAAAAAGGTAAATGGAAAACTACATATAAAGGGTTTTCCAAACGGGACTTCCGGATTTATATAGTCAATTGCGGTCCTCTTGTCAAAATTAAATCTGTTAGTTGTCATTTATTTATTCAATCTGTTTCGTCAAATCACTATGGAGGTGTACGCAGCTTACAGCAACGCGTTCAAATTATATAATAGTTTTATCTGCGCAAAAAAATCATATTCAGCGACTAGTTCCATTTCTGGATCAATAATTGATCACGTGAACAAATAAAACTGATGAATTTGTGACGATGCCAATCCACAGGAGATCCAAGAGAGTTCAATGGATCACCAAGAAGTCATTCAATTGTTTGGAGTGGATTTTGGTTTGGAGTGGGCAGCGTTACGTGCGCCACATCGCCCATGTCACTTTGGATATTTCGCAAAAGCGATTTGAAGACATGGTCATATTTTTTCGGATTTTGGTCCATATTCCTTTGGCCAGGCCGTCACTGCAAAACGGTGCGAGCTATAGGTCATTGACTACCAACTTATTTTAGTCCGAATTGGATGAGCTGGAGACCAGAGATATGTGGTTTCAATAGGGCAGCGTTATGTGCCACATCGCCCATGCCACTTTGGATATTCCGCAAGAGCGATTTGAAAACATATTTCTTTGGATTTTGGTCCATATTTCTTTGGCCAGGCCGTCATTGCAAAACGGTGCGAGCTATAGGTTATTGATTACCAACTTATTTTAGTCCGAATTGGATGAGCTGGAGACCAGAGATATGTGGTTTCAATAGGGCAGCGTTATGTGCCACATCGCCCATGCCACTTTGGATATTCCGCAATAGCGATTTGAAAACATTGTCATCTCACGTGGAGAAAGTGTGAACTGGCCACCGAAATCTGCGATTCGACGCCGTTAGAATTTTTCTTATAGGTTGGCATGTATGTGCGAATAAGCCAAAATAACTGTCAGTTAAATTTAGCCTGATTTATAAATCAGAGTCATGGAGAATAGGATGCTCCGGATGCCCTCCACCCAAAGAAGCCGTGGCGTAAATTTTAACGATATTATATTCCGCACACAATTCCGTCAAAAGATCTCTCAATCATGTAAAATATTTCACTGACATCTCACATGCATTTTTTTTAATTTCAATTCAAAAATATAAAGCTTTTAATGGCAAACTCTTTAATTTTGAAGTGCGAATAATTGTCAGAAATTGGATTGCAGCTGGATTGGATTTTCACATAATTCTTTTATTTATATTAATTATAAAGTACAGGCATTTGCTTTTATTATTCTATAAATTGTTAGTTAAATATTTGTTGCGTAATTATATAGAGAATTTGTAATACAATTAGCTCCGGTTCACTGCAGGTTTTGACGAAAAGTTAACGTCATCATGTGTTTGAAATCAATAAACAAATAAAATGTTTTGGTTTTTATTTTAAAATATTTAAAAGCCAATTTCCTAATATCATGTCTACTGATTTATTTAATTTTCATTTAAATCTGAATTGCATTTAAATGTAAATTTAAATCAGCATGACACCAACAACAAATAATAGCTTTCGACTAAAACCAAATTTTTCCATGATGTCGAACGTGATCGTCTCTAACATATAAAAAAAAATTATAATAGAGATTCTTATTATGACAAGACCAGGCATGGTCTTATACCATGTTCAGACATACCCCTTAATTGCGCAATTAGGGCGTTTTTCTCAATTAAGGCCTTAATTGATCTCAATTTATCATACAACGAGTCAATTAATAAATTGAGAAATTAGTAGTTAATTGTCTCACTAATTGCGTAAAACTAGAATTGCAAGATAATGGTCATAAGTGTGTTTATTAAGAACTGTGTTCAGTGAGAAGACAAATTTCCTATAATGGCGAGCCAAACGTCAAAATATATACTGAATAAATAAACAAAAACAAAATGGCTGATGAAGGTGAGCTTTGAGTTGCATTTTGCTGGAATAATGAAAGGAGCAATAGCTGCTGCTTTCTCAAACTTTGTAAAATTGCCCAGTGTTCCTTTTCTAAGCACTGATAATTTTTAGTTAAAAATCGATTTCAATGACTCCAAGAGCTTCATATTTCTATTATATGCAAGTAAAATTTCTTTTTAACAAAAATTTGGATCCATTTTTAAAATTTATAAACACGAACAGTCACGAAACAAATAAAAACAATGTTTTTTTCAGCTGTCAAATGTTAACTGAGTCAGCTGAATTGAATATGTGTAAGCACTAGATTTAATTAAGCAATTAAAATTAAATTGACTCAATTAAAAATGCATGCCTGAGCACGGTATTAGATTTCTCATGATTTTAATAATTTGTAATCACGACTCACGTCATTGGTATGCGTCACGAAAAATGCACATCATTTGCACGTCTCAAGTGACTCGTTCTTGACGTCTATTGTGAAAAAGTAGTCAATCAAATCGCCTTAAACAATATTATTCCCTTCTTCTTACTTTTCATTATTTATTTATGAGATGAGAGAGTTATATATTTTTGGTTCCACAATTTAAATTAAATATTCAATTAATTTGAAATTTGATTCCTACACTTCCTCGGTATCTTGCAGATAATAATTCTTATATTTATATAAACATAAACTTATTTATTTATGAACGTAGTACGGAGTTGGAAAATTGTGCAAACAAACTCAAGACTTGTCATACACACAAATACAATGACAATGAATCTATCGAAGCTGAAAACTAAAAACAATAGGAGAAACACATCAAACACTTACAGTTTAAGTGGTGGATAAGGACTTATAGAATATCAATATTTATTCATTCTGTGGGGGTGTTCGTCTATTACTGCTTGTGTGTGTGTCTGTGTGTGTGTGTGTGTGTAAGCTTGTGCTCAAATCATTTTAGCAAAGATAAAAACTAAAAATCAACAGTCTCTACAGTCATTATTATCACACAAAAGCCCATTAACATAAATATTTATTTACCAGTCAATAATATTCGAAAGATGGTGCCCGAGAATAACAATAAAATCAAAACCAACAATAACAGTCTTGGCTAAACAAATGAAAATAGTTAAAGAAAACACACTTGAAAATCAACAGGATTACAAGTATGTTGTTTGAATGTGTGGGTGTGTTGGACACATACTGGAAATTAATTGCAAAGGATAACAATTATAAATGCATGGATATTTGCAATACCACCGACTTAATTGAAAGGCTGGCGGTCATTAATTTAAATGATTAATTTTCCTAATATTCTGATTAGGAAAGGAACACATTTGAAAAGCTAATCTACAGTGTGACCGATCGTAAATATAAGTGTAACAAATCTATATCCTTTAAACCTTTAATAGTCCTTAAATATTTTCCGTAAAAGCATTACAAAATTAACTTTATAAAATGTTTTCCGATTCGCACTAAAATCAGGGGGCGAATTACGGCATTCGATATCGATCGAAATTTCTATTTAAATTGTATTGAAATTTCGATCGGCAATAAATGCCGTATTTCGGACCCAGATGTGTTGGTATTCCTATTGAAAGAATTTGTTTGATATTGAGCTTTTTGGTCTGACTTTCTGGCAGCACTGTTTTTGTAAGATCAGCTGTTTTTAGGAACTCAGCTGATTTTTAATTTAATCATGAATCGAGTAACAAACGAATAACGCCTGCAAATTGTTAAATTTTATTATCAAAATTCATGCTCGACTAAGAAATTTAATAGTCCTCTTCGTCCTTTCATGATTGAATTTCGCAGCAAATTTATATTATTGGACATCAAAATACCAACCCGCATATGCAGCCGCATGCGCGAATGGTGAATTATAGACTCGGCGCCGTTCGCAGCACAATGTACGCATGAGTGCCGGTCTTATAAAAAGAGGGCCTCTCTTATAACTTAGAAACGGCTTGATCGATTTCAACCAAACGGACGGCGCTCTACTGAACTTATATTTCCAATTCGACCCGATAGATTTCAAGAAATTTTAAAAAAATTAAAAAAAAAACATTTTTTAAAATGGCTTTTGCTTATAACTTTTAAACGGCTTTATCGACCGATTTCAGAGACTATTTACCTCTTAAGATTAAAAAATCACTGCATCTTGGGTCAAAATAAGTTAATCCCTTCGTGAGAAATGAACAAAAAAAGTTCGAAAAAAGTGATTTCCGTAGAAAAAAAAAATCTGAAATTAATACGATCAATTAGTGTTCTCAATTCTTTTATGGAACTTGAAAAACTCTCAATCTCTCTGTTATTCACAATTTAAAGCAGTCTGAAAACTATTCAATTCATTAAACTCTCATTAGACTCTTGACCTCGAACACCTCAAAATTTGCTCTTCCAAAACCATGTTTTGATAGCGTTGCGGATATATTAGAGGGGAGTTGAAGGGATGGCCTTCAGGGTCAACCGTTTTCAAAATTTCTTAAATCAAATCCGAAACTCTGAAAAAATCAATATTCTTAAAATCCAAGAATGATCGAAATTTTGTGGATACTGAAACAAGAAATTTTTAATATGAAATTTATTTGTTGTTGATTGGTTAAGCAATGTCTACTGACGATTTGGTAAAGAGCGCCAATGAAATGCATATAGACATTGCTTAACCACCCAACAAATAAATTTCATATTATAATAGTACAATGACATTATGTCAAAAAATTAGTTTATTAACTAGAAATTTTTATATACTCCGGTCTTCTTATTTATTTATTTGTTTTTTTTTCTATTTGATTGCAATATAAAATGCAAATTTAATATTTTAATATTTAATTACTTATAGACTTATTTTCCAGCTAAATTATACAAAAAAGCACCAAGAAAACACCTACACAATTTTCCATACAACACGACAAGCGAACAATATTTCGCAACGTTGGCTGGCATATGGATCTACTTTCACATCCCACTAACTATTTTTTTAGCAATTAAGATTGCTGGCGAAAATAGAGGAAAATGATAATCGCAATGAAAGTAGAAAAAAAACAACAACAACAAGCCCTAATGGTTTCTAAATGGCAAAATGGTAAAATGAAAACAACAAAAAAACTCAAATTGTGGAAAGAAAATTACAAAGACCAGCAAATCTGATTTGAAGGTTTTGAAAAAATTATTCTCAATAAAATCTAATTATTTGGTTAACTCTTAAAAAAATTTATTTCCATACAAAAACATTTTGTTCAATAAAACTTTTGACGTCCATTAAAGAGGTCCGTCCCTTTGATAAAATCCTTGTTGTTACCATTCAAAAAATCCTGGATCCTTTTGTGATCATAATTCAATTCTTTTTCATATCTTTGTATCTAATTATTATAATTTTTTTTTTTTTTTTTTTTTTTTATGCTGCTACCCAAATATTATTCCGAACTGCTGGGTGTGGGTAAGAGACTGAAATTCTTTCCCTAAATGTATGACAGTTTGAACATAAAACAAGAAACGTTTAATGGTATTCAGCGGTGTTCGTGTGTACTTTTGAATGCGTCAATCAAAAGTTCTTTCTTCTCACAAAAATAGGGACAATAAATATGAAACATCTCTAAGGATTTTCGTTAAACATCAGACACATGAAACCATCATTCGCAGAAACAAGAAACAGCCTTGGATTGTCTTAACGTTTAGACGAGTAGAAAATGACGACAGACGCAAACTACAAACAACAGGGTGGCATAGAAATAATTGAGGTGTAGATGAGAGTATTTAAAAATCTTTAGGAATAACTTTTTTAAAATATTTTAGTTTTGAAATTCTTTGTTTCATTTAATGGTACTTCAAGCAAAGCCGCTGTTTGCAAAAGACGCTGTTTGAGAGTCTGTTTTTGAACGGCTCCTTGTAAAGGGCACTTTCTCTGGGATTCGTTGTCCACAGGTACTTTTTAGAACTGTCCAAATGATTTTTTAAATCTTCAAAATTATCTCTTTTAAATGAACTTTCTTATAAAGAATCTCTACCATTTTTAAACTACATTTTCTAAATGTTCTTTTCATATGTATTTTATATAGACTTTTTTATCGATTTTTTTCCATTTTTTAGGATTTACAAAGTACTTTTTATACTGATTTTTTACTGTACAGCATTTTTGTAAGACTTGTTTTTAAAAAGCTACTTTTGAAAAAGCACTTTTTAAAAAGTACCTTTTGAAGGTGCTTTTAGAAAAGATACTTTTGGAAAAACTATTTTTAGAAGAGTTACTTTTAGAAACTTTTTGTAAAACATGTTTCTTAAACAGCTATTTTCAAAAAGGCACCTTTTGAAAATGCTTTTAGGAAATGTATTTTTGGAAAAGTTACTTTTAGAAAAAGTACTTTTAGATGAGGTACTTTTCGGAAAGTTATCTTTTGAAAATCCACTCAATGAAATGGTACCTTTTGAATATGCACCTTTCAACAGTTTTTTAAGCACTTTTATATAAAGCACTTTAAGAAAAGGTACTTTTAGAAAATGTACCTCTAGAAAAAGGGCTTTATGATATGCTACTTTTTGAAGAATTAATCTTTAAATAGACACGTTGTGAAACGTTACTTTTTTAAAGGATACTTTTAGATAATGTACTTTTAGAATAGGTACTTTTCAGAAATATACTTTCGAAAAAGGTACTTTGTGATTACATAGTTTTTTAAAAAGTTCTCATTAAAAAGTAGCTATTCAACAGGTACTTTTTAAAATTGTACTTTATGATAAGCTACTTTTTAAAAACGTAGTCTTTGAAAAAGTACTTTTTGAAAAGTTACTTTTTGAAAATGTACTTTTATATAACGCAATTTTAGAATATGTACTATTTCAAAAAAAGAACTTTTTGATAATATAATTTTAGAAAAGGTTTTTTTGAAAGGTAGCTGTTGAAAGGGTATTTTTTAATATGATATTCTTCCAAAGATACTCTTCTTCATAAGTAATTTTTTATATTTATTTTATATTATTTTTTTTACATATTTGTAATGAATTTTCTAATTTCGTACAAAATGCTTATACAACAATATTATTATTTGTTTTCTATTCCTGGTAAATATTATAAAAAATGCCTGGTAAAAATTATAAGATCCTTTTCTAAATTGTTGTAAAAAATATCAGCCAGCCTGTATGGATGTACGCATTCACATGTAATCGTATAATCCCCTGCTTATTATGCATTCTGCTTGAATGCATGCGAGCATTTGCTTGTGTAGTTGTAAAACTAAGTTTTCATGAGATTACAAAGTTTTAATTTTCTAAGAAATTTAAGCAATTATTGGCCATTAGACATTTTGAAAACACGCAAACAAGCACATGTGTATGTATGCGTGTGTAATTATTATGTTCAGAATTCCACTACATACATATAAACAATTATTTTAAATTTTATTTGAAATATATATTGAAATACGAGTATGTAAACAAAACGATTAAGTGAATTTTCATTGGAGATTTAATAAACTCAATATAATGGAAGTGCAAAATTGATTTTAAAATAGTTGAGTCTTTAATGATTTTTATAATAAATTTTTTGCTTATCCCAAAATGTCTATGAGATGCACTTCTTTGCGTAATATATGTAATTTTTCCCCCCTCAAGTTTTTATAAGTGGCAAATCAGCTGACGATGGGATGTACTAATATCAGTGATGCCAAAGCTGTTAGATGAGATTATGTGAAAACTTCATATATTTATGATAAAACTTACAAAATAGTATAAATAGGTAACTCTGATTAAAAAAAGGTATAAATAGTGAATATATTCTTTTAGACAAGGAAAAATGCTAAAAAGCCGTTGGCATATTTAAAAAAAATAAACAATTCCTCAAAGCAAACTTCTAAATATAGAAGAAAATATGCCAACATGGCAACTTTGCCTGTACGTGTGCGCTTATTCAGCCTGAAAGTCATGGTAACTCATTTTGGTTGTCTTTTGTTACAATTTTTTTTTTGCTTTAACATGAAAACAAACAAATTCTTTCTATCAACAAAAATATTTATTTAAAGTAACATATTTTAAAAACTTATCAGCAACACTTTACAAAAGAAAACACAATAAAAATAAATAAATAAATACGGACGAAGGCAAAAACTCAATTTGCCCAAAAGTATACCTGGTATTGTCACCAGTTTCCCCCAGAATTTATTTTTTTTTTATCATGAAATAACCATAATGCCAAATAAACGTGCATTCTCAAGTAAAATATTTCAAGCAGACAACTTTTACACACACACATACACAAAACACAGGGCCATTAGTGTGAACAACAAATGCCGCCAGTAAAATTCATACAACAGTAAAATTCACACACACACACATTCTCGGATGTATTTGTATGCATGTATCATTAATATTTTTATATGGCAAATACATGTTACGTGTTTAGAAAAACATGGTTGGCACTCTTGGAAATGCAACTTTATTTTTTCTTGCTCTTTCGCTACTTCTCTTGTACAAATAAACGCATACACAAACATGTTTGCACAATATAACTTACAGTTACTTTACGTGAGAGTATTAGAGACATAGTTTGTGTTCTCTAAACGAAGTGGAAATATATTGAGAAAACATGCGAGAGAGAAAGCAACAATAACAAAGTCATTGTCATCTTTTAAAGCACACATACACACACACACACACATGCACTCTACGATTTGCTTTGCCAGTGCAGTTCTTTTGTACTCTTCCAGTCCAGTAGATAAAGTTGTTTATGTGTGTGTATTTATTTATCAAGTAAAATTGTTGTTGTCCCGCATGTTTTCAATTTAAAATTGATGAGCAGGCAAAATGCAAGATGTAGGATGTTTTGTTAAAAATATATTTACGAAAGCTTCAGCACCACTGACCATTATAAAACCGGCTATACATGACATGTTTTTTACACTACAAAACACATTATTATTGACTTTAAAACACTGCATCTGTAAGAGACAGACTTTAAGTATTTTAAATTAGGACTTATTCTATTTTGATCTACAAATCACGAATGTGTTTCATTAAGCAACACCAGACCTCACTCGTTCCTACTAGAAGAAGTATTATCCGCCTAAAGTTGATATTTTAAAAAACCATTAAGTGTATGCTAATTTGAATAACTTTTTAAAAGTTATATAAATACATTTCAATTATTATATGCCAACTCGAAAGTTGTCAGCACTTCAATTATTATTTTTTTTTCATAAAAACTAATTAGAGTTGGATAAAAGCCAGCCAATGCAGAATAATAAAGTAAAAAAAGGAAAAGTTATCGAGTTATTGTTATGACTTCTTGTTTATTTAAGTGGAAGTTTGAAATAATGTTTGTTTTTTATATTTTAAGAAATTTTGGGGAAAGTTTCCATGCCCCAGTTAAATGCGAATAGGAACTAAGCAAAAAATCCTCAATAATCACTTCGATTTTTTTTAATTGAGAGAAAAAAATTTGGAACGATTAATATTAAAAATTTATTTCTTTGTATTTTACAGAGAAAATCTCTCATGGATTTTACCAAAATGTTCTTCGGTTTTAGCAAAATATATCAACAATATAACTGCACAGATCAGCTGTTGGCAAAAAACCGACTTTATGCCCGTGGCCGAATAACGTAATAGCGCGACGACAAAAAATGCAACATTATAAAAATCAATTGTTGTTTTTAAATAGTATCGGCCCACGTCAAAAATTATAGCAACAAACACATGCCCGCATTCACTACTACTAACAAAAAGAACTACATTTTGTTGGTTAATAAAACTCACACGTACGCCTACGCTCTTTTATTTTGCGAGCATAAAACACAATTTTTTGCTGAAAAACACTCTCATTCATAGAGAAGTATCGCAAGGCCTGTAATATATTTATATGGTGTGTTTATTGTTTGAAAAAAATTAGTAAAAAAGAATAAGCAAAAATTTTTCTCAAATAAAGCTAAATGAAAGAGAATAAAAATACGTGTGAATTCGATTTTGCAAAAATTTGCTTCCTGATCATATCTGTTTTAGAAAAGGCCTTTCACTACACACGGCCTCACATTTCGCTCACTGTGAATGTAAGAGATAAGACTAATCTCACCAACACAATCGCAATTGACATCACTGATGTAGACAGATAATGGTTGAATAGAAAACTGTTATGTGGCATAGCGTTGCCACCTCATATTTAATTACACCATTAGTCAACTCAACTCAACTCTTCAGGTGATTTTTTGCAGGGTTGTGTTTTAGTTGTTGAAATTTTTCCATATTCTCAGAAGTTGTTTACATTTTTGGAAGCAATTATATAATTAATTTTATTGACTTTTACCGATATTTGTTAACTATTTTTAGTTATTATTTTTATTTAATTTTTTATTTTTATTTTAAATGGCATTATTTTACTGTATTCAGCTATTCAACAGATATACAAAACTACAGAAGAATTGACAAGTCAGATGATGTAAGAAACATGTCAAGTTTGGCAGGTTGGTATAGCGATTTGGATCTTGAAAATAAGAATAAGTGTAATATATGAGACGAGCTTTAATGATGACCATTAAAATTTGAAATATTTTCCTAATAAATATTTGATCGCCGTTATGTAATTCTAAAAATAATATAAATTCATTCGAAATAATTTTGTGTAAGACATTCGCGTCCTAATTAAAAGTTTTATATTTACGAATAGACTGTTGACAAATTTTTGTCGGTCACATTGAATTCTTGTTAAAAAATTTCTTGTAACCTTTTAAAGGAGTTTTGAAGGCATTCTTCAAGAGATAGTAAATTAAAATATTCTACAGCAATAAATTTCTTAATATTTTGCATTAAAATGCTTAACATATTTTAGATTTTATCAGATCTGCTATTGCGTTTCGCTATAACGGGGTATTCAGAGGCTGGGTGGTAACTTTGTGGGTAGCAGAAATAACCACACACATCCACACATTTATTTAATTTTCTTTAATTACATTTATTTTAATATAAAATTCGAGAAAAATTCATCCAGCGGATCAACAACGCAACAAAGAAAGACCTTTAGACGGCATAATGCTGTATTTTCCTTTATAAATCAAATAGATTTAAGAAGCTGCTTTTTTCAAATCAAAATAGATGAATAAAAAGAAAAAAAAATTTAGAAAATATACAAAATATATCTGATCAAACAAAAAGATATTCCAGTAGGCAGGAAAGTAATATGAATGTGAGATTTAAGAGGAAAAATTGTATGGATTTAATGTTTTCTGCATTAACGTTTCACACATTTTACAATCACAATTTTATCATCTTGTATGTCTTCATTTTTCCATGTTCTTTTTATTCTTTTCTTTTACATTTTAGTGGTGCATAAAGCAGGCAGGCATTCAATTCCACAACAAGAGCACATAATCAGCTAAGACTTGTGTATGTGTTTGTGTAAATTGTATGACAGTGTGCATTTGCACACATACTCGTACATAAAAGTTAAACACATTAAAGGAACACGTTACGTGAGATTCTTTTCTAGGCAGTTTTCTTTATATGCCAACAAATAGATTGCATTTCCGCTTCTGGTTTCTATTATCTTCTTTTCGAAAAGCTGATAAGCGTTTACATACCAGGTAACGTGTGTATTAAGCGGCCTATTGTATGACTAGGCCATGTATTCTTCATACAGTGAAGGAAAATACGAGAGAACAGAATGTGACAAATTTTAGCTGAATACGTCAATGAGTTGTTGTTGGCAGTATTTTATTGTTTAAATACCTGCTTATAGCAAATAATATTTTTTATATGTTTAAATACAAATCCTATCATAGTTCTAGGGCGGCACTTTAATATTTTTCTTTTATTATTATAATTTTTTGTTGTTTTTTGTAGAGTTAGGAGAAGGTGTTGAAAGGACAGAAGGAGAAAGATGAGAAGATAGAACATTTTTTTTCGGCAATTTTTAATTTAATACCGAAAAAAGAGGATGCGGTATTCTCCTCTTAAGTACAAGACAGTGTCAATCGCTATCGATAGTGTCCAGCAACCAGAACCATGCCCTCCCTCATCATTGAAACAAGCAGAAAGCAACTAACCCAACCATAAAGAGAAAAGTTCGATAACATATTTATCACCACGAGCTGAATTGTGAGCCCCGGCTCTCAGACTTTTTGGTCAGACTCAGCCAAGAGCTCCTAATGGGCGTGCCCAGGGTTGCTAATAACACTTTTTTATTTACTTAAATAGATAATCTCATTTAAGCAATTTTGTTGTGAAGATATGCACGTAAATGAAATAAAATTTCAAAGGATTTAACACATTAATTTGCCATCACCCCATAAAAAAGCATATTTACAGCATTGCACAGTGGGCCGCAAACAGAAGAAAGTCCTTGCAAGGTTTAGCTTTTTCTATATGTTGATTTTTTAAGACCTTTTGGATTTGATTAAAAGAAAGAGAAATGAATGAAATATTCGCTTCTATGCCCGGATCTATATCGTTAAAATTTCAAATAAAATATTTTTTTAATATATATTTAATCTACTTGTTGCTGTTCTTGACGCAGTTTTAATTCTTATTTTCATTAATTATTATAGCTGAAATATGTCCACGACTTGTTATATCCGATAAATTGTATATTCAAAATATTTTTAATTCTTTTTTAGTGAAAATATATCATTATCTTCAAGTAAATATGCTGTAATTTGAGAATATGATTTGTTATTTGTTACCCACTGCTGTAAGTCTCTTGCATCAGTATGTGTAAAAATGAGCTTATGAGACTCAGTGCAACTAAGCACGTCTAAGTCTACAAAGGCCGCTTCTATATGGTCCTAATTCGTCAATAAAGTTCCATTTTAAAATTTTAATTTTTTATAATTTACAAAGTAATTTATGCCTGCACATAAGAAGTGGCAACATGGTTAAGGACGGAAAAGAAGTAGATTTTAACTAGTGCGAGGGAAAAGCAAAACTCTCCAAAGAGAGTAAACGATCAGTGGTCTGGCAGTACTTAAAAAATAATTGATGTGGACTGAATCAGAGGTGCTTTATATTGACTTATAGAGTTTTCCATTTCCAAAGAGTTTGTGGAGCAAGAAAATTAGTTAACCGGGCGATATTTTTGTATGGAACGGCACACACTTCTTCAAACTGCTGCCCGTAACATATAGAAGTTCAGCTCTCCACAAAACGATGGCTGCTGTCCGTTGCCCATTTTTTGTGACAAGTCTCTATTTTAAAAACAAATTATTTTTTAAAGAGGCTGAAGTTAATATGAAATTATTATATATTTAAAGGCCCCTTAAGATTACTGCTGTTAACTTTTCCTTTATATTGCAACACAAAATCCTATTTGGATTTTCCACTTATTCACGCTCTCATTTTAGCGACTTTTTTCATTTAATGCTGCATATTAAGTAAATATATTAGAAAGTTTTGTAAGTGTATGATGGATTGCACAGTGGTAGAGTACATAAAAAAATATTTATTAAAAATTAATAAGAAAATTCGAATTTAATAAATATTAAATTATTTGGATTTAAGCTTGACCCTAAATAATAATTCTTAGCATAATAATTAACGCTAAAAGTTTGAATATTAAAACACGCATTAATGTTTGCCAAAAATTAAATGCGTGTATGTAAAGTTTTTAAACTATTCAGCATATCGATGTTAGAATGAAAAAAGTTCTTAATATACGACCTGGAAGAATGCATTTTGTAATTCGAAAAGAAAATACGGGAACTCTCCCGGAATAGTCGATTATTTATTTCTGGCATCGTACAGTTTCACTGAAAATCTTTGATTTTTTATTTAGAAATTTCCTTTTTAGCTTTCCGCTAGAAAAATAAAATTTTTTTTAATTGAGAAGTTATTTATTTTACGCCGTTTTGAAAAAATCGAATTCTCCTCAGACGTCCACGTTTTGAAGTCTTAACTTCCCTGGCTAATTCTGAGAGTCCGTCACTATGGTTTTATGTATATGTGTGTGTATGGATGTGTGTATGTGCGTGTGTGTGAGTATGTGACAGCTAATCGGCTGAACTGAATTGAACCAAACTGGTGGCTTTCTAAAACACGTTTCTGAACTTTGATGTCCTGTGAATCTAAAATCATTCGAACGTGTAGATTTCACAAAAATATAAGCGATTTTCTAAGTGATTTTTTCACAATAACTTTTAAACAGCTCCACCGGTCGATACTACAAACTATTCAGCTCTCAATATTAAAACAGGGTTGAAATCGGTTAATCCCTTCGTGAGATATCGTGAACGAAAATAATTCGAAAAAGTAATTTATTTCTTAAGCCCCGAAATTATATATCTGATCAGTTAGTGTTCTCGATTCTTTCATAGTATTAGAGAACTACATCAATCACCGTGTTCATCACGTGGGAAGCGATTGATTTGAATATTAAAAAGTGTTTTAGGTCGAAAACCTCAAAAGCATCGAAAAGCACAAAAATCAGATCACAATAGTTTTGCGATTAATATTATAAGGAAATTACAGGGATGGCCAACCGTTTTCAATATTTTTTTTATTAGCATCGCACCACAGTAGTTTAGCACATACAGGCAGACACTTCTTAAAGTCTGAATGAGTCGTTGTATGAAACACTGAATTGTATTATATAGACATTAAGGATTTTAAAATAAATACAGAAAATATTTAGCTGCATGTGTATGCACACATACATACACACACACATATGGTTTCTGTTTTATAAGCTTAAAGGATGTAGACTTTTTTTCTTTTTTTTTTTTTTTTTTGCAAGGAAAATTAATATGAAAAAGTAAAATTTGTAACCAAAATAGTTGTGACAAGCTGGATGAGAGCTTTATTAAAAAAGTGATAATTAAAAAAATCTCGTGTTTCATATTCGTTTTTTTCCCCGGTAACAACCGGATGACAGGAAAAATATTTTACTTTTAATGATTTAAATTTTTAACTTTTTGTCTTCCTATAAGAAATCTAATTCGCTGAGTATTTTTTGGAAATTGTCGTTTTTAACTCGTTGATTACTTTCCCAAATTTGGTTTAAAAAATATGGCAGCTCGTGTTGAACATTCTACACGCCAACAGCTGAGCTGCCAAATTCAGTGTTGCCAAAAAGAAGGTGCTGATAAATTAAGAG
Source organism: Linnaemya vulpina (assembly GCA_963675445.1). NCBI lineage: Eukaryota > Metazoa > Arthropoda > Insecta > Diptera > Tachinidae > Linnaemya > Linnaemya vulpina. Next base: position 28,921,082 of record OY776277.1, on the reverse strand, counting down.
AATTTATTTAAGAAAAACTTCAGTATTCTGCTCTATTTTTATTTTAATTAAAAAATGTTTGTATTATTTTAATTAATTTTTTTCACTTTAAAACAAAACACTCAAGCACATGTGATTACTTCAACATGTCTGCTTGTCCATTTCCATTACGCATTTGGCTGCTTATACGAGTGTATGTCTGCCTGTCTTATTTGATCTGTTTGTCTGCCCCATTTTGCTCTGCCAAACTGCCAATTTTAATAAACTAAAATATTGTATAAGACATCATTTATAAAGCTTATTTCGCTTTTAAATTACGTAAATTTGTTTCAAGCGTTTGATTTTATCATCGTCATCATCCTTCTTAACTGTCTAACAAGTGAGTGACTGGGTGAGTGGCTGTGTGTGTGTGTCTGTGTGTATGTGTGTGTGCATCGTTATGACAAAGATGCCTCCTTTGATCTTAAAAAAAGAATTAACGTTAACGAACTAAAGTGCCATTATTTAGGATTTACATACATGAGTGTAGAAGGAGAAAAAAAGAGCACAGGAACAACAAAAACAACAACAGCGCAAATAGAGAGAAATGAAGAAGAATATTACAAAAGGGAAGCGGAAGAAACTTAAGTTAATTCATGTGCTGAAGTATTTAAATGATTGCATACTTGCACTTGTTGTTGGTGGCAAAAGATTAGACTTAATGCATTTAGAAGTGATGGAAAATAAGAGGAATTTCCAAACCCCCACCCATCAGTAACCAAATAGATGCCCTACAAAAAAAAATTTTACGTTTTTTTCACTCATCAAACACTGAACTAAAGAGGACTGCTTGAGGACGTATGGAGATTCCCACAAACTAAATCAAAAGTCTATTATTATAAAGTAGGAGGCAGCGAAGGTATTTATATAATCAGATAAACTTTGAGATATAACGGGTGTTTTTTTAGTTGCAGGAGAACTTATTTTAAAATAAAAATAATTAAAAACTCACACCACTTTAGAACAGAATATTAAGTGTTTTTTTTGGCAACACTGATTTTGGCAGCTCAGCTGTTTCCGTGTATAATGTCCAACACGGGCACCATATTTTTTATATCAAATTAGGAAAATATGAAACTAAATTCATGTTATTATAGTCTGGTAGATAATTTTAAGGGATTTATTTTTTCTTTTTTATAATTCCCGCCTCATGCCCCAGAATTTATCCGCCTCAGAATTTGTCAAACAAATCTGGCAGTATTGCTTTAATGATGGCTTAAAAAGAAGCTTCCAGTACTTTAAAATTTGCTGATTTGTCGGCACATCTTAACACAAAACCCATAAAAAGTAATCCAGAGAAAAGCCTTAAATCTCACAAACAAGAGGACCATTGAACTGAACCACTTCTGGAAATAAAGTTGCCACAGTTTAGATTTTACAATAAACCTATTGTCAAGCCAGTTGTATGGCAAGTTCCAACGTGGTGGCTTCATAGCGTTTACCATTCACTGTAACAGTAGCTTTTTGCACATTTCGAAAGAAATAAGGACCGACGAAGCCTCCTACACGCTAGCAAATAATCACTTTTATTGGATGTAATACTGATTCGTTAACAAATTGACAATTTACCTTAAAATGAGTTTCAGTAGGTTGGCCGTAAAGTGAACGAACTGCTATATTAACTTCCCTAATATCTGCTCTATTTCTTGAAAGAAAATTTCCAAAATTTGGCAGAGTTGTCTGCCGCTAAACGATTCAAGATGACTTGTCAAATTTTAGTAGTCAGAAATGTCAGTACAGTTTGACATTCATCAGCTGTCAAAATACAGTTATCGATATCGATAATTCTTATGCAAGTAAAAAGACACCCGATATTATCAAAAGACCGGACATTATTTTTTAGTTTTAAAGTAACATATCGTCACAAAAACTGCAAAAGGCTTTAACTAACATTTTCAAAGTTTACCCGGTGAAGCATTTAACTTGTTTAAATCAAAAAATAAATTAGCAACCAGTTTAAAATTATGCAAAGAATTTATAAATTTGGGGATTCCTTTTTTCTGTTATATTTTTGTTAGATTTTGCACGAATTTTTTGATAATTTTTTTATTTAAACACATTTTATGCTTCTCCTGACAGGGACTTTATCCACTTTCTTTGGCGATATAGAGTACTTTGGCTAATTAAAAGTTAAACTGTTAATATTTCTTTACTATTTCTTCATAATGTTTTGCAGTTTTGTATGGAGAGACCCATAAGATGTGGCAGTTTCCGCAGACTATTTTTTACCAAAATTCCTTATCTCGACGTTAACGTGGCATATAAAATTGAGTAAAAAGGAAAATGCCAAATTCAAATAGACACTTTACGCACACTAAATACTTGGTAACATGCTGAACATTAGCGTTCTTAAACAAAACAAAAAAAAAAAACATAGAAAAAAACGACTTGGAAAAATGTTATAAAAATTGCAAATATTTTTTGTGAAAGTTTTTGCCATGAAATTATTGACCTAAAATCTTCTGTGGAAGACTAAAAAAGCAAGATGATTCCGCATTTCGGCATATGTGCACTTTTTAAAGTTGCCCGGTGTAGAAATGCTTTTTATTCACACATTTTTTTTTTCTTTTGTTTGTTTTTATTTCTTGCGAAAGTGTGCGCATAAAAATTAAATATGCCGCATCTGTTTTAATTGGAAAAAAGAGAAGAAAAGTGGAATTGTTTTTAGGAAATCCAACAAATTTGTTTACTTTTCCTGGGCAAATATTCTTTTCGTTTATGGTCCAACCCAAAAAATATTTGCCCTTTTTAAGGTCATCACAAGTCGTTCCACATTTTTGGTTTTACTTATTTGATTCGAAATTTCATTTAAATCCAAGTTGATTTCAAATTTATACGATTTTAATTATGTTAAGACTCTCGTGCATTATTTATTTTGAATTTCTCTCATTCATTTCATTTTATCATGGTTTCTATTCTAACAATTGATGCACGCGTGTGTGTGTGTGCGTGCGTGTGTGCATAAAATTTAGATTTCACAACATTTTATTTGCTCACTTTTAATATTTATTGTTTTACTTTTCGATATGAATATTGAATAGTCAAAGAAAACCACAGAGGATTTAATTAAATTGCTAATTTATTATTGTTGCTGTTGTGTGTGTAGTCCGGATTTACACAGAGCAAAAACTTTGTTTTGAATAATTAATGTACGGATGTATGTAAATAATATATATTTTGTTTGCATGTTACACTAAAATATATGAAAGAGAAGTTTAGTTTTTTGCACTTAATTAAATATGTTGAATCCTGCTTTAATTTCTTTGTTTTAATGAAACTTATTTGCATGCTACTGTTGCTCCCTAATATATTTAAATAGAATTCAAAACCTGTTCATCTTCATAGAATTCGACCACAAAACCACATCGCAGCAATTCAGAGAGTAGACACGCAAGTATCGAAATAAAAGAGCCAAATTAAATGTTTGATTATTTGCCAAATAATTTTACTTAAAACAAACAAAGCTTTAGAGCATGAAAGCATGTTAAAGTTTCGAAATATTTTTAAACTACAATTCGTTGAAAAGTTGTTGATGTGCTTTTTTGGTTTAACGTGAAAAATTTGCTATTAAACACACCTCTTTTTGAAATATCCTTTTCCCAGCTGCACAAACTTTTTCAAAGGGAATCAAAAGGTACTCCTGTTTAAAAGTCATGTTTTTTGTTAATTTTTAAGCTGAGAAGCATAATTCGTAAATGTTTTCTTAAGGCCTCTTAAAGGAATTTAATTTAATTAAAATCTACTTTTTTTAATAGACTCTATTTTCAGAGGAATATGTAAAGGAAGTTGCATATAAAACAGCTTTCCCCTTCAAAAGATCTTTTTGTTAAAAAAAAAACACTTTTCAAAAAGTAACTTTTTTAATGGACGAGATGCACTCTTAAAAGGGTACTTTTTTCTAACAGATACTCTTTTAAATAGGGCCTCTTTGAAAAGGATAATTAAAAAAAGCTTCCCTTTTTAAAAGCTCTTTATATATATATATATATATATATATATATATATATATATATATACTTTTTAAAATTTAATTTGTTAAAAGGATAATTTTTAAACAAACTACTTTTTAATAGGGTGTTATTCAAAAGGCTCCTTTTCAAAAAGGTACTTTGTAAAAGGGTACTTTTTATAAAGGCAATTTCAAGGAGGTACTTCTGAAAAAGGTAATCTTTGAGAAGAAACTTAAAGAGGTACTTTTTAAAACGATACTTTTTGAAAAGAAACTTCTCCAAAATGGACTTTTAAAAATTGTACTTTCTTAACATGTACTCCTTAATCAAGTACTTTCTTAATAGGTACTTTTTTAAAAAGTACGTCTTACAAAGTTACTTTTTGAAAAATTACTTTTTTAATATACGAGATATTTTCTTAAAAAGCTACTTTTTTTTAAAGAAACTCTTGAAAAGTGCTTGTTTCAATAAGTAACTGTTTTAATATTCGCGATACTTTCTTAAAAGTATGCTTTTCTAAAACATAACTTTTTTACAAAGTGCCTGTTTTTTTTAATAATAATTATAATAATAATTTTATAAATAAGTTATTCTTTTTGAAAAAGTTTTCATACTTTAAAAAACTTTTTGAAAAACTACTTTTTGAACACATGTTGTTTATTATGGTACTTTTTTAATATGTACTTTTTCAAAATTAATTTGTTAACAATATACTTTTAAAAAAGACACTTTTGAAAAGGGTCGTTTTTAAAACAGGAACTTTTTAATAGGGTACTATTTAAAAAAGTATTTCTGAAACAGGCACTTTTTAAAAAGGCACTTTCCACAATTATGCTCTTAAGAAGGTACTTTTAGAAATATACTTTTGTGTTACCTTTTTGAAAAGGCGCCTTCCAAAGAGATACTTTGTAGAAAGATACTTCTCATAAGGATACCTTTGAAAAAGTACTTCCTTGAAAACAAACTTTAAAAAGTACTTTTTATTATATCACTTTTTGGAAAGTAGCTTGTTGAAAATGTACTTTTTAAAAACCCACTTTTTTAACATGTTCTTCCTAATAAGGTACTTTCTTAATTGGTACTTTCTAAAAAACTAAAAGGAACTTCCAGAAAGGTACTCTTTAAAAGGTACTTCTTGAGTATGTACTTTTTAAAAATTTATATTATGAAAAGGAACTTCTTAAAATGATACATTTTCAAAAACTTACATTTTAATAAGATACCTTTTCAGAAAGGCACTTTTTAATAAAGATCCTTTTCAAATTGTAGCTCTTAAGAAGTTACTTTAAAAAAAAATACGCACTCTTTTAGGGATACTTTTTAAAAAGAAACTTGTTAGAACGTACTTTTTAATACGCAGTTTCATGCCCGCTACTAGTACGGTACTTGTTTTGATTTTATATTAATTTTCTTTAATTTACACGTTAAAGGGGGCCTTTTTTGAGAAAGTGTCCTCCTAAAGAACTAAAGTATTCTTAAAATTATATTTTTTAAAACTTGTTTCTATGAAAAGATTTAAATGTATTATTTTTAAAGTACTTTTCCAACATGCACTTTTAGAATTTTATTTTAAATTTTTAAAGTAATTTTTTAAGGTAAATTTTTTTTGGAATTTCTTCTCAACATGGAGCGTTTATATTAATTTGTTAAGGGTTATTTTACATTTTGCTTACACTATTTACAACATATTTTTTCAAAATGTAATTCTACTCAACTAATATTTTGGCACATGTTGGTTGTGATACTTTTATATGTATTTTTTTCCCCTCAATATTATCACATTAAAAAAAGGAAAGAAAACAAAATATGCAAAATCACACAAAACCCAGTGATATCAATCCTACGCTCCGTATGCTGTAAAAGTTGTCATACGCCCTGTTGCATCTGGCATAAATAATTTTCATTTTTTCACCATAAATTATTTTCATTTGTAATAAAAAGTTTGCTGCTTAAAACTTAAAGCAAAATAGCAAAACAGTCTTAAATTAAGTCGGTTGTAAAATTGTATTCAAATTATCGTCACTCAATAAAGAATTATTTCAATTTCTTTACGAAGGCGACTACAAAAAAGAATAAATTGTGAAATAAATTTTTCAACATCAACAAGAAAAGAAAATTAAACAAAAAAAGAAATGTTTGACTAAAATTTATTTGACAGCAATCAGATTTTCGTTTGTGTGTGTGTCCAAATATACGAATTATAATAACAGCAAACATTTGTGTGTTTGAATTCTAACAAGCAAAATAAAATATGCCAACATTAACAATTATGGAAATGAAAATTTAAAATGTTGTAACGAAAAAATTTTACACTTCTTAAACATGACAACAAGTTTGAATCTCTTTTTTGTTTCCAAGAAGAACAAAACAAACAAACAGATGTCCTGTAGTCGTTGTAGGATATTATTCATGTACATGCGTGTGTGTGCATGTAGAGGAAATATTTTAGAATGACTCGGCATTGAAAAAAAGAAAAAACTTTAAATAAATAACAAACAAACAAAAAACATAAAATTATGTTTCACAATTTACATATTTAAGCGTAAGAGAAAATTTTCCTGTGAGACACGAGTTTCATTTCAGCTAAAACAGTTGTGGTGAATGACGAGTGTTTAGATTCAAATTCGAACAGCAGAATAACAATCCCGAGATAATGAATATATTAAAAATTAAATATTTGTTTTAGCACATACTTGGAGTTAAAGTTTTGTGGCTTTAAAAGAGCGATTTCTTATTGTGTCATTGCGGCCACAAATAAAGTGAGTGTAAAGTTAAATATGGAGTAGGTTTGCATTTTATTGCCATCAAATAATCGACCGTCTTTATTTATTTGTATTATATTTGCCCAACTCATTGAATTCCAAAAATTAATTAATTATATTTTGCAGGGAGTTTTATTTAATTAGATGGACCATCTGCTCCACAGAATTCACCTGCTAAACTTGACTTGCCTTCCGTGTGCATCGCAGAGTAGACGAAAAATAAAAAAAACTTTCAGCTTGACAAATAACTTCCAAATAATTTCCACGTGTAAAAACGACTTTAAACTGGCAAAACTAAAAAACGCTGGCAAAACAAATATTTCCATGGAATTTTTTGTTCATGGATATTTTAAAGTAGATGAACATGTTTTATAATAATTATTTCATTGCGATCTTTTTTATACATTTTTTATTTCTTTTAAATAATTAAGCGTTGAGGTCAGTTTTATAATAATTTACTAATTTTGTATAAAAACTGAACTCTTTAATAATAAGGAAATATAATAAATTTCTAGATAAACATATTTCCACTGGTCAATGTTATTAAAAAACACTTTAAAAATAGTAGGAGTTTGTGGTCTTGTTCAGCAAAAGTTCTGTACTTTAGAGATCGATGGGGACAGTTCTGATTAAAAAGAGGGGTCGAAAAGCAATACGCGCTGTTAAAAGTTTTCAAAGAATTATCATTTTGTTATGTTAGAAGGATGTATGACGATAAAGCGTGAAACAAAATATCGGTCGAATAATCGCCACGGCTTCATCGGCATACTTCTAAACGATGAACTAAAAAACTTGCAATCGATTTCCATGATATGCGACTTCAAGTATTTATGACTCATCAATCTTTGAAGGATTTCTGCACTCTTTAATAACGTAAAGTTTTCTCATTCCATTAAAATGGACAAGCTTCTTAACCATTAGGGTATTCAAACGATTAACCGCTCTTCGCTTAATCGATTTGAACAATCAATTGTTCGAGTCATTTAAAATTGCTGGATTTAATCGATGAATTGTGATTAACTGTTGGAATAATTTAAAATTGTTTCGATTAAAGAATAACACGAATATTTCATGTCAATTAATGGAATTTTTTTTTCGTTTTATGTAAAAAACATGCCGGTGCATGCCCATCATATTATTAAACGTCTTAAAAATGGATAAAATATAGAAGGTGACTCAAATATATACAAGGTGACATATATAAAACAAAAAAAATTTTTAAACGACAGAAGAAAGAAGAGAAAAATTTGATATTATTTTCAACGATTTACCTTCAATCAGTCCAACTTCAACTTTAAGTAAAATAATTTTTTCTATATATAGTTTCATCAAAACAAAAGACAGATATCGTTTGGGACAAATATTAATAACAATATATAATAACAAAAAATAATAATAACAAATAAAATCTTTCTAAGGTACTATTTCAAAAGATTGGCTTAAGGCCAATTAAGGAAATTGTTCCTTAAAATGTTTTTCTTTTTTAAATACATGAACTGGGAACTTTTGTGAAATTTTTATATTATTCTTTTAATATAAATCTTTATTTTAAAACATTTAATTTTAAATTGCAAAACTAAAAAAAACAAAATTAATATTAATCGATTAACCGAATAATATCAAATTCCACAAATATTCGAATAAACATTAATCTTGATTGATTGGATACTCTACTACCTACTGAAGTACAATTTTGAGCTCTTTTTAAGCGGTTTTTTCTTTTTTCAAATTAATGTAAAGTTACTGCCTTTGGTCCCAGTGTGCGAGGAAAAGGTTTGTAAAAATTATTTTCTATAGACATTTTCTTTTGCAAACCTTCAAGACTTTTAAATTTTTATTATTATTTCGTGTTTTTTTATATGATTCCCGTCACCGCACATTTTATAGAAAATAGTGGTCATATCAAATTGGCAGCACAATATATTCAGCTACAAACATGTCAGATGTTTTGCCATTTACAAGTTAAATGTAATTTATAATCTGCCAAATCTGCCCGCATATTCAGTCTGTCGTCAGGCAATCAGCCATCTTTTTCCATACATTCGATGTGGGCGTGAGACGTAAAAAATAAATCGAAAAACTCAAAAGAAACATCTCATGTAATTTAAATATAAAAATTTATTTGCCTGTTGGATGGCAGCAAATTATACAACAAAATTGTAATAAAAACAAACACATGCAGACGTACTAAAAACAAGTGCTGACAAATGCAATTTTTGTAATATTTTCCATATCAAAATGCAATAAAATACAAGTGAACCGAACGAACGAACGAACGAACGAACCAACTTGAAGCCGAAACAACCAGATGTTTGTTTGAAAAATAAACTGTCAAAAAAAATGAAATAAAATTATAATAAAGATTCTATCATAAAATCATGCTGGCAAAGCAGTCATGCCTGCCGATACCCCCAGCCAAAGTAGTCACAATACAAAAACAAATATTTAATGTTTATTGAAAAATAACATTGAAAATAACTGGATATTAGGGAGGGGTGAGCTTTGGAAGCGAAATTTCCCAAATTAAAAGCATTTTAAAACTTTAAAAGAAACACAAGAAATTCAAAAATCTTATTCGCATTTTAAAAGAAACACATGAAATTCAAGAGAATATTAATTGCAGGTATTATTTTGAATTTGATTAAAAATTTCTTTAAATTCCACTGCCTCAAAATTGTTTGATGAAACTTTTTTACTTATTTTTCCTTTTTTCTATAAGACAGTTTTTATCTACACAATTGTTTCCATTCAGTGAACCACCCTATTGTGTGTCTAATCGGAGTGGAATTGTTTGGAAATATTTATGGCCAACTGCCATTAAAATGTTTACTAGTTTTACTACCACTACATGCACATCGATGTTAATATCAAAATGCAATCAAGCTGAAATACAATTTTCGATATTTCGTCCTGGACTATAATTCGTCCACAAATATTGCAAATTCTTCTTTGTTTACTTTCCACTTTCTATTCTTCAAAAAGAAATTGTTGCAAAATGAAATCTTAAAGCTGACAGAATGTAAATAATAATAATGCAAATAATGGCGTAACGAATCGCATAAGTGTTTGACTCAAATATTAATACAAAAATGTTTGAAAAGATTTAAGATAAATTAATCGAATCTTTATACCGGCGGTTACTCAGGGGATTTGAGTAAATAGCGGTTATTTCACGGATTAATTAAAAACACAAGAGTTCAAGATGCTGCTTGATGCTGCATAAAATTCTAAATCATTCGGTAGACGGCAAAGAAGAAGTGCCAAGTACACGTCACCCTCTATTTGCACAGCGCTTTTTGAATTCCCACTAGAAAAATTAAGAAAAAAAACCGGAAAGTTAATAGTTTTAGCGCGTTTTCAAAAAAATCGAGTTCTCCTTAGATCTCCACGTTTGGAGATCGTACAAAGCTTCCCTATTTCTGAGAGCCCGTCAATAATGTCTGTGTGTGCATAAGTATGTAGCCCGCTATAACTTTTGAACGACTGGTAGCATTCTGAAGGGTATTTCTGAACTTAGATTTTTGGTGAATTTGAACTGAACCGTTAGATTTAAAAATATGCCAAAACAGGTTAGAAAAAAATTAATTTTTTTAGTGATTCTGTTAAACAAAATAATCAGCTGTTGACATTTCAAAACCGCGTAGATCACCGTGAACCTGGTGAAAATCGGTTAATCTTTTCCTTAGATATCGGGCACGAAAAATTCGAATAAAATTATTTTTTTTTTAACTCTGAAATTATTTTTTAGTAATTAAGAACTACATCAATCGCCGTTTATCACCTAGGAATCGGTTGATTTGAAAATTAATATGACAGCGCTTTAGCTTGAAGAGCTCAAATTTGTCGACCCTGCAGTTGAATATATCATATATATCAGCTTAAGCAATTAAACTTGCATTGTGTAAATGCCACGGAAAATTCAAAAAAGAAAACATGACAAATTAAACGAAAACAATTGAATAGTGTGAGTTGGGATGCACTGTGCTACACAGTATAGAAACTCAACAATTACCTTGAGGTGATAAAGTGCGACTAGACAGAAAATACCTTCAAACGTTTTTTATCATAAAATTAAATCGTGTAGTTTATAATTTAATATCTCACCAAACACAGAAATATCTTAAAGTCGGAATATGCAGCAGAATAATAGAATTGACTGTTTGTTTGTTGACAAGATTTAAACGACGATTCTGTGTCTGCAGGTGACCTTGTCAGGCATCTCAGATAGTCCGATGAAGCAGCAGTTTTATATGAACCAGACAAGAAATTCTTTAATTCTTTAGATAAGACAAGAGTCTCGAAAATAGAACGAATTTGAATATTTGCGAAGAACTCTTAAAGTCTTATGGGAATAACTGTGCTAAATTTTGTATGTACAGTGATGTGTAAAATTAATGCAACAAAATACTTGCGGTAAAATGCGTTCAGCAAATTTTCGATATAATTTCTATTTGTTTTCCATAGAAGGCAATATTTTTAGGCTTTGAGAAATAGACTTTGGAAATTTAACGCTGCAATTACGACCGCAACAAATCGGACATCTTCCTAATAAAAAGCAAATATGAGACTTTGTCTGCTAAAAATTTTAAATCACATATTTCTGCCAAATAAAACTAAAACAGAAAAACTGTACCACTTCCAATCAATATCTTTTTATTTGTGATTAGCCAGCAATTAAAATCTAAATCAGGGGAATAACAATTATTTCTCAAAAAAGATAATCGTAGAATCAATATATTTTAATTTTTACAAATATCAGAAAACAACGAATAATTTTGAGCAAAAAAGCGAAATATGACAAATATTTCTTACAAAGAATTTTAAATCAGATAATACCGAACATTTTTAACAAAAGAAAATATCAAAAATTAGAATATAAAAAACATTTCTGACAAAAAAGTAAAAACCGTACTATAATAATTATTTCTGGAAAAAATATAAAAATCGAAAATTTAAAAATCATATGATTTTCTGAAAATATTGTGGATAACGATCAGAATTATATGCTTGGATTAGCTCACCGATGTTTCCTTGTGACTGCTTTTTTCGTTTAAAAATTCACGAGTAATTATTGTTCTCGTTGCCTGGTGTAAATATCATTAATTATTGAGTTAAAAGTTAGAAGCGTTTTGGCAGCACAACGTGAGTTAAATTCCCACTCGTAAAACAATTCCACAAAAATTTATTTTGATAATCTCGGGGGTCTTCCACCAGTTCTTCTTTTGATTCGAATTGCCTGCATCATGTTCTCTTAACGGCATTAATTAACGAATTTCCATTTAATTGTAGTATGAAGTCTTATTACAATCGGTCTTTTCGTCTAGAAACAGCAGAATTAAATAAACCTTTCAAGTGGACCACTGGAAACAATTTTAAAAAATTGCACCACTTCCAATCAATATCTTTTTATTTGTGAGTAACGAGAAACTAAAACTAAGTGCTCCGTCCAGCATCCTCCACAATTAAGTTGGAAATAACATTAAAAAGTTTGTTCCACTTCAAACAGAATTGAAGTGTTTAAATAAAAAATTTTTTTATTTTAAACTTTCACGAAATTAGAAAAGCCCACACGAAAATACGAACGATGCCGAAAGTCCAACACAGAAATAATTATTTTTTAGAACTGAACTTCAACCGAGTTGTTCCAACACCATCGAAAACCCCAATTATTTACAATAACTTTATATAAAATTTATTTCCATAAAATATTCATCTACAATATGACAATCGATAATATCTAATAAATGAAATAATTAATAAATAAATTTATTGTTGCATTCGGTGGTTGTTAGTTAAGCTTAGAAAGTTATTTACGGCGCGATTAAATTTCTTTTTATCGCTCTCAGAACTCCCTGTAGCAGCGCGCATCTCGGCAACGATGGCTTCAATTTGTTCACGCTTTTCCTCATTCGTCAGTGTGGCAGGTTTCGTAAGATAACCTTTTAAAAGGAGTTCAGTCCTTTTCAAAGGATTCGAGGCATCAACTTTTGTATTCAATTCAATATCTTCTTTATCACATTCAGGACAATCATCCGTATTAGAGCGCATCTCATTGACGATGGCATCAATTTCTTTACGCTTCTCATCTGTCTGACCGTCATTTAGATTAAGGAAGCCTTTGAAAAGATCTTCAGTTTTTTTCACACGATTTGGAGCGTCTTCAGTACCAAGTGGACGAATAGTACCGGCATTTGTGGCCACCCAACACAAAGCAAAAATTGCGAAAATAATTTTCATTTTGATTTCTTTTTTTAAGTTTGAACTGCTGCTTTCAAGTTGGAACTGATAATTTTTCTCGATGTGTACCTGCTTTTATAGTTTGAAAAATCACGAAGCCATCGTTGTGTTTTACTTTGTTTTGCGTATCTGATTTACGATCTTATTTGCTACAAATTATGATCGCGTTGATAAAAAATTTAGAGCAAAATTTTGGATATCATGACGTGGGTAAAATAATTTCAATTTCGCTTTCGTTTAGATTGGGGATTATCTAATAACTGAAATCTTAACACACTTTATGATGCCGAAATATATCTTTGCAATGGGTAAAAGTCGACTACTGAAAACTGCTACAGCAGTCAACATAAAATTACCGGAGTGTTCAGTGAGCCGAGCAGCAATTGAAAAACTTGTGTTTGTTTTATAAAAAATTATTTCCACAATTCATTGCATGAGAGCCACTAGGTCCTACAAAAATACGAAGTATCGTTTTCATTTACTTATTCGTTCTCCTTCTCTCAGTAGCCCCAGATCAGGCAGCATTTTTGATTATGTTGTATGGGATTGAGTGCGAACTTACACAGTGCGAATAGAAATTCGAGATTAAAAATAATAGAAAGGCAAGTCTACTTTCGAAATTTAAACACTCCACAACAAAATCAAACGTTTTTCAATGTAACAAGATTTTAACGGCAGGTTAATACAGATCGGAACAAAAATAACAATGAAAGACGTTATTTGTGATTGACTTTCACTTAAGAATATGTTGGTGAAATATTTTCCAGTCCAACTATTGTGCCCACGAAAAGCGTATCCATATATCACTGACATAAATGCTACAAGAGAGAAGTCTGCTTCACTTTTCCGCATCCCTTCGGCTATAAAAATACGTTAAAGTTAATTTTTAAATATTTTGTTTAATGAATTAAAATGAATTAATAGAGCAGTGAGTGTTCCTCCTCAGACATGAAGAATAAGCCCTGAAGACAACAACATGAATATATTATTCAACTCACTCAGAAGAGTAGAACAGCCCTATTTTCGAAGGCCGCTACACTTTCCCATCAGTAAACTGTTCTTTTTATTTATAAAATTTTTAAAGCAAATTTAATGCGAGAACTTCTTCAAAACTAAACTGATGTAGGGGTCCCAAAATTAAATTCCCGTGACGTTGGTGATTATTTTTTTATGCCACTTTTCTTTTGTTCCTAAATTTGTTTGTTCCATTGTGTTCAAGTTTGAGTTTAAGGTTTGAATTTGAAGCTTAATTGTTTGTGGTCTAGAACTACTTTTAGCATATTCAGTTATAAAAGAATTTATTTTATTAATAACACAATTGAAAAACATGCGTAAAGAAATTAACAATTCAAAAAAGACGTCAGCAACGTAATAAAATAACGATATTCTTAAACAAACAACTCCAAAGTAATTTGTGTGTTAATATTTTAACATTAAACGGCCTGAAGATATCAAAAACAGCCAATTCGATGTATTTCTTTATAACACAATTTTCTATTAAAATAAAGCTCATAGATTTTCTTTTTGAGGTGGCCTTTTTTGTGTGTAAAATTATTTAAAAATGAAACCATTTTTTTGCTGTAATTTCAGTAAAAAAATGCTGTTCAAACACTTTAAAAAGGTGAAAGATATATAAAAAGTCTGAAACTTTAAGATGCTTTAAATTTTGCATTCTTTCCTCTGGAATCTTCGGCTGAAAATAGTCATTTAGATGGGAAACGATGAAGTTAATAGAAACGAAAGAGAAGCCAGGGGAAATATAGTTCAAGGAGATCCTTAATTCCAAAAACAAATATTTCAGAATTCCAAAATTGTAAACCAGATTTATTTCAGAGATACGCTCAACTTCACGGCGAACATTATCAATCAAAATTTGAAACAATAAATTTTGCAAGTGTTTTTGTTGGTTGTTTTGCAACTTGCAGTTTTCGATGCACTTCAATGAATGGTCTCGGATAAGATGAATTATTTTACGAATCTAAAAATTTTTGAAACAAAAGAATTGAAATTGTTGATTTTATTTTTTGCAATAAATAAAAAGTGATTTAATTACTGATCCGTTTTATTTTCCTACAATTCGTGTTATTTCCAAACTAAAGTTTCGTTTGTTCCCTCTCTCTCCCTCTCTTTCAATGCTTCCTTGTCGTAGTTAATAGATTTATATTGTAACTGTATTTCAAATAGATTTTTTCTTCCTCTTTTATTTCGCTGCCCTAATTTATAGAAACGTATTCAATTTAATTTGAAATAGAATTACGCCGGCCAGATTTTACTGTTTAGTATTGCAAGCAAAAAACTGAGTTTTTCCTTTAAAAAAAATTGTATTTGAAAAGAAATTTAATACAAAGAAATAGAGTAGCGATAAAAAATATTTAACTAAACATACACTGTTGTTGGTTTAATCGATTAGTTTTCGGCAATTAACTGTTCGAATAATTTAAAACTGTTTTCGATTAACGAATAATACCAATAATATATGTCGATTAATAGAATTTTTTTTAGGTAAAAGAAGTTAGAACTTAATGAAATAACTTCTTTCGTGTTTCTTAACTAAAACTGTTTTGACATTTACGTTCAAATCATCTGAGCCATTTAACGTTAGAACAACGCTTTAAAACCGATTTATTGATGACAACTTGGTTTCCAGAAATGGTCCTGTTCACCAGACCTTTCCCTCGTACAGTTCAATGATTTTGAATCACTTTATATTTTTTGCTGACAAATCGGAATCCAACATTAAACTTTTAATTGAGGCCATAGGGCCAGATTTATTGGCAAAAGTAGCCAAATATTGGACTGATCAAATGGACCATGTAAATGCCGGGCATATGCCAGAAATCATATTTATAAAATAAATGTTCTGAAGTTGTCTAGCGGACTATTATAAAACAATTTTATTCCAAAAATAGTTCTGCTTTAATTATCATTTTAAGTTCATTATTAAAAAACCGATATGATTTCAAAAAAGTGCTCACATAATCACCGTGATTGTTCCGACTATTGTGGGAAAAAAAGCCACAGTGTCATCAGCTGATTAGCACTGGCAGAGTTGCAAAACATCGAAATGAATTGCAGTCAATGCTGCCATATAGTTTTTCAAAAATACCTTTCAAATAGGGATCAACAATTTGATTTGTTTTATTAAAAATCTTCTGAAGTTTGGAAATGCACCCTTTCTTGACATCCACAATAGTTTTCCAGCAGTACATATTCTGACGTTAATTAATTTTCATTAAAAAAATTCAGTTAAACACATATTGAAATTTATTTTTAAATTCATTTCACCTTAACAGATAAATTCCCATACGGTTTTCGTATGAAGATTTTCAAAGAGACTTTCAGTGGCCACACAAAAATCTCTTTCAATTGTTGTTGGTCATGGGAGAACTTTAAATTTCTGTTTCGGTTTTAATATGCAACTTGAAAGTTCACCTCATAAATCAATCAAAATAGAAGATTTTCTCAATACATTTGACTCGACCATAAAAAAAAGAGTGAGAAAGTGAACAAATACATCTTCGAATTTGCTCTGACTCCACAATGGCAAAAGAAAGAAATGGAATAAATATATTTTGCAATTTTCATGTACAATTTCTTTATGAATGTATGAGTGTAATAAAATATTTAAACGCGTTTTTTTTGTAATCCACTGCGTTCAAGCGAGAGAAACGTCTGGGATAATATAGAAAAATCAAATACTGTAATAAATAGTCTTGACATCTGCAATATGAGTTTGTAATAAATTACAACAGCAGATCAGAGAAGACGCGATAAAAAGTGAAGCATATAAACGGATGATGTGTATGGAAATAAGACATTAAATTAATATTTTATTTAATACAATATTTTACTGCATCCTTTTCTTATGTCATCATAACAAATCATCATGAATTTTCTTTATTGGACTGATTTATAATAACGTCCGCTGTGGAGATATAATTTTGTCTTTTATTATTCCAAACACAAATAAGTGCTACGCACAATGGCATGTTAAGCGTTAAGATGAGTCTTTTGTTTGACGGACGATGTCTGTCGAATTAATAGTGATTTCACACTTATATGGTTTTAATAAATTCTGGCCTTAACGTTAAAACCAACTGTTAAAGCCTGGTTTTGTCATACAAAAAAGAGTTTGTTAAAACCAACTTAAAACCATTTTGATTGATTTTAATTAGGTTTCATGAATTGCAGCCGTGTTTATGCCTGTGCTACGTTGAGTGCTGCCAAGTTATTTATTGGAAACATCTGATCAGGTTTGTAAAATACACAGAAAATTCCACCACATCTGTATTTTTTTTTTCTTTTACAATTTGCATTATTTTATATGAAATCATGTGGTTTTGAAGCATTTATTCGCTGCTTATAATTATTGCCATACTTTTAAAATAATAATTTGCAAAATTTAAAACAGTTCCTATTTTAAACTACAAAATAAACTTTTTTTTTACAAAAAATAACCGCTGCAGAATAGTTTGTGCAGTAAAAAATGCACCAATTTCTATGAGAGATTTGACTTATGGTGCTTGGATTTATTGGACAAACTGTGTGCCTTAACTTTCAGTTTGAAAACACTACAATCATCCTTATCGTGTTTGGCGCATTCGCCTTTAACATACGACAATTTGTAATGGATTAAACACAAAAGCAAAATGTTTCTTCATTCCATTACAATATGTCGAATTCAAAGGCGAACAGCGCCAACCAGGGTAATTGTAAATATTAGAAAGACATGCGTGTATGTACTTCGAAATTTGCCACATACACACATACATACAGACACTGAAGGGAAGCTTCCTAGAACCTCAAAACGTCGAAATCTGATGAGAACTTGATTTTTTTAAAACAGGGTAAAACCAATAACTTTCCGATTAGTGAAACTTTTCAATTTTCGTAGCGGCAAGTTAAAAAATAAAACAATAAAATTACAGGCTGTCAAATTATTTGTACATAAAATGTCTTCTCTTGATCTCTACGCCAGAAAAAATATTAATTTGTAATAACTTGATTAAGTCAAACTTTTATTCCTTATCAAATTTTTGTATTTCTACTGAAAAGTTATCTCAAGTTTACTGCCACCAAACAATTCACAAACTGTTTTAATAAACGAAATGATTAAGTAAGCCCTTCCATCTCAGCCAGGCAAAGATTATAAAAGGCTAAGAAATAATATAGTCAAATAAAATATAAACTTTCCTCATTCACTCTTGAGATTTACAATGAAAACAAGAAACCATAATAAAAACAATGTCTTCTTCCTTCCTTCCTTTTTATTTTGTTTTATGTATGATTTGCTTGTTGTTTTAAAAGAAAATTAATAATAATTATAATTTATCGTATAACAATAACAGACGTAGCGAATTAAAATGGAAAAGTTTTTCATTTCTATAAATTATATATCACAAATCATTTTCATCAATTATATTTCTAGTTGCACGAAATGAACCGAAGAAATTGTTTATTATTATTGTTTTAGATTTGTTGTGTTTTTTCTTCTTGTCTTAACCAAGAAACTGTCGAAAACACTTTATTAAATACAGACAGGAAAAATACCAACAACAACAACAACATGCGTACTTGTATGGTAGTAAGATTAACAGCAGCAGCAGGCAGCAGTTATGGAAATACAAATAATAATAGTAATAACAACAGGACATCACAGTCGGTATAGGAAGGAAGGAAGGCAGGAAGGAATGAGACAAAAAAAGAAAAATGGCAACAGCTGACACCTGTACGCACTTCTAGAATTCAATCCACAGAAGTAAATACGAACAAATGCAGACAGATAAAATATGTTTTTCTCTGTAGGGGTTATACAACAAAAAAAGTGTTAAAATAACGAATGGCTAAAACATTAATCGAACAAGAGAAATAAATAATTTGGCACAACTTTTTTTTTTTTTTGTGAAGTTTCTAGTCAAGGTGCCATGTTGGCCTTTAGGCTATACTCCGGCTTTTGAAATATATGCACACATACTAGGATATAAATACACACACACACACAAACATGTGGGTCTTTGTAGACGATGTTTTCTTATTGATTTTATTTATAATTTTGGAATTTCGTTTAAGAATTTGTAAACTTTTAAAGTTGTTGTTTTTCGTTTTGGAAAATCTCCAACTGTGCGGGGCTTATTTGTCTGTATATTATTTTGCTTATACTCGTCTATTAGCTGGCATAACCCACTTAACCATAAGATACGATAAATGTGACATTGAACCACCGTGAAAGCGAAATTTATTTCTGGCTATACGTGGACTATCATGATGAGTATTTAAATTTTAGATATAAATAATTATTATTAGCAGGAATGGGCAAACCTGTCGCTAATTATTTGGTAAATGTTGCTGTAGTTAATATTTATGTTCCCCAAGAAGTAAAATTGTCTAATTTCATGAGAGCGCTTGCTTTCGCTATCAGTTTGAATTTAACCCTAGAACACTAAACTCTATTTAATACTACGTTAATGCTAACGTCACGTAAGTTGCTCGTGTTGTGGAATTCATTCTAGAGCGCTTAAATCAATCCAGTTATTTTTGTTATATTTTTAACAATTAATTCGTTAATCACCCTTATTCCGTAACTAATAGACAACGTTACGTGAAGACAATATCAATAATACAACGCAATTTAAATTTAACCCTAGAACACTAACGCTATTTAATACTACTTTAATGCTAATGCTACGCAAATTGTGCGTACTGAGGAATTCGTTCTAAAGCGCTTAAATCAATGCAGTTATTTCTGTAATATTCTTTTCAATTAATTCGTTAATTGCTCTTATTCCGTAACTATTAGACAACGCTACGTGAAGACAATATCAACAATAGAACGCTTCCGTATTTTTTTCTTTAACAATTGCCTATTTTCAACGAACTCTAGCTATTTTAAAGACTTAAGGGAGTAGTTACAGGCTGCCCGAATCAGTCAGTTGTTGTCCACAAAGTATCCCATTTTTTGATATTGTCTTGACAAATAGTTACAGAATAAAGCGGAATATTTATTGAATAATAACAACATAAGATTCATATTAAGGCAAATAAAAATAATTTTCTTGTTTTCGACCAAATAACAGCTGCCAAGAAAATCCCCTTGTGTTTGCATATAATTTCACTTATGGCCTTTGAGCTTTCACGTTCTTAGAGCAGGTTAAGGGCTGAGAGGATGCTCACAGAGTAACAATAATAATAAAGACTAAACGTAAATTTTAAATGAGGTAGTATTCCAGGGTTAAAGACCTTGCGTCTATTACATAAAGCCTTTTAAAATACTTTTACTTCTGATTTTTATCGCAGAGCTCAATTACATTTCTACAAATGGATACACTCATAAATATTCTCCTCTGCGCTGTTGCTTTTGTGTGTCTATTTGTCTGTCTCTCCACCGGATTCCTTTTTATGGGATTTTTAATGTGTTTTAGTTGTTGTACGCACATGAAGGAAATAAAAACGAGATATTTTCCTTTCTTATGTTTATAAAGAAAAAACAAATAAAATAAAATGAAACAAAAAGATTCAAATGAACCTTAACGAAGATTTCAAGATTATGCCGGAAAGGTTTTGGATTTTGCAATAAAAATAATTTGGAATGAGTTTGCAAAACGATGTAATAACTTTTCAGCAACAAGTGGAGAAGAGAATTACTCTTAACGACAACTTGCTGAGGACATCATCTTCATGATTATGATGATAGTCAGTTTGGCAGTTTGTTGTTCTGTTTGACAAAAACATGAAGTGGAAATTATTCATAATTATTAAACACCCACTGCGACACAAATCGGTCTCCACATTATTTTGCACTTCTTAGTTTAAAATACGATGTGAGTTATGGCATAAAAGCATTGATGTTATTGAAAGAACTTTTCACAAGCAATTCGAGTAGCCAACTCGAACCGAGCAAAAGTAGTGCTGCACAAGATTAATACAACAGGATGTGCAAGTTCGTAACGGCTTTCCGTTATTCCACCTAAATTTTTTCTAATAAACAATGCTTTTAAGAAAATAATTTCAGCTCTTTGAAAAATTAGGAAAGTTGAAAAACAAAAATTTTCCTTTTTTACATTTTGAAGCCACAAATATTCTCTTCGAAGTTAAATAAAAAGAACTTTTTGTTTTTTATACAACGTATTTCCATTAAAGTAATCCTTGTAAATATTTTGCTACGAAAGTATCCAGTTGCTGAGTAACAACTAAATTAATTATATTTCATTAAAATTTAAAAGCATAATAATTAAAAATATACAGAAATTTACAAAGAAATAAAACGAAATAATACCCCATAAGTTGAATATAAAATTTCCAACTCATTTTTGCTTTAAACCAGCAGTAGAATTTATCTTGGAAAAGAATTTTTAATAACAACCTTTTATTTTATGTTGCCAACACAACTCCAGGGTATAACAAAATGAAACAAGCGAAAAGCACTCATAAATTAGTAAAAGAAAAAAAATTTGCATAAGAATTGATCTAGAATCACAAACAATATTGATTTGGTATTGTGCGCGCTGGCACACAGAAAGCATTTTCATTTTAATATCCTGTTTTGACAAGGACGCAAAAAGTCTACTTTTTTTGGTAGATGTTGCAGTGAGAAAGAAATTCATTTTACAAAAAGTAAACTTACAACGGCTTTTTAATAACGTTTTGCTAATCTAACAAATAAAAAAATAATTTGCAGATATTGATTTTCAATAAACTGTGTTCAGTTGCAATAAATTTTTAATAATGAAGAGCACAAATTGTTATAATTTTATATTAATTTTCAGCGTTGACTCTAAAATATGTTTTGGAGCACATTCAGAAAGTTCCTCTCTTGTTTGTTGCTTTTGTTATTTCAGTTATTATTTATTTGGAATTCATAAAAAAATTAAATTATTTATTTATTTTAGTGATATTTACTCGTGAAACAGGAAAAAGTGCTTGTAAACACCGAATGAGTTAGAAACGTTTGCACGCTGTTGTATTTTTTATTAACAAAAATGCCAGCCGTAGTATGATTTCGGCAGTAACGAATCTTGGCATGGATTGTTTTTCTTTCTCAATTTTATATTTTCAATAAGTAGTTGGCAAAATTTAAATGAATTGTTTGAATTGTAAAAAGAATACGAGAAGTCCTGCTGGACCATATTCAGTTGTTATATATTGGTGGAATGAAAACAAATTATGCCCATATGCTGGTTATCACTTCCAATTCAAAATAGTTAATTAAAATAATTAATTTGTTTCAACATAATAGAGGCTTATTTACTAGAAATTATACACTGAAAGAAATTTCTCTATGAATTCTATGAATATCGAAACTAGTCTAAAGAAAAGTTTCTTTCTGGATTAATGAAACCAGATTCAATACAATTAGTTTAATGAGAACTTTGTCAAACAGAAGATATTTCATTGATACAACGACACAACTTCAATGATAGAACGAAGTAATTTCATCAGTAGAATTAAATATTGTAATTGTACATTATTTTCAATGAAATCAATCAGTTATTACCGAAAATTTTTTTTCCTGAATTCTATAAATATCTACATTAGCCCAATGAAAAATTTCATCAAAATGAAACCAACTTTATGCTTTGTTGAATTAATGAAACCAGATTGAATAAAATCAGTTTAATGAAAACTTTGTCAAATAGATAAAGAACTTTTGTTGAGGCTGTGATTTGATTTATTTGATGCAACGACACAATTTAAATGATACAAAAAAATAGTTTCATCAATAGGATGAAATAATTGTATATTATTTTGAATAAAATAACTTTATTTATGCAGTGGAGTTGATTCATTGATACAATTAAACAGTGTCATTGATTTAATGAAGAAGTTTAAAATAAATCTGGAAATAAAACTCCATTTCTTTGTCAGACTTTCATAATTTCAAGGAAATGTTCATTGAAACGACGAATATATTTCATAGATACTGTGATATTCTACACATTTTCAACTTGATGTAAAACTTATTTGCATTAAAGAATGACATTTAAATATTTTCCAGTACGAACTGAAGATTGATTTTTTTTATTTAAAGTAGTCTCTGAGAGATACAAAATTTTCAACGGCCGTGGGTTCAACTCCCAAAGTAGACTGTGAGTGTTTTCCGCAGACAAACAAATTGTTTTGCTAACTGTATTTTTTATTTAAAAATAAACAGACTTGACGTTTCCGTTCATTAAGTTTTGCCAATTAAAAAGAACGCTTCCAAATGGAATAGATTTATTTCGAAATGAAAATAAATGGGTTGAATAAAAAAAATTTCTAAAAACCAAAAATTTTGGTTTGGAATTTTATATTGAAAACAAAAATAAATTTCATTTGTTTTTTTATTTGTTGCTGCAATATAAATTCCAAAACGATAATATGTATTCAATTTACAAAAATAGGCAAAGAAATTATTTTGAAAATGAGTTACCACCGTAAATAAAGCGGAACCATAAGCCAGGGAAATTCCATAACAACATAAACTGGGATAGTTTGTAAATCGCACTATTTTGGCATTCTAAATAATAAAAATTTTCTTCTTTTTTTTGGATTTTTGATTATTTATTCCAATCAAATATTATTGTTCGTTTAATGTAATTCAACTGTGTAAACATTTCCAGTTAAATGATCGCATACATCTTTCTTCTATTTGATAGTTGGCATTTTTATTTTTGCAATTCAACTATCCAACGTACAGATATACAAAATATTAAATAAATAATTGAAAACAAAGCAAACAAAAGATTTGTCTTAATTAACTTGAAATGTTTCAATAAAAATCAAATTAAATTGCAATCCAAATAAATAAAAGCAAAGAAACATGAAATTTATAAACATTCAACTGAAAGTTTGTTAATTAAATCTCTGAAATAATTTCGATTTAAAAAAAAAAAAGAAAACAAAATTGAAATTGAAATTCATTCAATTAAACAATTACAATGTCTTTGAAGTAAATATTTATTTAAAAAAAAACTTTTATTAAAAAAAACTTGTTGAACAACGACATTTGTTATAAGTTCCAGTTTACACACATCAAGTTTACTTGAGCAGTTCCTTTTCGATTTTCTTTCGAACCTAAATTTAAATTCATACTCGAGCATTTTGTTTCATAAAATTTGGTTTTTTGCCGTCTGCTTTATTAAAAGACATGTCAAATCACTATCCTGCAGCCAACTTCAAGCATAATCAGGTTTGTGCTTCTCTCCTAAAACCTCAAGACTTGACAAGTCAAACCTGATACGTAGGAATCAGTAATAAAAGACAGTAGATAAAGACTTCTAATTCTAAAATTACCACCATAAATATTAAAAAATAAAAAACTTGTTTTAATGATCAACGCTTTTGGAATTGTTTAGTAAGAATCGCTAAGTGGCAGAGGATAGTGTTCAGAGGACGGATGAAGTGAGATAAAGCAAATTTGTTGCTTTTATTGGAAGTTTTGTTCCATCTAATTTTGTATCACGAATGAGTGCAACAAATGCAAACGCAGAAATATCGCAAATGATCTTTTCAAATCTCTTAAATAAACCATACCACAATGATTTTATATGTATCTTTGCTTTAAACATTATATTTTATGTCCTTGAAATATTTTAAAATATATACATCAGCGTCTAAGAAAAGTACAGCAAAAATACCGAAAAACCACAATTTTGGAAAAAATTTCTTTAAGAATTAAGAGGATCCTGGAACTATATTTCCCCTGGCTTCTCTTTCGTTTCTATTAACTTCATCGTGTCCCATCTAAATGACTATTTTCAGCCGAAGATTCCAGGGGGAAAAATACAAAATTTAAAGCATCATTAAGTTTCAGACTTTTTAAATATCTTTCACCTTTTTAAAGTGTTTGAACAGCATTTTTTTACTGAAATTACAGCAAAAAAATGGTTTAATTTTTAAACAACTTTACACACAAAAAGCCACCTCAAAAAGAAACTCTATGAACTTTATTTTAATAGAAAATTGTGTTATAAAGAAATACATCGAATCGGCTGTCTTTGATATCTTCAGGCCGTTTAATGTTAAAATATTAACACACAAATTACTTTGGCGTTGTTTGTTCAAGAACATCGTTATTTTATTACGTTGCTGACGTCTTTTTTGAATTGTTAATTTCTTTACGCATGTTTTTCAATTGTGTTATTAATAAAATAAATTCTGTTATAACTGAATTTGCTAAAAATAGTTCTAGACCACAAACAATTAAGCTTCAAATTCAAACCTTAAACTCAAACTTGAACAAATTGGACCAAACAAATTTAGGAACAAAAGAAAAGTGGCATAAAAAAATAATCACCAACGTCACGGGAATTTAATTTTGGGACCCCTACATCAGTTTAGTTTTGAAGAAGTTCTCGCATCCAATTTGCTTTAAAAAAATTTTGTAAATGAAAAGAACAGTTTACTGAAGAGAAAGTGTAGTGGCCTTCGAAAATAGGGCTGTTCAACTCTTCTGTGTGAGTTGAAGAATATATTCATGTTGTTGCCTTCAGGGCTTATTCTTCATGTCTGAGGAGGAACACTCACTGCTCTATTAATTCATTTTAATTCATTAAAGAAAATATTTAAAAATTAACTTTAACGTATTTTTATAGCCGAAGGGATGCGGAAAAGTGAAGCAGACTTCTCTCTTGTAGCATTTATGTCAGTGATATATGGATACGCTTTTCGTGGGCACAATAGTTGGACTGGAAAATATTTCACCAACATATTCTTATATGAAAGTCAATCACAAATAACGTCTTTCATTGTTATTTCTGTTCCGGTCTGTATTAACCTGCCGTTAAAATCTTGTTACATTGAAAAACGTTTGATTTTGTTGTGGAGTGTTTAAATTTCGAAAGTAGACTTGCCTTTCTATTATTTTTAATCTCGAATTTCTATTCGCACTGTGTAAGTTCGCACTCAATTCCATACAACATAATCAAAAATGATGCCTGATCTGGGGCTACTGAGAGAAGGAGAACAAATAAGTAAATGAAAACGATACTTCGTATTTTTGTAGGACCTACCGGCTCTCATGCAATGAATTGTGGAAATAGTTTTTTATAAAACAAACACACATTTTTCAATTGCAGCTCCTCTCACCGAACAATCCGGTAAGTTTATGATTTCACTGTAGCAGCTTTGAGTAGTCGACTTTTACCCATTTCAAAGATATATTTCGGCATTATAAAGTGTGTTAAGATTTCAGTTATTAGATAATCCCCAATCTAAACGAAAGCGAAATTGAAATTATTTTACCCACGTCATGATATCCAAAATTTTGCTCTAAATTTTTTATCAACGCGATCATAATTTGTAGCAAATAAGATCGTAAATCAGATACGCAAAACAAAGTAAAACACAACGATGGTTTCGTGATTATTCAAACTATAAAAGCAGCGGCAAATCGAGAAAAATTATCAGTTCCAACTTGAAAGCAGCAGTTCAAACTTAAAAAAAGAAATCAAAATGAAAATTATTTTCGCAATTTTTGCTTTGTGTTGGGTGGCCACAAATGCCGGTACTATTCGTCCACTTGGTACTGAAGACGCTCCAAATCGTGTGAAAAAAACTGAAGATCTTTTCAAAGGCTTCCTTAATCTAAATGACGGTCAGACAGATGAGAAGCGTAAAGAAATTGATGCCATCGTCAATGAGATGCGCTCTAATACGGATGATTGTCCTGAATGTGATAAAGAAGATATTGAATTGAATACAAAAGTTGATGCCTCGAATCCTTTGAAAAGGACTGAACTCCTTTTAAAAGGTTATCTTACGAAACCTGCCACACTGACGAATGAGGAAAAGCGTGAACAAATTGAAGCCATCGTTGCCGAGATGCGCGCTGCTACAGGGAGTTCTGAGAGCGATAAAAAGAAATTTAATCGCGCCGTAAATAAGTTTCTAAGCTTAACTAACAACCACCGAATGCAACAATAAATTTATTTATTAATTATCTTATTTATTAGATATTATCGATTCTCATATTGTAGATGAATATTTTATGGAAATAAATTTTATATAAAGTTATTGTAAATAATTGGGGTTTTTGATGGTGTTGGAACAACTCGGTTGAAGTTCAGTTCTAAAAAATAATTATTTCTGTGTTGGACTTTCGGCATCGCTCGTATTTTCGTGTGGGCTTTTCTAATTTCGTGAAAGTTTAAAATATAATTTTTTATATAAACACTTCAATTCTGTTTGAAGTGGAACAAACTTTTTAATGTTATTTCCAACTTAATTGTGAAGGATGCTGGATGGAGCACTTAATTTTAGTTTCTCGTTACTCACAAATAAAAAGATATTGATTGGAAGTGGTGCAATTTTTTAAAAATTTATTTAATTTTGCTGTTTCTAGACGAAAAGACCGATTGTAATAAGACTTCATACTACAATTAAATGGAAATTCGTTAATTAATGCCGTTAAAGGAACATGATGCAGGCAATTCGAAATAAAAGAAGAACTGGTGGAAGACCCCCGAGATTATCAAAATAAGTTTTTGTGCAATTTTTTTGCGAGTGGAAAATATTTAACTCACGTTGTTCAGCAAAAACGCTTAAATTTTGACTTTTTTAAAACGTCCAATTAAACTGTTTCTAACTTTTAACTCAATAATTAATGATATTTACACCAGGCAACGAGAACAATAATTACTCGTGAATTTTCAAAGGAAAACAGCAGTCAGAAGGAAACATCGGTGAGCTAATCCAAGCATATAGTTCTGATCGTTATCCACAATATTTTCAGAAAATCATATGATTTTTAAATTTTCGATTGTTATATATTTTCCACAAATAATTATTATTTTACGATTTTTACTTTTTTGTCAGAAATGTTCATATTCTAATTTTTATTTAGTTTTTGCCAAAAATAACCGTTATAATTTGATTTAAATTTCTTTGTATGATATTTTTGTCATATTCCGCTTTTCTGCTCAAAAATAATTGTTATTATCTGATATTTATAAATATCAAAATATAACTTTCATTCTAAGATTTGTAATTTTCTTTTTCAGAAATAATTGTTATTCAGCTGATTTGGATATTTTTGTTATTATCTGATTTAGTTCTATTCGGCAGAAATATGTGACTTGAAATTTTTAGTTGACATAAAATTTCATATTTACTTCTTATTTACATATTTTAGGATATACTAACACGTTTTCTTTCTTATGACATTTACTATTCGAAATTATTGTCACAGTTTTATTATAAAATTGCATCTAAAATGTTTTCGTTTTTTTGATTGGGGAAAATATCGCTTTAAATTTAGATAAGATTTTCAATAAAAAGGAACTATTTTCAAACACTGTGGCTGCATCGATAATAAATATTTTGAAATAAGTTTTTCTTGCTTTATGTTTTGTAGTGCATTATTTTTAAATCCATAAAAATATAGGGTAGATAAATATTTTACAACATATTCATTGAAAAAATTTTAATTTTTACTCTTTTGCCTTCTTCGGCAGGCACAATGTCCTCTCAAATATTTCTAAAAGAAAATGTACCTGCATCTAGCGATATGAATATAAGAAAAATACAACACGGAAGAGACTTCAATAGCCAACAAACACGCTTTAACTACAGCTTAAACTTTTTCGATGAAAACAAAATATAATATTTAATATGATATAGTTTTTCCTGCACGAAAATTTTTGAGAGAATAATAAACTAAATTAAAACTATTAATAAATTCTTGCAAGAAGTTTAAAACAAATAGAAATCGAAATATAAAAAAAAATTTCACAGAAAAATTTAAATAATTATGACAATTATATTTTAAGAACTTCATGATATTTCTAATCACCGACGTTAAATCTACTGTCGACAAAATTTTAATAACACTATACGCTCATATTTTCATCTCTATACACTGTTTTCTACAATTCTTTATTTTAATAAGAAAATAGAAAAAAAAAACCGCACCGCACTGTGTTAATGCCAATGAAGCAATAACTTTAAAATATCCAACATTCTACGAGTATTTCAATGTAAAAAGTGTGTTAGTGTATGTATTTACATATTACATTTGTGCAGATGCATGTGTGCGTCAGTAATTCTTGCAGGAAATCGAAAGAGAGTCACTAAAACCCATACACGTACACTCACTCTTGTGTATGAATAGAATAAATAAAAAGCAAATACGGAAGGAAGTGTGACCTCTATTTAATATTCCGCATAGAAAACTTTCCAGTGCAAAAGCATTGGCAGAACACAAACTCATCAAATTGCGACAAATATATTTATATCTGCCATGCAGTTTTAAAGTACGTTCTCTCATTCTATAACCACTTTTAAATGTAATAATTTTATTTTTAGTACCAGACCGAAATGGAGGAAGGGTTGATGTAATTTTTAAGTGTTCATCGATGGTTGTTAAGTATGAACCCCGATTGGGATATAATTAATTTATGGTTTTCGGATATTTTACAAATTTGTTCGATGGTATTGGTCTTAGACATATTGAAGATGAGAATTCAACAAATCATGTAGGATGAACAAATACGAGAGTTATTTTATTTTCAAGTTAAGAAGAACTCAAATGACTTTGGAGTGCCAAGTCAGTGCTGGTAATTTCTGCTACTTAAAATTCCTTGATAAAACTCAATTCATACTTTTTATTTGGGAACTCAATGCTACTCGATTTTATTTATGTAGGCCATGTTTTTATCTGCATATTAAGAAGGTTAAAAATTAAAAGTTGATCATCTGCTGTTACAGTTTGTTTTTATATCTTTATATAACTTTTAACTCAACGTTAACAATTGGGGTACTCACACTTCATGTTATTCAGTCATATTGTCATAAAGTCATAAAATTTTAGAGCAGTTTAAAAAAGTTGTTGTTGTGCTGCATATAAAAATGTCATATATTTCGTGCTATTATTTTATGACTTTATGACTACAATGTGAATTCCCCAAATATATTTTTTGTAGTACTTTTGTGCAGAGTTGTATTTTAGCCATGAAATCATCCACTTAACTTGCTTCTAATGTATCTAATACTCAATGCTTTGACGGCACTGTTGCAAAGACCCATCATGTAATAAGCCATGGTACAATTATATACAAGGTGGCAGCGCTACACCAAATAACAATGAAGTTTTCGTGTACATCAAGTACTCGTTGTTAAGAATTGTGCACGTTTTGTAATTTGATTATACATAAACAACAATTGCTTTGGTTGTTGTAATGCTGCATTTGTTGTACTATGGAGGGTATATAATGATGATGGGGTCGCATCTCAATGCCACACTCCACGTCTACAACGATTTCTAGGCTGATAACATGTAACAAACAGGTAGCAATTTTTTCCTCAATCAACTGTTGATTGAAGACAGTTTTTGAGCACACAGAGTTTTTACACAAACAACAATTTCTTTCTGCTGTTGTAGTGTTGTATAGGGTGTTTTTTATAGAGTGATACACTTTGAGTTGGCATCACTGCTTTATTTGAGCACCCATTTACCAACTGATACTTGGTTTTTGTTTAGTTTGCTTTGACATTTCATTATGGATCGACTTACGCTAGAGCAACGCGTGCAAATTGTGGAAATTTTTAATCAAAATAATGGTTCTGTTCGTTAAACTTATCGTGCACTTCGTCCATTCACAATTTTATTTTCCGATGAAGCCCATTTTTGGTTGAATGGGTACGTAAATAAACAGAATTGTCGCATTTGGAATGAGGAGAATGCGCAAGCTTTTGTCGAAACACCATCACATCCACAGCAAATTACTGTTTGGTACGCTTTATAGGCTGGCGGAGTCATTGGCCCACATGTCTTCAACAGCGATGATGGTCAGAATGTTAGTGTTTGTGAAAATTGGTGTTCCGCCTTGTACGCCCCAGCCGTGGCGGCCACATGGCCGAAATCATATTTAAACATTAATGTCATAAAATTTTCTATCCAATAAAGACCGTTTCATTGATACCAAAAATATATTACTATATTTTATTATGATTTAAACTTGTATCACTCTATAAAAAACACGCTTTATTTGTTGTCCTAACACTGCCCCATTATATTTATTACACCAAGGAGAGACCTATTTAGCAAGTAAAAGCACTCCGTTTGGGAGAATGAATTGAGAATTTAGAACGGATTTCAGACAAGTCATTTTGTAGAAAATATAAGTCAAGAGATATCTAATTTGAAAAAGATTTTAATGTTGCACAAAACACAGTTTGAAAATAAAGTATTTTCCGAAATACAGCAGTTAAAGTGAAATGTCTTAGAATTTAATATCTGATTTATTAAGTGTTCCCTAGACTTCCATTTCTATATAGTGGAATATGTTATGAATTCAAAATGGATTTCGTCTTGTTTTTTTCGGCACCCAATTGTCTTCTGTTGCTTGGAAAATCAAGCGACAACTGTGTTGATTTTTTCTACAATTCTGTAGAAAGAAGTGTATCAACTGCTAGTCGAAATAAAATCCTACATCATTTCAGCAAACGTAATAAAATAATGGTGAAATAATGGAAAATAATTAATTTTTTCACTTGTTTTCCAAAAAAAAGTGCCAGTTTGGAGGAGTATTAAAATATAAATAATATTTCGTACTTTCTATTTTTCCAATGGCTGCCATTTTCTATTAAAAAGTGTAAGAAATGTTGCATTCTTTTTTAGAAAAGAGAACAAAAGAGTTAGTTCATTGTTTTCATGATAATTTTAACTTTTCCTATTCGTTTTATGGAATAACTTTTAGTTGCTTTAGATTTATGCTGCTTTACAATCATGATAATTCAAGGACATTCCATAACGCCATCATACGGATTACGATTCGTATTGTTTTTTATTACATTGATTCATGTTTTCCTACTCTTTAAAATTAACCGACATGCCAACAAACGAACAGAGACTTGGCTTGCCCTTAAAAAATAATTGCTAACAACGCGTATTGTTTAATCGCCTCATTGTGCTTTGCGATAGCAAATTTTTCGAATCTTTTACAGTTTTTATGTTCTTGGATGGTTAAGCAGTCAGTGAAACATATCTAATCCAGGTAGTTCATTATTATTTAACGCTAATAATGATAATCTTTTGATGCTATAAAAAACAGATTACAAGATGTTGACATACAACAACGAAAAATTTCAATACCTGTCACTCGCAAAGTTCCTCTTCGAATTTCCTCTTGTACACGAAGTAGCGACTGCATATTTAATTTAAAATCTGAAATCTTTATTGCCGCACGACGCAGAACACAACTCCCTTTAAGACTTGCGACAAACAAACATTCAAATATTCACAAGAAAGAAAGAAAATGTGTAGAGCCGACAGAAGAGATGGGAAATATTGCCAAAAGTTATTCAAATAATATTGATTTCGAGCATTTGTAGGTGACATGTTTTGTAAATTTAAAGAAAAAAAATAATGGCAATAATTATGTGTACGTAAGAAAGTATCGAGAGTTTGGAGTAGGCTAAATCGAGGAGTGTGAACGTGTCAATGAGTGTTAAATTTCTATCCAATAAAACAGCAGTTATTTTTACCATTAAATCTCTAGAAGCGCACGTAGACGGTAAACTTGCTGATGCAGATAATACGGCGAGGCAGTGGATTTAGGTAACGATTTAATTTATGCCACAAATTATATTTAAATAAACTTACAAGTTACAGAGTATGAAATAATTGTGTGGTACTCACAATAAAAGTCCATTGAAAACTATGTGCTCGGTGAGTCGCCTTCTCCTATGGGTGATGCTATATTGCTATCGGATGTTGACAGTGGCCGACAGATGCCCAATTTTATAACGCCTAAAGGCATACCTTTTAGTATGGCTACAGCTTCGTCGAGATCGAGTCCCTGAAGTGAATGTTCACCAACGCTAATTAAACGATCGCCAGGAAATATTTCGTTGGTGGTCTCAGCCGAACCACCCCGTATCAGACCTCGTATTACTATAACACTGCCCTCGGGATCTAAGGGATCTTGATAGTCTAGTATCGAGAAACCAAAACCCTGTTCGGTCTTTTCAATTTCGACAATGGTTACATCGGAACTCCAAAGAGCCAGGCCAGATACATTTTCCAATGACTTCGAACGTTGTTGATCCGTCAGAGTGGCAGTGCTAGAGGTATACAAAGAGCTTTCCGACAGGGCTTTGGTCATCAAGTTTTGCAAACTTTGGTGACCGCCGGGCAGAAGACTTCTCGTTTCAAAGGCCTCGGGATTTTGGGAAGTATTTATAACTGACGGCGCCTTAGCACCGCGAACACATACCAATTTGACATGTGAAGGCAGTTCTTTAAGAATTTTCACCACTTCGGTGTGCCTGAGACCCTGCAGTTTGTACTCATTAACCTGCAACAGTTCATCGCCCGGTTTTAAGATGCCTTGACGTCCCACTGGCCCGTCTTCAAGTATGGAGCGTATATAATGATGGGGTCGCTTCTCAATGCCACGCTCTACATCTACAGTGCCTTCTAGGCTGATTCCTAGACCTGAAAGTTTATTTATTTCGGCTACTATAATTTCACTGTCGGGAAACTCACTTTTCCAGGCAACCTTTAGGGCCTCCGCACTGGGACAAGAATGTTCGACCGGTGCACCAGAATTTGCCACCAGGTCAGTGCATGGTTTTAGTGGTCCCACGGGTATCAACTCGGTATACTGTTTGCCCAACAAGTCCGTAAAATTGTCGAGTGTTGGCGTTTTTGAGCCCAGCAAGCCATTGGTGGCCATGTCTTTATTTTTAATCGATTCAGCAGTCTCATGTGCATGACAGGCTGTGCCGTTGGCCAAGGTGGCCGGTTTGGATTCGGGTGTAGTTAAGGGTGCCCTGGAAGTTTCTGTTGCTGGTGCTGCATTACTGTGATCACTTTTATCCAGCACATAAGACATTTGCGAGTCCACAGTTTCCCTTGATGGCAAATCACCAAAATCCATAATAACAGCACCACCATCAGTAGCTATGGAATCACCATCGGATCTGGGTGGCAGCCACGATAGTGTGGCTATTGACGGTGAGGGTGGTAGTGATACTTGCGATTGTGAGTCCACGGATATTTTCAATTCCGTTAAGGCGACTTGTAAGTGCTCGAATTTACGTCCTCTAAGAAAACGTTCCAACGTTAAATGCACTTCGATATCGGTGTTGCGTAATATCTCTACGGCCTGATGATTTGTCACACCACTTAAGGTCTTGCCATCCACCTTAACTATACGATCATTTATTTGTATCTGGCCACTCATTTCCGCCGCGCTACCCTCTATGATACTTTTCACAAAAATGCCTGAGAGGTCTTCCTCTTCGCAAACATAACCCGCCACCGTTATACCCAGGCCATACACATTCTTTCTTAGCTCTACTTCGTACGTTTCAGTTTCGGGAGAATCCAAGTAATTGGATGAGTTTATCGAACAACACTCCTCATTATCGTCGTTCGACAAGGCGCCAGTAGTTTGAGTGGTAGTTATACCGGCTATCACAGTCTCTATATGGTCCATTTGATGGGGTGTACTAACACTAGTTTTCAATGCGGCTGCCGTTGTGGGAGGTTGAGGCAAAGGTGGTGATACTATGGAAAATGGTACTATATCCAAGTCTTTGGGATAGTTGCGTTGCGTAGCCGCCGAAGTGGTCAATTCTTTGGGTATTGGAGGAAGTGGTAGATCTGCTAATTCGGTATCGGGTGTGGGGGGAAAATTGAGATTTAACATTAAAGGATGCTGTAAAGAATCATGGCTGGATGATTCCTTATGGCTGAAAGAGGAATAATTTGCAGATAATCCACTACCTCCGCCACCAACGTCTCCACCGCTGGATATACCAGCAGCTGCCGCTGCCGCTGCAGCTGTCGTTAACTCTACTGCTGGATGATTTTGATGAAATAGATGCCGCGTTAATTCTTCTGGGTCGGAGAGGAGCTTAGTTGGAATAATTGGTGCATGACTAGCTAATTGATGTTGGAAATCGGTGGCTGTTGACTCCACCGGTCTTGCTACAATCAAACGAACCTGAGCTCCAGTCTGACGAAGAACCGTGGCTACCTGTTCGGAACTAAAACCACGCAAATTCACCTCACCAATTTGTAGCACATGATCGCCACACTGTAAGCGGCCATCACGTTCCGCTACACCGCCGGGTGTTAGGGCCTTAATAACCACGCCGGTACTACGGCCGCCAACTAAAATAAAACCCAAACCGTTGCCGTCGTTAATCAAGTCAATAACTTCTACCTGAGACCATTCGGTGCTTAAAACCATATTGACATACAGAGGCTCTGATTTGTGGGGGGTTCGTTGTTTTTCCTGTTGCACTTTCTGTTTATGTTGCTTGTGCTGTTGCTGTTGTTGATATAGATGATGGTGCTGTTTCTGATAGAGTTGTTGCTGTTTATTATGCTGTGGGCATGTGGCAACATGACGTGTACAAACCAGGGAAGTTGCTCTTGATGATGCCGTTTCAAATGTTGGAAATGATTTTGTGAGATTTTTCGTGATTAAACTTTTCGAAGTCTGTTTAAATTTATTATGATGCTGATGCTGACGCTGATGCTGGTGCGGATGCAGTTGATGATATTCTTGATGTGT